>JAOTOL010001489.1:0-52500 GCA_034440575.1 Imbricaverruca yamaguchii | reverse complement strand
ACTTTGATAAAATAGGACAGTTCATTGACACCTTGACTGATGTCCGAAGACACTCCCGGTAAGATAAGATAAGCCTGACAGCACAAACAATTGGCACGCCCGTTCGCAGCTCATCACTTGCACATACAGCTGCACGGATAACGTCGGGAATTCAGAGCCGTGCAGACTGAACAGCGTCTTGTCTTCAAACCACGTATTTAACAGACAGACAGGCCAATGTGAATCGAGCGGACAAGCACACCAGCCAACGAAACAAAACGCCATATACCGACCAAGCGTCACCTTCCCTGCCAGCTGCCGTGCCGTCTCACCAGCTGCCCCCACCTTGACGATCGAGTCGAGGTCCTGCACGGTGAAGGCGACGTCCCTGGCGCCGTCGCCGTGCTTGACCAGGTGGTCGCCCATCTCGACGTTGCCCGGTCGCAGCGCTGAGCGGAACACGAAGTAGATGTCGCTCTGGCGGACGCAGTGCGAGACGACGTCCCGGCTGCCCGTCTCCAGGCCGCGGTAGGCGTATGGCGTGAAACCCATGCGGGTGCAGTAGAAGGATGCCGCCTGCCACACACAGCCGCGCCGTCAGGCTCGTGTTGGACACCACCTGGACGCCGTCTGCCACAGAGCTGCCGCGCAGAGCTGCCGCGCAGAGCTGTCGCGCAGAGCTGTCGCGCAGAGCTGCCGCGCAGAGCATGGCGAGCAGAGCTGCCGCGCAGAGCTGTCGCGCAGAGCTGTCGCGCAGAGCTGCCGCGCAGAGCTGCCGCGCAGAGCTGCCGCGCAGAGCTGTCGCGCAGAGCTGCCGCGCAGAGCATGGCACTAGAGCAGAGCTGCCGCGCAGAGCATGGCGAGCAGAGAGCATGGCGAGCAGAGCTGCCGCGCAGAGCATGGCGAGCAGAGCTGCCGCGCAGAGCTGTCGCGCAGAGCTGTCGCGCAGAGCTGCCGCGCAGAGCATGGCGAGCAGAGCTGCCGCGCAGAGCTGCCGCGCAGAGCTGCCGCGCAGAGCATGGCGCGCAGAGCTGCCGCGCAGAGCTGTCGCGCAGAGCTGCCGCGCAGAGCATGGCGAGCAGAGCTGCCGCGCAGAGCTGTCGCGCAGGGACTCGCCGCGGCCTCAGGCGATGCGGTGTGCGTGCTGCGAGCGGTTCGGCTGGGCCTCGCACGCGCATGCTAGTTCCGCCTCGGTCCAGTGAGCCCGTGCGCCATCAATAACATTCGGGGCGGTCACAAAAAGCGGACACCGAGGTGCAGAAGATGTGGTGCGGCCTCGGAGAACTGAGTCAAAAGACGCATGGCAGTCGCACCCGTGGAAAACGATTGCATATCGCTTGCTCACAATCGTAGTATCCACTTTGCATACATAATCGCAGAAGTACAATTGCATTATCAACGAATTTGCCGTAAAATGCGGGCTGTTCACCGTTCAGGATTGAAATTACGATTGACACGACCACCCTGTAATCATAACTGCGCAATGTAAGCACAAAATGAATATTCTTACGGTCGTCCCTGAGTGGCACAACGACCCTACGACCATGACTGCTCCATGTAGACACATGTCACCCTTACGACCATCCCTGAGTGACTCCACGCCACGTTCTTCCTTCAGTTGTGTTGGACTCAGCTGTGAGTGGCGGATGATGATGATACACTGTCGAATTAGTCATCATGGCACATTGCGTGCTGTGGTCAGACAGACACTGCGGACCCAGCTACATGATGATCCGCCATCTGGATATAAATGTTTGTTTTGGTTTTCGTTGCTGTTGATATGCACGTTTTTTGCATATTATGTGACAGATGAAGATTAATATGTCGCATAATGCGCCCATGCCTTTTGCTAATCAACATATGATCTCCAACCTCCTATGATCTACGAGCGATGCAACACCTCTAGGGACTTAGCTGCAAGAACCTCTTCAAGGTCAGCGGCTCATTGTCAGATCTGTGCCCGTACCCAGCCACAACGTCGTAGCAGGAGGGAGAGGGGTATATTCCAAACGTTTCACATTCAACCACAGGCACGGAACTCGACACCTGGAGCTAGAGGAAATATAACTGACTGAGTGAACAATTTTCCATAATTATACGTCAGGATATCTTGTGGACTGCAACTCTGCCACAATCTGCATCTCTGCCACAGGCTGTGCTATTGCCGCAGACTGTACTATTGCCGCAGGCTGTGCTATTGCCGCAGACTGTACTATTGCCGCAGACTGTACTATTGCCGCAGACTGTACTATTGCCGCAGGCTGTGCTATTGCCGCAGACTGTACTATTGCCGCAGACTGTACTATTGCCGCAGACAACACCACTGTCGCAGACTACACCACTGTCGTCACATGTTCCAGTTCCGTCACGTTCTGCAGTTTCTCATAGGGGCTGCACTTCCGTCGCCGGCACCAGCATGTGACAGTGGGAGTCAGCAACAGGCGGGACGGCCGCCGACAATCAGCATGTGGGGTCGCCGGGTCCGGCCCCGGCGGCGGAGCAGGCCCGGCCCCGGCGGAGCAGGCTCGACCCCGGCGGCGGGCAGGCCCGGCCCCGGCGGAGCGGGCTCGACCCCGGCGGAGCAGGCCCGGCCCCGGTGGAACAGGCCCGGCCCCGGCGGAGCGGGCCCGGCCCCGGCGGAGCGGGCTAGACCCCGGCGGCGGAGCAGGCCCGGTCCCGGTGGAGCAGGCCCAGCCCCGGCGGCGGGGCAGGCCCGGCCCCGGCGGCAGAGCAGGCCCGGCCGCCGACACACCAGCCACGCGACCGACCCGTCCGACCAGTCTGCCGGCACACGTGACTCGACATCAGTCGCCGGCTCGCCGCGGGCGACGGGCAAGGCCACCCGACCATCCAGCGCCCGCGGGCCAGGCCGGCCGCACGCGAGCTGACCGCATCGCCGTCGACGGCCGTGGACCCTGGCCGAGTAGCGGGGGGGGGGGGGGTCCGCCTCTGGCTGGCGCGGTTGCGGCATCCACAGAACTGGTGCCGGACGCGATCGTCCGGCACAGAGTACATTAAGCAGCAGGTCCGGCATGGTAATGTCGGCGGGCCAGATCTGGTGCCTGGGCCGTCTGCCGGCGCGCGGGCCGCTCCTCTCCGCCTGCTGCGCAGTGCACGTATCGCGGCCATCACACCGGTCGGCGTGGTGGTGACGTCACGGTGACGTAACGGCGTGTCGTAGTTCGCGGCTCGATCTGCGTGGCTGACGGAGACGCGCGCGGACGCGACCGGCTGAAGTGCGCAGCTGTGCGGCCCCGTCAGTGTGCAGCATCAACACCGGCACCCGCTCCACCTGGAGGTAGCTGCGTGGACAGGGCATGTGTTCGGGCGACGTTTAGGACGCCTGTCTTGGAAGTCGGGGTTTAGTTATCGAGTCAAAATGGTTGGACTTACGAGCCGATGGGGCCCAACCGGGGCCTGAACAGGAAGATAATATAAACTTCAAATGTATAGATAGTGTTATATCAGATACAAAAAGATACTCAACACCCCAATCAACACCACATCCTAAATTATAAAGAAACTATCCACCAACATCCTACCCACCTGCCAATTCCCATCTACCCACCCATTTAATCCTATTGACTCGATCTCATGTGACGCACGCTTGGATCGAGTGTCCCAGGAATAACTTTCAACGCCTCCCGTACCTGCTTGCAGGTGTCTGCACAATGCAAACCTACTAGCATAAATTGCATCCAATTCATCACTTATTATAACTAAAAAACAAGACACTGCAACTTAAAACAATGTCCACCTTATTTATTCATTCCCTGCCAGCTTTCAAAGAAAATGAATAAGCTTAGTATAAAATAGTTAGGCCTTATACCTTACCATATTATTTTATTGCTTGATCTTCTAATGTGTGCTTCCACCTCCCCCTTAGTGTTGCTAACCATAACCAGATTTGTAAGCTTGTAAGCACACACACACACACACACACACACACACACACACACACACACACACACACACACACACACACACACACACACACGCACACGCACACGCACACGCACACGCACACGCACACGCACACGCACACGCACACGCACACGCACACGCACACGCGCGCACACACACACGCACATGTATATATATATTTATATATGTATATATATATATATATATATATATATATAAATATACATATAGGCATGCGTTGCTGAATGAGCATTGCGAATGCCCAAAATAGATGACACGAGTTGAATTATGAAAATAATATGGGGGCTGAGCCATGTTACAATATTCTTTAAGTATATCTAATTGTAATATTATCACTGGGTAGCGTGGGTAGACTTGGGTGAACATGACGGGCCTACAGCCAAGAAGAGATGTGAACTCCACCTGTGAGAGAGTATGTGACGTGGTCAGTTTTTGCACAAACAGTAACACCATCGGACGAATACGCCCTCGGATTCTGTTCGGTCGCTGTCTGCAGCTTAGCTTACCTGCTTGGCATTTCCCACCCAGAAGGTGATGTGGTCGAATTGCACAAACTTTCCCCCGTCTGGCTTGGTGCCCTTATCCGTGTACGAAGTCTGAAACAGGCATGGATGCACGATATCTTGCGACGAAGACGAGTGGTGCAAACTCATGGACTCAGTTTTTCCTCACTATCATCCATTCACTCTCCCAGTTTTTCTTTTCTTTTCACATCCACCTCCGACATTTCTTCTCTGGGAAGGAATGTGCATTACGACAGAAAATAAATCTGATTTTTTAAAGGAACATTAGACATTCCTTGACAGCGCTGACGCATGCTTCAACGTTATACCAAGGCTGCTAAAACATAATGCATAATCAACAAAGAAAAAATCGTGCATTTTTACAACAATAATGGTTGTCTTCCAACCTTGTTCACCTTCACAATTGCAAATAAGGGTGGTGAGTTCCTGTGTTGGACTTATTGCTTGCAAGTAGTGGATGACGGAAATAAAAAGTAGCATGAGTAGAACCGAAACACGATTATGTCATATTGAAGCATCTATAATTGCCATCCAGATGTAATTAACCTCAAAAGGTAATTGGCATGTGTGTCGCCAGGGTGGAGACGGGGGATGCGTCCCCCAGTTGAAAACGAATTCATCATTATCCCTTTTGCGTTGTGTCAAAAAAAATCAACTTAAAAACCCTCTCGGTAAGAAAAATTACGCTGCTGAACAGATGAAGAATGGCTCTACACGCCGGTAAACACGGCGATTCCGTGCATGATTTAGAACAAATATTGGTGGGGGAATTTGCTTCCCCCTTCACTCCGGAAGGAGTAGGGAAGAAGTATGGTCTGCGAGCCCCAATTCGCGAGTTAGCGTTATTTACAACACACGGATCCCCTATATCCACTATATTTTCTTTTGTGCAAAAATGCACACAGATAATTAGTTTAAAAAAAAATATAACTAAGAAACTCACCGAAGATCATTTCACGCGGACGCAGGCCCAATGGCAGCAAGTGGCTTTGGTCGTGCACTCAAGGCTGTGCACCAGGTTGGTGCACCATGTCCATATTTGGGCCAATGTACATTGGCCAGACACCCCCTACAGTGCCTCGGCACGCACGTCACTGGTCACGTGTCCTCGGCGTGCGCCCTGCACCAGGCGAGCTACAGGAACCGCACGCATGGAGCGCGCCAGGCGATGAACAAAGGGTTCTTCGAAGGATGCACAGACGGACGTAGTCGATGGGCCCTTAATCTCTCTCGAAAGATGCACATCTTCAGCAAGGGTTTGGTTGGTGAGCTAAGCCAGAGAGCCAGGATTTGCCCGCATCGGATATTTCTGTATTTGCCGTCGTCGAATTATGTGGCAGAACCGAGTGGAATTTCTCTGCCAAAAACCATTACAGAAAAGACCTTAGGAACTGGACAAGACATGCAAGCGGGTGTGAGGGCAACCGGACAAATGTACGTAAAGCAAATGTACGTATGGCAGATGTACGTACGCAAGTGTACGTAAGCAAATATACGTAAGCGCAGATGTACGTATGGAAATTGTACGTAAGCGCAGATGTACATATGGCTAATGTACGTAAGCGCAAATATACGAATGCGCAAATGTACGTATGCGCAAGTGCACGTAACCGCAAATGTACGTAACCGCAAAAGTACGTAAGGACAAAGGTATCTATATACAGCTTTACGTAATCGAAATGTATGAGAGCTGCACGTGTACGTATGCATAAATGTGGTATGCATACATGCATGTCCGGTAACCGAACAAATGTACGCAAGTAACAAGTACGTAAGCGCTACATTTACGTACATTTTCGCTTACGTACATTTGCGCTAACGTACATTTGCGCATACGTACATGTGTACATACGTACATGTGTACATACGTACATGTGTACATACGTACATGTGTACATACGTAATGTGTACATACGTACATGTGTACATACGTACATGTGTACATACGTACATGTGTACATACGTACACGAGCGCTTTCATACACATGGGTTGCGTAAAGCTGTACTTACATACATTTGATCATACGTAATTTTTCACTTACGTACTTTTGCGCTTGCGTACATTTGCGTTTAAGTACTTTTGCCCATATGTGCATTTCCGCATACGTACACTTGCGCTTACGTACATTTGCGTTTACGTACTTTTACGCATACGTACATTTGCGCATACGTACATTTGCGCCTACGTACATTTGTGCCTACGTACATTTGTGTATACGTACAAGTGTACATACGTACACGAGCACTTTCATACACCTGGGTTGCGTAAAGCTGTACTTGCATACATTTGCTCATGCGTACTTTTGCGATTGTGTACGTTTGCGCATACGTCCATTCGTGCACACGTATTTTTGCACTTAGGTACACTTGTACATATGTACATTTCCGCTTACGTACATTTGCACATACGTACATTTGCGGTTGCGTACATTTGCACATACGTATATTCGCACTTACGTACATTTTCGTTTACGTACATTTGCGCATACCCACTTTTGCGCTGATGTTCATTTGCGTTTGTGTACATTTGCTTTCGTAAATTAACCATACGTACATTTAATCTTACACACATATGCCATACGTACATTTCTCCTTCCGTACAGTTGTTCTAGAATTGCTTTTGCGTTTACGTACAATTGCAATTATATACATTTACGCATACGCATTTTTTGCTTATACGTACGCTTGTACATACGTATATTTGCGCTTACGTACATTTACGCTCACGTACCCTTGCGCTTACGTACATTCTCGCATACGTACTTTTGCGGTTACGTACATTTGCACTTACTTACATTTGCGCATACGTACATTTGCGCATACGTACATTTGCGCTTACGTATATTTGTACATACGTATATTTGTACATACGTACTTTTGCGCATACGAACATTTGCGCTTACGTACATTTGCGGTTACGTACATTTGCGCATACGTACATTTGCGCTTATGTACATTTGCGCATACGTACTTTTGCGCATACGAACATTTGCGCTTACGTACATTTGCGCATACGTACTTTTGCGCTTACGTACATTAGCCATACGTACATTTGCACTTACGTACAATTGCCATACGTACATCTGCGCTTACGTACATTTGCTTACGTACATCTGCCATACGTACATCTGCCATACGTACATTTGTCCTTACGTACATTTGTCCTTACTTACATTTGTCCTTACGTACATTTGTCCTTACGTACATTTGTCCTTACGTACATTTGTCCTAGAATCGGGTGTGAGGCCTACTCAGTGATTTTCGATAGACGCCGTCAGGTGATGCCCGATGCCAGGCTGTGTGCTGCTCAGGCCTGCCTCGGTAAGACAGGTAAGTGCTGTTGAATATTGGAATATTACTCATCAGGTAACCTGATGCTGTCAATCCGAACTTGCATGGAACTGTCCTGAGCGTGTCACCTTAACTGTGTCCTACTGAACGTGTCTTTCCGGATAAAAGCTCGGTGAACGGTGAAAGGGAAAGTTCTTGCGCACGGTTACGACAATATATGTGTAATTTGCGTCACAAATAGCTTCAGACTGGGAGTCCTGGCACCTAAATGTCCTATATAAGCATGCTGTTTCCCAGCATACTAAGGTACCATTTGCATCACAAATCACTTGGCAGTTGGGCTGAACGTCCTGGCACCTCAATATCCTGCATATGCATACTGCTTCCGATCACACCTATGACCAAGCCGGATATTCAGGTGTCAGGACGCCCAGCCTGACTACTAAGCTGTTTGTGAAGCCAGTAGTGCATACATGTTGAGTATTTACCCGAACATTCCTAGCACGAACGCGCTTTACACTGTGCTCACCCATTTATAGAAAATATTCGATATTCGCAGCCCAGGTCATCCCCCAAACATTGATCCTTTTGCACAAATTGTGAAAATTAAGACCCGCGTAGGAGTTGCGTCAGCGTGTGTGTGGGAGTGAAATTTGCCAGCCTGCCACCGTGTGGTGATGTCGGCTGGTTTGCGTCAGCGTGTGTGTGGGGGTGAAATTTGCCAGCCTGCCACCGTGTGGTGATGTCGGCTGGTTTGCGTCAGCGTGTGTGTGGGGTGAAGTTTGCCAGCCTGCCACCGTGTGGTGATGTCGGCTGGTTTGTGTCAGCGTGTGTGTGGGGGGTGAAGTTTGCCAGCCTGCCACGTGTGGTGATGTCGTGCTGGTTTGCGTCAGCGTGTGTGTGGGGGTGAAGTTTGCCAGCCTGCCACCGTGTGGTGATGTCGGCTGGTTTGTGTCAGCGTGTGTGTGGGGGTGAAGTTTGCCAGCCTGCCACCGTGTGGTGATGTCGGCTGGTTTGTGTCAGCGTGTGTGTGGGGGTGAAGTTTGCCAGCCTGCCACCGTGTGGTGATGTCACCACCGTGTGGTGATGTCGGCTGGTTTGCGTCAGCGTGTGTGTGCGGGTGAAGTTTGCCAGCCTGCTACCGTGTGGTGATGTCGGCTGGTTTGTGTCAGCGTGTGTGTGGGGGTGAAATTTGCCAGCCTGCCACCGTGTGGTGATGTCGGCTGGTCTTCCTCAGCCGGGGGTCGTGGCGCCGGGCGCCCGGCCGGCAGACAAAAGCTGCGCATGCGCGATAACCTCGCCACGGTGGTCCGCGGCCGTAGGCGAGGTCAGCGTGGTGGTCGTGGACTGGACGTGTGCGGTGGCGTGGTGCTCGATCGTGCTGACTTCTTGCCGGGTGTAGGTAATGTGTTTATTAGTTTAGGTATCTTAGTTCTAAATATCCAATAATTAACACGCGCCCTGGAGGGGAGGGGGGGGTGAAATCCGCCCACCCCTCCGTTTTTCGTAGATAACTCCAGATTTTACCGGCCGATATACGCTATTGTTTTTGTACCTGCTCATAAATGGCTGCCACGAAATAAACCGAAGAAAAACCGAAACGGAAGAAAAGTGAAAATCAACCGATTTTTTTTTTCGAGTTAGGGGTCGCTAAAGTAAAAAAAAAATTATCAGCACCAGACCGCAAATATCGGCGCTGATGCGCTTCCCGTATATTGGCAAAAAGGAAGTGCTCTTGGCAAAACTAGTGACTTGTTTGATGTATATTGCTATGCTATATTGTTTCAAGGCCATGTCAGGTCACCGAGGTCAAACCAGGTCAAGTTCATGGCAGGTTAACAAACGCCCTGGAGAGGGATGGCGAAATCAACCCACTCCTCCGATTTTTCGTACATAACTCCATATTGTATCGGCAAATGTAAGTCATTTTACCTACCTACTTAGAAATGACCGGCGCATTGTTTGAAGTAAGAAACATGAAAATCGGCCGAACATTTTTCAAGGTTGCAGCTCCAGACCACAAGAATCGGCGCTGATGCGCTTCCCGTATATTGGCAGAAGGGAGGTGTTCTTGACAATACTAGCGACTTGTTTGATGCATATTGTTATGCTATATAATTTATAAGTCATGTTAGGTCGCCAAAGTCAAGTCAGGTCAAGTTCATGGCAGGCTAATGGAACCAACCTTGGTCAACTGGAATATTGTCATAAATGTAAATGACTGTCATGCGAATGATGTCACTTTGCATGTCACTCCCCATACATCCCGAAATCTACTGTTTGCCATTGTGTGCCTAAGCATTTCCATAACTCATTCATGTATTTCGCTCCTTTCTTTGTGAAGCCGATTGTGCTGAGCCGCTCAACGGAGCAGTCGGGTGGGCAGCCCGGTTCCGGTAACTGGAGCAGGTAATGACCTGATAAAGCGCTCCTAGATAGGTGACCTGAGGTCAAATGGCGGATCTGGCATCCGCATTGCATCATTAGTAATGCCCAAAACATCATTAATGCCAATTTTGAAGCACTTAAGCACAATTACAGCGATACATAACAATGACAAGCCAAGCCACGCAAAAACCGGAAAATTTGGTTATTTTGACCTCATTTGACCTTGAAGATATTTACCTGAGGTCATCAAATTGTCGCACAACAGAGTTCCCTATCGTGCCCATTCACCCTGCGAATTTCGTTACTCTAGCCTCAGTAGGAGGCGAGATCTTGGGGAGGGGGCGAAATCCGCACCCCCACCCCCCCACCCCCTCCAGTGCGCGTAATTTTCCGAGGCCCTCCGGGGCACGTGTTAAAGCATGAATGCTTGCTTTTTTTGCGTCATAAGCTCACTTTTCACGTCTTGTAGTCTATGTATTTTGGCGGAAGGTTGGCAAGACCTGAAACCAACTCAAGGTACGTGACCCTATCGGCCATGATTTCAGATGAACAACAAACCTATTGACAGGTGTTCCGGTGGTGTAGCTGTCTGCACAAGGAACTCCTAAAGCAAACTTGCTTCGATCGGTCGCTACGTGTCATGCGTCATGTGTCTTGTGTCGTGTGTTGTGTGTCGTATGTCGTGTGTCTTGTGTCATGTGTCGCATGTCTTATGTCGTGTGTCGTATGTCCTGCAAGCCTGGAATGGTATAGGCTCAGGTTACAAGCTATACTGGAAGACGTCCGGACGTATGTTTTGTGCTACCCACCACGGCACACTAATGCTGCTTTCGAAGCGGATTTCGATGCGTCCGAGTTTGAAACTGATCATTTATTGTTGCGCTCGCCAACCTGTGCACTACAGCTGCCTCTCGCCCGCGCATACACCACCCTCCAAAATTACGTTACATAATTGTCCGAGTCTGGAAACCGCAGGCCCCCGCTCCTTCGCTTGAAATCAACTCCAACGTGCGATGCAAATGTAAGTTTGAGGAGTATCATTAAGCCTGAGGTAAGCATTTTAATGAGTATCGGTCGCTTCTAAATATCACAAACAGCGGAGTTCCATGAGACCCCTACACAGACAGAAAGCCGACGACACGGAGGACGAAGGAAACTAAAGCACGCGCAAGTGTGCCTCAGCGCCTGACCGACACCGTTCCGGTAGCCGGGAGACGACGGGAAGGCAGTTGCGGTTGCACTAACCGTCGCGTGCCGTGCACTCTGACCGGCCGTGATCGGGAGGCCTTGCCCTCCGGCCGGCGCTCCTCCTCGGCCGAAGTGCACTGGGTATATCTCGCTCATGTCTGCACGTGCATAAACGCAGACTGTGGCCATGAGCTGATGCTGTTGCTAGCCGCGATAAAACGCGTCGTCTCCGAGCGGCAGATGATTATCCAGACGTGCAGCAGAGCGGCCGCCGGCCAGGGGCACGGAGGGAATGTGGCGCAGCGGCATCGCTCAGCGGTGCCTGAGGTGACTGAGAGAAGCAGAAGCGTTCACGCCCTACCATCACATCATTGTGTGTTCGGTAGCAGGCATAGTATAGTATAATTGGTTTGTGCATGCACGGTAGCTAACTGTGTGCTGGGTGGTGGTGAAGGTTGATAACGCTGTAATTTCCGCTCTTTAGGAGCATATTGGATCAGCAGAAAGAAGCTACCGGGATTTGCATTCGTGCCCGCGGGGCAGGGCGTTTCAGGAGTGAAGTCGATGCCACGATACTCAAACCGCCGTATGTGCTGATATACTCGGCAAGTTAAACATCGAAATATTTCCCTGTCTGAGATTACACACCTATCTAGTCCAACGTATCCGTCTGCGCTCATTTTTAGCGGGAGAGCGGCCACGATCAACTTTACGCTACTGTCCGTGCGTACACTTCACCGAAGCGAAAAATGGACGAGAAAACGTGTATTCAAGCAGATTCGATTACGGCACCTCTGAACAGCGTCGATCATGCGTATCATCATCAGATATCAGACATCAGATATCAAGCATTACCCACTTTCAGATTGAAATTGCATTCGCATAGCTGCACAGCTTATTACATCGATGGTACAATGTGAGCCGCTGAGAGGTGGAAGGCAGCGCAATAATTGTCAGCCACGGGTGTTGATTTAAAACAAAAATATTGTAGGGGGCAAAATACATGAAGACGATGGGCAGGCTCGAATGGCTTGGGGGCTCACTCCATACGGTCTTGTACTGAAAGTTGAATTTTTTTTTGGGGGGGGCAAAGTCAACATTGAAGGGGCACTTGCCCCATCAAAGGCATACAAAACAGCACCCCTGCTGTCAGCCCGTCCGAGTCATGCCGAACTGGCGAGGCGTGTGATCATAAACCTCACTGAGCCGTCTCTATGTGAAGACAGCTGGCACCAAAACACTCCAGACGCCGACCTTGGAGGAACAGGGATTCAATTCGGTGTTTGGACTCGCCACGTTCTGAGCGGTTGGTGACTGACTACCAACCTGGAGCATGCTGGTGCTTGCCGTAGGTCCTGAATAAGGTAGCAGCATAGCCGTACACAAGGTGCAAGTCCACCCAATGCTGGACATAGATAACGCGTTACCTATAGCACGAAGCGCTCATCAGTATCCTAACGTGATTTTTGTTTTCCGTAGGGATTTAATCGAAATTTCTTGCTTGTTCCTTCTCTTGTAACCGGAAGGAGGATTCCTCTCGATGTCCACCCAGTTTCCTATGCACTAAAATATAGCCTATCGCATGGTATTGGTTGCGTAGTGTAGTCACGGTCACAACACTTCCCAAGTTGCAATTTTGTTGCATAGTTCAGCTCTGTTTGGACGAAATCATTCTCTTTTCCGATGATTTTCTCTGCAATTTATATTTAAATGCTTATATAACTATCAGCACCAGGATTCGGCTATGGAGATTGTGGTTCCGCCAAAATGTCGGTGGCACCTTAACTGGCCCACTGCCAGTCAATATATTGCATGCAAAATTACAAATAAGCTGACAAAACTAATAACTTCCGATGCTACGGCATTTCAAGTCCGCCGGCCTTCCCATTCACGATCAAACAACTTTGCTCGAGGATCCTCGCTTTGCGGCCTGTGAACCATTAGTCTCAAATTGTAGCGTTATTGCAACACTACAAGAACCACATACTATCCTTCTGTTGTCTTTTACCTTCCGAAGCTATTGGCTTTTCCCTGAAAACCATGCTTTTTATCACATTTTTATTGCCTGCCATATCTCAGTAGGTATATCTAATCGACTCTTCCCGATCACTCATTTGCTACACATAGGTAGGTAGCTAATGAAGGAGTATACATGACTGGGCACATTACAAAATCTGCACCCGTAATTCTCTGAGTGGTCCATTATGCACTCCGGTAGCAATATACTTATAAGGAGCTGTGTTATAAGTGTCTACGTAAAATTGACAGCATACAATGTATCTGAATATAATGTGAACAGTTATATCGTGAACCCCACGAAAAGGTCCTCAACAGCCGTTGTGTTGGAGGTGAAAGTATTTTCTTCCAGTATGTTCGTTAAAAATAGAACCTTCCACAGGGCTTAAATCGGTGAGAACGTTTGTGGTGGGGTGGGCTCTCTCCACGGGAAAGCTAGGCTGCCAGTAATTGTTTCAATTCAAAATAAAAATGAGCCTAGTTGAACAAAATATAGTGGTCGAAATCCGGTGACTTAACAAGCGCCCTGGAGGGGAGGGGCGAAATCCGCCCACCCCTCCGGTTTTTCGTAGATAAATCCAGATCTTACCGGCCATTGTTTGTGTACCTGCCAATAAATGACCGGCGCATTGTTTGAAGTAAGAAAAAGCAAAATCGACCGAAAATTTTTCGAGTTAGGGGGTCGCTAAACTAAAAAAAATTATCAGCGCCAGATGACAAATATCGTCGCTGCTGCGCTTCCCGTATATTAGCAAAAAGGAAGTGTTCTTGGCGAAACTATCGATTTCTTTGATGTACATAGTCATGCTACATTGTTCCAGAGTCATGTCAAGTCACCGAGGTCAAGTCAGGTCAAGTTCATAACAGGTTAACACACGCCCTAAAGGGGGTATGGCGAAATCCACCAATCGTTCCGATTTTTTCGTACATAACTCCATATTGTACCGGACGATGTACGCAAAATTTTTCGCGTACCTGCTTCGAAATGACCGGCGCATTGTTTAAAGCAAGAAAAGTGGAAATCGGCCGAGAAGTTTTCAAGTTAGGGGCCATTAAAGTAAAAACAATTCGCAGCGCCAGACCACAAAAATCGGCGCTGATGCGCTTCCCGTATATTGGCAATAGGGAAGTGTTCTTGACAACACTAGCGACTTGTTTGAGGCATATTGTTATGCTATATAATTTAAAAGTCATGTTAGGTCGCCGAGGTCAAGTCAGGTCAAGTTCACGATAGGCTAATGGAACCAAACTTGGTCAACTGGAATGTATCATAAATGCAAATGACTATCATGCGATTGATGTCACTTTACATGTTACTCCCTATACATCCCGAAATCTACTGTTTGTCATTGTGTCCCTAAGCATTTCCATACTTTATTCATGTATTTCACTCCTTTATTTGCGAAGCCGATTGTGCCGAGCCGCCCAACGTAGCAGTCGAGATGGGAGCACGGTTCCGGTAACTGGAGCAGGTAATGACCTAATAAAGTGCTCCTATATAGGTGACCTGAGGTCAAATGGCGGATCTGACATCTGTATTGCATCATTAGTAATGCCCAAAACATCATTAATGCCAATTTTGGATCATTTAAACACAACCACAGCGATCAATAACAATGACAAGCCAAGCCACGCAAAACCAGAAAAGTTTGTTATTTTGACCTCATTTGACCTTGAAGATATTGACCTAAGGTCATAACCGTTCCACACAATAGAGATCACTATCGTGTCCATCCACCCTGTGAATTTCGTTGTTCTAGCCTTCATAGGAGCTGAGATCTTAGGAGGGGGGCGGAATCCGCCCCCCTCTCCAGTGCGCGTTATTTTCAGAGGCCCTCCAGGGCGCGTGTTAAGAAAATGGGAATAGTTTGGGCCACATTCAAATCCCCGACGCAAGTCCTTGGTATGCAGCCGATTTCAGCACGTGTAATCAGATGCCGATTTAGAATCGATGGCATCAATGTCGGCGTTATACGGGCAATTTAATTAGCTACTGGAATGGCCAACGTTGAACGTCGAAACGCAGGCAAAAAATAATCAAAGAGGCACGACGTCATGCCCCATTCGCTTCGGTCGTGAATCTGGGTCGTCGAAGTAAAGCTCCGCCATAGCTATTCTGGAGGCCAGAAATTGCTCTTCCGACTAATAAATTTGACCACGTGACTACGCTTGAAATATTGCGCGCTTTATGTTGGATAGGGCATCAGCTTCCCATTAACTTTTGACTTGAATCGCCAGTATCTAACGCGAGCGGCATGCAGTTCGCAAGTGTCGCTACCTTGAAACCGAACTGTATGACTGGGAAACTGATTTGTAGCTGAAGCTGATTTAAAGTCTGGGTACCTCATTTCAGTCCGAAGTGTCGAGGAGCAAAACTGTGTCATATTTCAGTCCACAGGGGCTTCGGGGCATAGCTTGTAGCTGTTACTATGCAGCCATCATTGTTTATTTACTTACAAGAACATTCACGCAGCTGGTGGCTATTATTGCACAGAATGGAGGTGAATAAATAAGTCAGATGAATAGCAAAATATGTAGGGATTAGGGACGTTGTATTCTGGAGCAATGCAGCCAGTCGGCGCTGGCTCAATAGACCGCAACAATGACGAGGGTAGGTGTCAGGTCAAGGAATGGAAGGGTGCTGATAAATGAATGGCTAGGTTTGTCCACATAAATTATACAATAAAAAGCAATGATGAATAGTGATGTGCTTGTTCGGAATCGTTCGTGCGTTATTGTCCGGATTACTGGTTCACTCTCGTCGTATCATACTGAATCCAACTTCTATTGCGCTTTTTCATTTCTTGAGTGTAGGTTTTTCTAGGTCGTGAACATTCTTCTCCATGGGAGCACAGTTTTCAGGTTCTCGGGTTGATTGCAACAATAGATCACGAGGATCCAAAATTCGAGCGATTTTTCGCCATGCTGATTTTGCACTTCTTTTTGCCATTGAAGTAAACCTAGGTTAAATATCACTTTTATCCACACATGGCTCTCACCGGGTGCCAATGATGTCATCACAAATTGCATGTGTGTACAGCATATAGGTTGAAGAGCAAGCGTGTCAGATATAAATTTCCTTATTTCATTGTGTCAAAAAAGTTTTTTTTTTAAGAGCGAGATATATGTCTTTCCCTACCGAACTCGTAACTCGAACTGGAAACATTATTGGCTTAAAGGTTCACTGTGTGGGGTATGCGGGGGAGCTTGGATGGCTTTGCGCAGGTTGTGTGTTTATTATTGTACACTTTCGAAAACGCTTCACCGGGAGCTACTGGTTCAACAATATTAGCTCCGAATCTGTTATCACGTCTATGCAGTGCCGTATATTAAGCAGTGTGGTGGCAGGAGCCAGCCAAAGGATTCAATGGCTAGGCGAGGTAACCAACGCAATTAATGCGCCTGAAACCAAAATGACTGGCCCGACCTGCCAGAAAACAATTTTTCGTTTGAACGGTTGAATGGAACTTCCAACTGAGGGGTAAGAATGTGTGCTTTCGATTAATTTTCACAAGTCATTCATAAGCATAATATTAATGAAACTGCATGGATGGCTATGTGGCACCTAAGCCAACTGAATCTTGGTATTTGTACGAAGACAGAGCGTTTACAACAGACGTCAATATGTGAAGTTCACACGACCAGTTTGCGACTTACCATGACGACTCGTGTGATTTGGGGAGGTCAACAGTCGCACCAAACAATCGCGGCGCTCCCCAGCTGGAACCTCCTTGGTCCATGCTGTTCAGGTTGGCCGGAGAAGCAGGGCGCGACGCCTCCCAACCGGCCATTGGCTGGCGGCGAGTCGCGCGCACACGCGATTGGTTGAGAGAGGGGTGCGGCCGCGGGCGCGACATCACGCGTTGAGCTGGTGCATACTAGAGGTGGCAAATATAAAGAATTTGGGACCGAAGCCCGGGGACTAGCCAGCCTGTTCGTCAAGCCCGATTGGGGCCCGGTCAAAATTAATTGAAACGCGGTCGAAGGACCGGTCTCTTAATCATTTGCTTTTGGCATATAATGTAGTGCCATTATTTTGTTCTGCTTTAAGGTCAAATGGGCAGTTCATATCATCTCGTTAGGCCTCGTTTACCCACAGGGCATTCAATGAAATACACTTCTGATAAAAAAAAATTATTTTGGGGTTGATGGACATCGATAATAACAGCATGATGGGTGCAAAACAATCCTGAAACACGTAGTCTGATACCCATTACTTGCTCTCAATATAAGAAAGCAGCAGTACGATCACCAACCTTTGATTAATTCAGTATTCAATGATCTGTAAAATGCTGCATCATGTAGTTAATAATTATGACATACCACCACCAGATTCAGATATCTAAACCGTAATATTCTTCCGCCTTCAAGGTTAAAGGTAATCTACGCAGGTGGAGACTTCTCAATATATTGGGGTTGTCATCGCAATTTCTAGGGGACGAGTAGTCTAGTAGTAACTTGCCAGTCTCGCAATCGAAAGGTTGTGGGTTCGAGTCTCGCCTGTCGCTGCTCTTCGCCCGAGGCCAATCGGCGTGAGAGATTGACCACGCTAAATGACTCGACGGTCGATGCGTCGTAAAACCAATAACCAACTAACCACCACAATTTCTGGTATTGCAAAGCCCGGTTTTGAGCATATTCCTTTCATGCAATGCATTGACATAATGCAAGAGTGCTATAATTTTTCTTATTGCATCGGCAACACCAAAGGTGGGCGAAGTTCCACGCCTGGTAATCTACTTCAAAGCAAATGGTCTGCTAACTAAATTAACAAATAACTAAATGGTCTGCTTTACTATCGTGTCTTGCGTCCAGTTCAACTTTAGCCCACACTCTGATTATAACTAATTTCGTTGTGACTGGCTTAACGCTCCCCGTCATTCAAGTCAGGTCCTCACACCCCGTCTTGGGGGATCATTATATACCCCCAATCTAATCCCAAAACTGACCGTCGCACGAAAACAAGAGGTGCCATCGGAAAGCGCTCGACGAGTATAGCTAGATTATCTCCAAAACGAGATCATCTCCAAAATGCCATCCCTTCAAGAAAGTGACAGTCACTAGGGACTAATGTGGTTACAATCAGCGTCATGTATTTTGCTCTGTGCAGTTCATTTTAGAGAAGATTTGAAAAGCAAAGCGTATTTGTGATCGGAAATGGAAGGCGAAATTGACTGTAGCCCAAAATGTTCGCCTACCTGATTTTTCCAAACTTGCAAAATTTTACATCGAAGTAAAATATATATATATATATATATATATATATATATGTATATATATATATGTATATAAAATATGTATATATATATAAATATATAATATAATACAATGGATAAAACATACCGAAAAGTGTTACCTTAGGTAAATTTAGCATCGTACAAATTGCTTTCCTGAGACAGAATCTTCGATTTCAGCACCAATAGGCAGATATGCAAAACAAGTCATCAAAAGCGAAAAAAAAAATCCAAATATTTATCTTCTGCATTTTGTTGCGTCCGTAATGATGAGTAAACGCTAAAAGTTGATGAATGGTTGAACTTTGTTGGAGATGACAGCTGACCTTGATTAACTCAGTGACCATGAATGAATGACCTCAACATTTGTACGTATGTCAAATTAATGTGGGAAAGTGAATTCAATTTTGGCGCGCTACCGCGCGCCTATTTTTCTTCATCACCCTCGGAAGACCTTCGAAGGGTGAAGAGCTCCCGAGATGGTTAAAAAATGCATCGGGTAACAGTTCATTATTACCATGCACAGCAATTGGCTCGAAAAGAACCAGCTATTGAACTTAACGCCAACTCACAATCCATGTAATCAGCACAAAATGCATTTAACCTCATTAAACAGGGATGGCTGAAACGGGTTCTTGCCTGACCCTGTGAAGCCAGGGCCCACAAGAATATGGATCTTTCTCAATTATTGAAGCCTATATCGACAAGTAATCCTCATAATGGTGTTTTAAATATAAGTACATCAAATGCAATAAACGCGCCTTCATTAACCCGCGCACGTCCGGAGGGGGGCAGATATCTGCCCCCTCCAGTTTTTCCTCATTTGCCGCCAACCTAATAGGGTTAGCAAGGCCAAACCTCGCATAGCTGTTCATTGGTCTTTTCCGCATATCCTCATACATTTTTAATCCTGGGTCCTCTCAGGTCAGGTCACCAGGTCAGGCGAAGTGACCCAACTACACTCGGAGTTCTAGGTGGCATAACTTCCACAATAATTGGGCTATTGATTTCAAACTTATAACATATCATGATCTCATCAGGGACCATAATATGTACATCGGGTTTTTTTCGTAGCATTGACCTTAGGTCAGGTCA
Organism: Imbricaverruca yamaguchii; assembly: GCA_034440575.1. Taxonomy (NCBI): domain Eukaryota; kingdom Metazoa; phylum Arthropoda; class Thecostraca; family Neoverrucidae; genus Imbricaverruca; species Imbricaverruca yamaguchii. The sequence goes on along the minus strand of JAOTOL010001489.1, from coordinate 32,840 downwards.
CTGCCATGGCTTCCCCCATTATAGGGCTATGGTAAAATATACAAATGTTTCCTAGTTACATATTTGCGCTCCGAATGATCTCATAACGGTTGTGGCATGTAGATGGAAGTTATGCTCAATGCTACCGCTGACAGTTTTGCCCAGCGACCTCACCAAGGTCTCTGAGGTTACCTGAGATCACTACACATTTATGCGCATTACATCGCACTGCATTGAGCTAGGCTGAAATTACCGTCATTGTGCTTGTATCGTCAAGACGTGTCGATTGATACCTTACATGACCTCCCTAGGCCTCGACCTGAGGTCATGAATTCATGACATTGACCTGAGTTTCGGTTGACCTGACCTTAAATTACACCGCCTATTGTCGGTAGCGCATTTCAAGGACTGTCGAATAGCGTTCGCCATTTGTTTCTATCTGTTACAGATCCTGAGATATGTGTCAATTTCTGAGTCCCACCTGATCCGGTCGAATTTGCCCTATGATGGCCCAGTGACCTGAATGTTGACCTGAGCGAAAAAAATTACCGAAACGCTTTCGATAGAGCCCGTCACCAGCTATCCAACGCCATTTTCTCCGTTTGTCGCTAGCTAGCATAGTTCCAGAGATCTTAGGGGGGGCAGTCATCGTGGCTTCGCCCGACGTGCGAGTGTTAAGTCACTTTGGCTAATAGTTTGCGTGCTAAGCCAAAAATTGATGGCCACCTTTGTATTCTGTAAAAGCTGTGTACAATGTGACGAAAAGAGAAGAAAGACGATGAAAATTCTGAAGGATTGCACTTGCTTTATGCACTGTAGTCTTTCGCAACCCTTGAATGCTGATAGCAGTAATTAAAAGCGACAACCAGAACATGGAAGTCTCGGAACCAAGTCTATGTACACAAAGCGTCTCACTTCTCTTTTTGTCACAGCTGATAAATGCACCACGTCCTCCAGCAATCAAAAACACTTGACGAATTTAAGCTCCCGATTTCCTGACGACCGTGTCAAAAACTCCGCAACCTTGTTGGCGATCTTAAAAAATGTGCATACACTCTGATGAACATGAAAATTTCTGGCTGTACGTCTGGCTCTGTTGCACTGCTACCATGGACGTGGATGAATTTAGTTTGGCATATGCTCAGAACAAGAACTGTGTAATGGGTTCCATTCGTAGTTGTATTTTATTAAAGAAGCACTGAATACATACATCAATACACGGGTGAGTGAGAGCAGAGTCAACGAGCAGACAAATAACGCTCACACACGATCGAATTCAGTCACTGGCCATCGATGCATAAGTGCAACACTGTGCGAAAAATAACGCTATACGAAGGGTAAAACACGACAAACTGCGAACATTTCAGACTGCGAAGCGTGCTTGTGCCTATTTTGAGACTTTAACCTAGGACATTCATACACAATATAAAACTTAGTGTTGCTTCAGCTGGTCGTTCAACAGAATGACTACAACCTCGTTGGTGTTGGCTTGTTCCTCTCTGTCCTCCACGTCATTCACCAGCGAAACGCAGCGAAGGGTGGGAATATCCTTCCCCCATATTCCCACGGGTGTGTGGAATGTAAGACGACCCGGTTCCGGCACCTGTGTTGGGGTCACGCGACCCAGCGTTGCCGTAAGTTGTATCGGGGACAACAAATCCAGCGTTGCCGTGGGCAGTATCTGGAGCATACGATTCAGTGCCGTCTGGGACGTGTGATCCACTGTTCCCGCTGGCAGCATCTGGAACGTACCATCCACTGTTTCCGCTGGTGGTATCCTGGTCGAGTTCGCGGAGACCCTGCCAAATATCGTTGCGCGCGACTAGATGCGGCCAGAATGTGACGTCAGAACTGCGACTCACCCCCCTCCAGTCAGTGCTCACCGACCGTTTGGCCCTGGCCGATCCTGGGAGCTCCGCCTCCTGGCGCTCCTCGGATTCCTCGGACTCCTCAGCCTCCTCAGCCACTTCAGCCTCTTCGGATCCCTCAGGCTTCCCAGACCTTCCAGGCTCTTCAGACCTCTCTAACTCTCCCGATCTCTGCTTGCCGCCGGCCATGCGTGAAAATCCACTCCCGTGATGGCCTCTCGAGTTGTCTTCGAAAACAGCCATGCCTTTATCCGAACTCCGGACACTGACTGCCATCGAGTCAGGCCAGTAGGTCCCGTCCTGGCTGAGTCCCAGGGGACGCCGGCTGGCGTCGGTCCTCTCAGGCCAGTAGGTCCCGTCCTGGCTGAGTCCCAGGTGACGCCGGCTGGCGTGGGTCTTCTCAGGCCAGTAGGTCCCGTCCTGGCTGAGTCCCAGGGGACGCCGGCTGGCGTGGGTCTTCTCAGGCCAGTAGGTCCCGTCCTGGCTCAGTCCCAGGGGACGCCGGCTGGCGTCGGTCCTCTCAGGCCAGTAGGTCCCGTCCTGGCTGAGTCCCAGGTGACGCCGGCTGGCGTGGGTCTTCTCAGGCCAGTAGGTCCCGTCCTGGCTGAGTCCCAGGGGACGCCGGCTGGCGTGGGTCTTCTCAGGCCAGTAGGTCCCGTCCTGGCTCAGTCCCAGGGGACGCCGGCTGGCGTGGGTCCTCTCAGGCCAGTAGGTCCCGTCCTGGCTGAGTCCCAGGGGACGCCGGCTGGCGTGGGTCCTCTCAGGCCAGTAGGTCCCGTCCTGGCTGAGTCCCAGGTGACGCCGGCTGGCGTGGGTCTTCTCAGGGCAGTAGGTCCCGTCCTGGGTCAGTCCCAGGGACGCCGGCTGCCGTGGTCCTCTCAGGCCAGTAGGTCCCGTCCTGGCTGAGTCCCAGGGGACGCCGGCTGGCGTGGGTCCTCTCAGGCCAGTAGGTCCCGTCCTGACTGAGTCCCAGGGGACGCCGGCTGGCGTGGGTCTTCTCAGGCCAGTAGGTCCCGTCCTGGCTCAGTCCCAGGGGACGCCGGCTGGCGTGGGTCCTCTCAGGCCAGTAGGTCCCGTCCTGGCTCAGTCCCAGGGGACGCCGGCTGGTGTGGGTCTTCTCAGGCCAGTAGGTCCCGTCCTGGCTCAGTCCCAGGGGACGCCGGCTGGCGTGGGTTTTCTCAGGCCAGTAGGTCCCGTCCTGGCTGAGTCCCAGGTGACGCCGGCTGCCGTGGGTCTTCTCAGGCCAGTAGGTCCCGTCCTGGCTCAGTCCTAGGGGACGCCGGCTGGCGTGGGTCCTCTTAGGCCAGTAGGTCCCGTCCTGGCTCAGTCCTAGGGGACGCCGGCTGGCGTGGGTCCTCTCAGGCCAGTAGGTCCCGTCCGGGCTCAGTCCCAGGGGACGCCGGCTGGCGTGGGTCTTCTCAGGCCAGTAGGTCCCGTCCTGGCTCAGTCCCAGACGATTAACTTTCTGAGCGGTTTCTGGCCAGTAAGTTCCATCCCGACTCAAACCAAGATGCCTGTTTGAGCTGCCACTAGCACACGCTGCTAGGGCAGCCAGCAAAATCTGCGGAAGAAGAATTAATTAAACATGAAGCTGTTTTTTTCGTTTTCGATCCGCAAATTATGCCATTAATGAAAACACATAGTTAAAATGCAAGATTGTTAGGACAATCAGTAAGTTGTTTACATGCAGCAGTAATGTTTGCGAAACATACCTTGTTAGAACAATTTAACTTCTACTTCGTTCGAAAGGCATTTGTTAAGATAAGATTGCACAGCATGAACAGTTTTCGGTTTGTTTTTCCGACCTGTGGCGAGGATAAGACTGGTGCACAATGTAAATATATTCAAATCCAGTGTGAATACAAAGTGCGAGTAACTTCATCATGTGTGAAAATGAGATATGACAGACTTTCCACATGGAAGACGCGACGGATTCACGCATGTACATTGCAAATTCACCTTGATGTCCGTACAATTCTGCATTTAGATGAAGGATAAAATGAGGGATCGAAACGGAGGAAATGATGGGGATTTTGAAGGCAACTAACTCGCATTAGGTTGCGATATGTTGGCTTTTTATTTGGTACGAAATGCTATTGCATCTCCCGTCTGCAGTCAAGGTGAGTCCATGTCTATTAGCAAGCACTCTCTCGGTGTTAAAGCACGCTCTAAAAGCTCTAAACCTAGCATCGTTCATGGTGAACTGTACATCTAGATCTGTGAATGTCTTCAAGACAGAATACAGAAAAAGAGCTGGACACAACAATAAATATACCAGACGATAATGGCATCGGCCCTACCTGTTTCCAAGTCGTTTTAGCTTATGTGCATGCACACGCATAGAACGAGTCACCACACAATAAACATGCACATTAGCATCGCATACAAGACTTGAATAGTGAAACTTACCAGGATGGTCATGCCGATCTCTTCAATACGCCTGTTCAGCATCGCAGTAATGACACCCGACGGACAGATGCAGCCCGCTATATACCGGGACTGCATATCGGGCTCTTCCGCCTTATCATTGGGTGAGTCTTCACGGCTGATCGAAGCGCGTCCTTCCTGCCAGATTGCGCACTGAACGGAAGTCGGATCAAAGGTGAGGCGTCAGCATGGTGTCATAGTGACATCCGTCACTCGCCACACTGACCAGTCGTGAGATCATCTGTCGCTGCCGCTCCAGGAACTGTGCTGTGTGCTGCGGTAGCTGTGTGAAAACACGAGTGGGTGGTGTTTATCGTGGTTCGGCATGCCCCGGGTGATGTGACGCCTGCGGCCTGCAGGTGTTGCCCCAGTGACGCAGGGTGCTCTTTGTTGATGGTTAGCCGCGATATGCGGCCCATCGTCGCTTTGCTTGCGTTTTCTTTCCTTCCATTTTTCCCCTATCATGCGCTATATTGCGGTGTGGCAGTTTCATTTTGACAATAAAGAGACGTTTGAGAAGACATTTTCAGTCATTCTGTAAAAAAAAGACTTACCGGTGCAGGCATGGAAAGCTCGATACGATGGTTGCGAGGCGACATCGGGCGAGTGTTGCAAGTTTTATCTCTTCGATTGCTCATTATCTATGCCCGGAAGTTGGAGAGACGTCATTATTTCGCTAGCTTTGTCTTTACTGGGGCGGATGCGTAGATTATCTTCCGGGGGCGGTCGAAGTTCATTGGCTGAGGTCGGGGGTGTTGTTCTCATACTTTTGTGGGGGCAAATGCCCACTCAGTGTTGGCTTTCCAGCCCCATTCCCCAAATAATTCAAACTTTTGGCAGGGGACTCAACGAAGTGTGCCCCAGTCCATTTGGGCCCGCCCATTGCCTTCATGTGCTGCATGACCACTGCGGTCAGTGCGCCCCTAACCCCCTAAAATTTACTCATGCATTTTGCCCCGCCCCTTCCAATAATTTTCAGAAATCAACGCTCGTGGTTGGGGTTATATTTCCTATGGTTCCTATGGTTTGTATCCATCAAAGGAGAAGAAAATGGATTTCCTCGGATTTTAGTCGAAAAATATAGCGTTTCAAAAGCAGATAAATTGAACGTGCTCACGTGGCTGTGTGATGGTGTCAGGACGGTTATATTTGTTTTGCGGTGAAACCCCATTCAGAAAAAAAACTTCCGAGACTATGATGTTAATAAGTTTGAAAGAGAACTAGAGATGCACCGGAAGGTCAGTTGCACGTGCGCACGGGTGGGATCGAGTCGGGGTTGTCGTATCTGGTTTTTGACAATCATCCACCCGACTCATTTTACCTGGCCTGCTGTCTATTTTTTTCAATCGAGAACCCAATCAACCTGGCATATATCAGAGTGCCAGGTTGGTTGAAACAGATTGAGTAAAAGGCTTTAAAAGGCTTTAAAAGGGCACATACCTCAATATTTCGAATATTTTGTATTCCGTCTGCTTTCGTCTCAGAAGCTGTAGTCGTGGGTGGATTGTTGCATGTAATAACCGATGCATCACTTCACGATTACTTTGGCATGTAAAACTATGCTTATACTTGATCGGTGCCCCGAATCCAGAGAAATCCTTTACACTTTTACCATGAAGCAAGATCTATTCTGAATTTGTCACGTTTGAAAGACTGCGCTACGCTCGCTTCGCTCGCTCACTCAATCAGTCTGAAATATCGACGAATACATCTGCCCAGCTGGTGTCGGGTGGCTCTTGCGCATTATGGACAGCTCTAATCCTGTGGTGGCCATAAGAGAACCCAGCTAACCTTGGTGATAGACATCAGGTAAAGGTAGAAGTTTAACAATGCAAGCTGACATATCAGGAGTTACCAGAATATTTTTTTTTTGGAACAAGTGGATGGGATTGAATTCTAGCGACTTAGAAACGATGGTGGTAGGTTGGGCACCTGCATAGATTATGTTGTCATTCATTTTGTTTTTTACTTCCCAAAATGAACCTTTTGGGAAAATAGCTACCGAAATCCGGTGACTTTTCAGAAGGTAGGTAAAGGTCGGGCACCCTCCAAATATGTTCCCTCCCCTGACGCAAATCCAAGTTCCACCACTTCGGGGTAAGGTTGACCTGCGGCCAACGTTCCTTCCCACCGCAAACCGGTGGGCTAGATCCGCCAGTGACTTCATAATGAGCTATAGAGCTGCTGCTGCAAACTTGGATGGTTACATATCACCTTGTTCGTGTATTCCTCGTAATCTTCAGAAGGAAAATATGTTGCAACATGAAAATTGTTCGCACAAAGCATCTAAATTATCTACGTCTGCAGCCACTAAGGGCACACCTTGCCACATGCATCATATAAACATGCAGACGTTTGGCATCGTTAGCGCCATCTCTCGAACAAAATGCAAATAGGCTATTTAATGAAAATACAAAATGTCAACCGTCATAATGGATGCTACATATCCAAACTGCTTGAAAGCCGCCAAGGACCATATTAAATTAAAAAATATATATGTATTTATGCAACAGATGAAAGCTTGATACCATGGGTGTAACCATGGATTCGAAATTGGGAGGGGGACAAACCAGGGACGTGGTAAGTTCAGGATACAAGGGCCTGTGCCCCGAAAAAAATCCTTGGATTTGAGCCACTTTTGCAATGTCATTTTCAGCCACTTCAGTTCAATGTTCAACGTATTTCAGTTTAAAAAATGCTGTTGTTAGAAATGGTATTTGTGGGACTAAAGATTCCGCCAAAAATTAGCAAGTTTCACTGCTCATCATTGCCTCTGAACATTTCGCTTTATGTCGTATGTGCTGGACTCGATTTCACGATCACCATAAAGAAATGCTGTAAGTAGGTTAGGCGTTGCGGGAAGAAAGTACAATATTAGACGATGGTTTTATGGTAGCAAATATGGACATGCAATTATCTTTCCCATGCTTTCCTGTTTACGGGCACATGTTTCGATGCAATGATAACCAGTGCCGATAAGGGGTGTGGCACTCAGGGCATGTACCCCCACGTGGAAGGTGGCATCCGTCACGACAGGAAAAGGTCTTCATCTGGAAAGGTTCCAGTGTGCACGCTCGAAATTTTCAGCTGGGGGCATCCCTAGGAAATACAAAGGCACCTCTTGGAAAGAAAGGTCGAGTTTTTCAGGAAGGTCCCAGTGCAAACGGCCAACTCGAGTTTTGCAGCCAGAGGCTGCAGGTGCCTCCAGGTGCTTTCACAGTGGCTCTGCTCCAAAGAAATGGCGCCCCTCAAGACAAATGCCCTCAGTCGTGACAATTCCTGGATCTACCCCTGAATACAGCACTACTCTCTCGCGGTTATGAACTCCAGCTAGTTATAAAATTGTGCGTAATCACGTGTGGCTTCTCTTGTAAATTTGACACATATCTTTGAGCCATTAATCGCGAACCCATTAGCCCCGTCTCTTCTGTCAGATCCTCACACCCCATCTCGAGGGGGGGCGGTCGATAGAGCTCCCCTCTAATCTCCAAACTAAGCGTGGCATGAAAACGAAATAGGTGTCATTGGAAAGCGCTCGTCGAATAGGGCCAGACGCCATCCCCCAAATTCCACCCAAAAGTGACGTCACTAGGGGCCTTAGAGTTTCACGACTTACATTATGTTTATGACTCTGGGGTTCATTTTTAGGGAGATTTGAAGAAGAAAAAATTATTTGGAATCAAAAAAGGAAAGCGAAAGCTATCAGGGTCATACAATTTTTTGCCACCAAAAAATCAAAATTTTATTGTTTTAGAATTCCAAAATCTTGAGTTCAAGTTTCCTTTAATTTTCCTCTTCTCATTGGTAGAGCGGACCGAAAAACGTTGTTCGAAGTCAGCTTGCTCTAATAAAAAATGTTTACTTTTGTCGGAATCTTCTATTTGAACTCTAATAAGCAAATATGCAAAATTAATAAGAAATCAGAAGCGAAAAAAATAAACATTCCTCTCATACGTTTTGTTACATCCCTAAAGATAAGCAAACGCTGAAAATTTCATTAAAATATCTTTATCCGTTAAAGCGTGACGACTGGTTGAACTTTATTGGAGGTGACCTCACTTGACCTTAACTAACTTGTTGATCCTAGACGATCGGACTCAAACATTTTGATACAACATGCCAAATTGACGTGGGAAAAGGTATGCCAACTTTCGGCGCGCTACCGCGCACCGTTCTTTTACTATCCGCGGAAAACCTTAGGGGGTCGTCAACGACCCCCCTCGAGACGGAGCGGGTTAAGAGGAAAGCGGACAATTTGACAAAGTTCTATATTTTATATGTCCGGAAAACCAATGTGGCAGTGTAAATTAAAAACCAGCGTTGAGAGCACCGCCCGATCAGGCTATGGTAGACTTCTTGGGGGAGCCCCTAGTCATACAGGATACGAGTGCTTGGTATCACAACGGCTGCAATCAAAAATATATTTGCCCTCCCTATTCCTATTTCACTCAATAATTGTGAACACGCCGGACCTTGAACATTTTTGAAATTATTTCGATATCTGAACATTCTGATACCGTACGACAAGCCACGTCGAAGAACACCCACATAATGCAAATTGAAGCCATAAGCAGGAAACGGGAGGACTCTCAAAATTAAACTGAACTTTGATCTTGAGGCTTGATCTGACATGTTCCCGGTAGAAATGTTACTCGAGGGTTGTCCACAGGCTTTCTCTTGATGCCAAGCATGGGTAGCTTTGGGAGAAAGCGAAGAATCGCGGAGCAACCGAAGAAATAAGTTCCACCTTTGACTTTGAAAATTCATGTGCTTTCAGAACAGTTTGCTAGAGTACCACACGGCACGTCGAATGAATCCACTTGAGGAAAATTGAAGACATGACGATGAGGCGCGAGCACTTTGAAACAATTCAAACTAACCTTTAATCTTGAGGTTTGACCTTGAGATATCCCGCTTTAAAAATGTTATTCGAGGTTTTACGACGGGCTGTCGCTTGATAGTGTATCTGGGTAGGCTTGTGGGAAACCACAGAACAGAATTTGAGGCGACAGAAGAAATCAGCTTACATTTTGATCCGTCGAGATTATTTCGAAACATCAACTTTCTGATACTGCACAACAAGACAACAAGAATGACAACACGATTAACCTACATTTTCTACAAATTGAAGCCATAGCGACGAAACGCAATGGCATCCAACAACTCAATACAATCTTTGGCCTAGACATATCCCGGTTTGAGATGTTACTCGAGTGTTCACCACTGGTTATTGCTTGAAACCAAGTTTGGATAGCTTTGAGAGAAAATGGAGAAAAAGCCTGGCGATCGAAGGATCAACTTGGCCTTTGTCCTTGTCAAATAACTTGATTGTTTAGCTTTCTGATGCTCCATTGCCACGTCAAGCCACGTCCAATGACGCCCATTTGATGGAAGTTGAAGCCATTGCAACCGAACCTCGCGTTCAGTCGATATCGCTTTAATATCGTCATCTAATAAATGAAGTTAACCTTTGGCCTAAAAGTTTGACCATGACATGTACTGATTTGAAATGTTGCAGGATGGTTTACCACAGGTTAGGCGAAAGGCGTGTTACTAGATTTTGACAGGTTTGGGTGAAAACGAAAGAAAGGAGGCGACCGAAGAAACCGGTTGGCGTTGAACCTTGACCGTTAAAGTGGTAATGTGAGACCTATGTAGTTCATTCAAGCGTCTTCGGTACAATTATTTATGATAATTGATCCGAACGATCATAAACCCGACGCTGAATGCCGATGCCAATACAAATACGCCTCTGGCGAATTCGTCACCGAATACGAATACGAATACGTTAACTTGAGGTACGTGCTTAAGGCTGCCCATGACTTTCCTCAATGGTCTTGAAGATACCCAAGGACACCCAGAGTCGCATTTGTTCAAGATATATCAATATATGAGCAGGGAATGCAGCCTAAGACGTATAAAGCCTTGCGATAATGCGAATGTGTTGCCTAGCAGAGCACAATTTTCCACCCAAGCGAAAACAGATTCAGAAATCAGAGAAAACAGAAACGGTCAAGTTTCACGTTATTCAAGAATGGCCTGGAAGCAAAAATTTATACCGTTTGCTGATTTGCCATCCCGATATTTTGTGACGACAGATAGCCCGTAAAGCTCGTTGATTGGTTCCATCGGCTTTCAGTGGTGATTCTCTTGTATATATAGTTTCACTTTATGAATGATTAAGTAGGATTTTGCGGCGATGATACCCAGGTAGCTGAAACCTGGGGGGAGGGGAGGGACACGAATAAAATTATGGGGGAGAAATCGCCACTATTAAAATATTGAGGGGTATGTCCCTCGATGGTTACACCCGTGCTTGATACTACCCCCATCTCTTAAGTAGTGAACAAACTAATCAGGCCCTGCTATTTCCCAAAAGGATCCGCCATGCTCATCCTTTTATTTTGACATCACTATCTGGTGGACATTGTCGAGATATTTCAAGAGTTCTAAATACCTTCGCTGGCGGGATGGCTGTTGTGTGGTGTACGACGCGGAGCAACACGTGATGGGACATTTGATGACACGGCTGTGTCGACAACACTCAGAATACAACTAATTACCAGTTATGGTGTACAGATGTCTTATTTGTTCGAGTCAATAACGAAGTTGTGTCCGAATGACAATGCTTCTATTTCTGTCGAACTGAGGGTACGGTCCGAAAGGTTTGCTATCGAGTCACGGTAATCACTGTCCCTACGTTGGCTGATTTCCATCAAGCGTACCAGCTTGGGTCGGTGATTACTTTTTGGTGGTAACGTTTCTTTTTAAGTCCTGACGCTATGGCTATAATCCCCGCACCGGATCATGCGATAGATGAACCCCAGTGATGCGGCTGTCGAGCCCAGGACGATGCCTTAGTCGGGGTTGTTTTGGTCGGCATTCCAGTCCTCCAGATGCACCCGAGCACTGGCAGAGAATAAATGACTCGCCGAGCGGGGTTGTGCTGCTGCAGATCTTGGTTGGACTCGCTCGGAGATGGATTCTGATAGGAACTTAATTGTGCTTTTTTTGTGCTAGCAATCTTGTGCCGCAAGTGAAAGCCTTGCCACAATGTTCGTCATTGCTACTGCAAAACATACCTGTACGTAGGCTGATCAAGAAATCGAAAATTGTCATAGGGGCACATGTCCGGAGGGCCGCCATTTTTCCTTCCAAGGGTCGCCTATTGATGATAATTCCACGCAGGGGTGCACTGGAGTCTTCCCAGAGTGGCGCTTTTTCCCCTCGGAGGGGCATCTATGGCTGAAAAATTACAGTGGGTGCACTCAGGCCTTCTCGGAGAGGTACCTTTCCTTCCAAGGTTGCCTTTCCTTCCAAGGGGTGCCTTTTCCTCTGAGGGGTGCCTTTGGTTGAAAAAAAAAATTGCAGGGAGTGCACTCGAGCCTTCCCGGAGGGAGCCACCTTCCCATAATATCGGGAGCACATGTCCCAGCGCCTCCTTTGTATCCGTCCCAACCTGTACCAGATATAGATTGAAAAATAGTGCGAACAAAAAGTAATGGAAGAAAATGTTTTTTCGCGACTTTTCGGCTCAGGCCATTCTCAGATCAACTTCCAGATCATAAAGGTGCATGCAGATACTTGACACTTGTAGGAAGTCCTTACAGCGTGTCACATGCGCGCACATGCAATTAAATTTCACCTCTAAATATGTCATTACAGCCCACGAAGCGCTCGCATTGGTGATCTATACGAACTCTTAGCTCTTGTGACGCTCTGAAGTGGCTAGATGTAGACCAAGTTAAATTTTCAACCAATTGGGCTATACCACACATCATGCAAGCTACATCGAAAATTTGCTCTACTTGTTCGCATTTTAAGGAATACTTAGCGACACCGTCGAGAAACTAAGATGTAATTTTGCTACTTCATGAATCTGTCAACATCGCATGGAAGTAAAAATGTGTAGATCATGTAGCTGGGCTAGAATAGCCTTGAGCAGTATTGGTCAAAATTATCGTTAACACATCTGGTGTGATCTCTACCTGAAGCTCATGGGTATTCCACACATCACTAGCGTCACATCTTACTGAGGTCACACCCATCAAAGATCATGACTCATGCTTGCCATTATAATGCCATCGCATAGCATGCCTTAAGGCATCATCTACAACCAATTATTCTTGGTCACAAGTTACAAGGTTCCTTCCATGCTCCCGTGAAACGATATGTTCAAAGTTCTAGTTAACCATCGGTAGTGGTACCGGTGCAATCGCACGGCAAATCAGGGGCTCTGTGGGCCTGAGGAAGATGAGGGCGGGTGGGTTCGGGGTGGGGATGGGGGCGCATCCAGCTCATCGGACTAAGAAGGGCATGGAACGGCCCAGGCCATGTTGGTTGGTTATTTGGGCTTAGGGGCGCATCGACTGCGATGGCCACCCCGCCGGCCCTCCTATCATAGACATGGGACTTTGCCACGGTAATGCCGGGGCACGGTGGTTTCACACTCAACTAGATATATAATGCACGCCCATAAATTCTGACGCCATATGGCAAAGGATGCCAATCACTGGGCGTGGAATGCACGGGGACGAGTTCAGTCGCCCAAATGTATGGGAAGTTTCACCTTGGCCCTGGCCATGGATGTTTGTGTTTACCTCTGTGTCGTGGGCATGCGTGTCATTTCATGAAATTGATTTAGCAGTGGGTGAAAGTGATCTTTCGGACGGCCAAAGCTGCCTCGAACCACTTTTTGAACATTGCACGCCCATAGGCACAATGGTTAAGCTATGGTCTGATTGGAAGGAGGGGGAACTCAATGAATGCGAGACTGATCTTGTCTTGATCAGCTGATCTGGTCTACTTAGCGTCTATTAAGTGCCACTCTCGGCCATGACACCGTTCTGCAGTGATAAATCCACTCACCACCTCATCATAAACTTCCCGAATACTTCTGCACAATCGCTTATCGGCCTTTTGGCTAATTTCACATCGGTGTGCGTCCATGCCGTAGTGGTGCCCTATATTTTGTTCAACAAGTTGTTAGTAACAGAACTGTCCGCAAGATATCGTTGTGTGTATCTTGCATAATTTGGCTTCATGTACCCACGAGTCATTGGCATAGAGATTGGGGTATCAATTTGGATTTGGAAGAATTGGAGACATGTAATTTGGTAATTTGGAAGAAGATGAATGTCGACTGTTTGGTATTGGTAAGATTAGTAAATTTCGGGCTCAAGTTCATGTGCCCTTTTTGTGCCCTTTTTGAAGTAAAGCCACCTCGATCAGTTTCGGCTATAATGCTTAGTTATGGCCGTTGATGTTGCAGGCGCTTCATGATCCCTGCGGTCGATGCGCCTCTAAACCCCAACAACTAAAACAACCAATCAAGTAAAGTCAATTGAGAAATAAACGTCTACTGGGTGTTAACGCATGGGAGGAGGTGAGATTGCTGTTTTTATGGAGCATGCAATATAATGCATTTTCTAGAACACATTCTCACAGGGGTATTTACAAATTGTCGTGGATATTCGCATACGCCACGCTTCGGAATTATGCATCACTGCATAATCTGGCATCACGCCTATTAGGTCACATGTCATGTCATGTGGAAATATCAGACTGATTCAAAGCATGCACATTTTTACCGCAAAAAGGCCATCAGAGTAATACAAAATTGGGGTGTTGATCGATGTGATGATGCCAGTGAACATACAATATGAACTTGTCCTCTGGTCAAGTGATGCCATCTAGGGAAACAAATGCCAAATTGCCGCTTCGGTTCAGCGCGCCGCGTGCTACATGTGCAAAAGATACATTTACATGAGGAGCTCGAAAAATGTATCTCCACTTTTGTATGCACCATATAATATTATCTCTCGTGTTCTGCCGGATGTAAAGTTGGCAACAAAATGTGCATTGTCATAGGTGCATGCCCGAGTTCGTCGAAATGCAAAATATCGAATGGTGATAGTCGGTACATTTCACAGACAGTGCGTGAAACGGGAGCAGCATTAACTCATGTTTTGAAAGCTCTTATGGCATTTGCCTCTCGTGTTAGAACCTGGTAGACATTTACTTCTCGGTTATCTATAATAATTACAGTTGGGTTGACCTGCCAATGCAGTTTGGTCCGATTGAATCGGATATATAAGCACCCGTTTGAGGCGATAAAAGCAACACCTGCGATCGAGATTGTGATATCACTATTGTATAATCTGGCACTGTTTCTGAAAACAAACATACATATACATATGTATATATATATATATATATATATATATATATATATATATATATATATATATATATATATTTATATATGTTTGACCTAAGGTGACTATGAGGTCTATTTTTCTACACAAGATACCCCAGGTATTCATTTGGAGGTAACGAAAGTCTCAAGCTTCTGTAGCAATTTATTTGGCTGTTATTGCAGGAAAACAAAATGGGAGGAGCACGAAATCCACCTCAGAAAACTGCGGTTTAAGCACTGTGGCAACGCCTTGGTCTTCCGGTGCGTACTGAGCAAGGATTTGCAGAATGAGTTCAAATCTGATGCAAAAAAACATCCTCTCATTAGCAAGTATAGTCAGCTCCGGGCAGCTTTACGGACGTCAGCCGCCAGCAGCGTGGTAATCACCAGTGCGTGCTACAGCAATGCACTAATGCACAGCGTACGTCAAGAGTTCTGTTGCACAAGTGTCGACTTTTGCTAAACCTTGGCAGTCTTCGTAACAGATCGCGCCGGCCGCTAGCCATCTAGCGGCCGGCTGAATAGTCACAGCTGAGCGAGCACCCACTATCTAGCATCTCATAACTTAACGTTCACTCTCTTGACGCTAGATGTCGGTGTAGTGATTTACATATTCAGGTCCGTTTCATCTAGTTTCTCCGCTCATCTACAATGCTCTATGTCCAGTATCCGTCTGACATCATAGCTTTCCACTCACGGAGCCGACTTACTTGTGTACTTAACCCGCTTGCATTTACTTTCCCATAGCTGCGCACATTAGTATCTGGACTAGGACATACTGTGTTTTCCATTCAAAAGCACCCGGCACAGCGCTGCTTCATGCCTGACAGATACGACAAGAGCCGATTTACGCGCAAACTTCCACCAAAAAGCATTCAAATTTCCACGGTTCTCTCAGATCTTAATCTCACAATGCCATCCACTGCAGCTCGACCGCCCACTAGGCCCTTCTGGACTTTCAGTCAACCAAAGGTCGAGCACTTCCTCTCGGAGAAGAAAACCACTATCACATCGGTGGAGATTCTAGGCCTCTTTCACAAGTTCGCTGCTGACAACAATCACAAATCACTCGTATTCACGGGTGGGTCGAAACACGAGGCTAAGGTAGGCATCGGCATCACTAGACCAGGTCTCAGACTTTCCAAACGTCTACCGGATAACTTCTCCATCTACTCCGCTGAAGCAATGGCCATTCTGGCCGCTATTTCCATTCTCATTAAGGGTAAAGCCAGAAACGTAGTGATTTGCTCAGACTCCAAATCAGTACTACAGTCAATTAGCAACACCCGTGACTGTCCTCATCACATCATTGATCGAATCCATCTAACCCAATTGACAACCCTGCATGGCATGCATAAACTAACCAACTACTAACAAATAACACGCGGCAGCCGGCGTGAGAGGCGGTGTGGACAATTGCCTCTTTGTCCGCACGGTAAAAATCCCTCGGTGCTCTTCGATAGGAGTAGGCTAAAGCCGGCACCCTGGCAAAATCAACTCGACACTCAAAACACCCCAGCCCCACCCAAACCACAAATTATTATGTGGAGGAGTAAAGAAAAATTAAAACCAGTTTGACATCAGGAGACGTCCCCAACCCAGCCTCCGCCTTCAGCATCCAAAAACTTCGCACAAAGTATAACGTAAAATTCCCTTAACGCAAACATCCACATGCCTGTACCTTGATCGTAACACTCGCGTTCATAAATAGATATGTAACGTGTTCCTTTAAAGGCGGCGCAAATAACCTTTATGGTCTGGCACGCCTAAAAAACCCACTATACCCCTCATATCAATACACAGTTCTCGTGTCCCACTCTCGCGAGTCGTTTAATGGGCAAGCCGGGACGGCGGCGGTGACAGGCGTCACCGCCGCCGAGAAATCCTATTTCTTTCTCCTTCTGTCCTAAGGAGGACGTCGGGACCGCACTGAGGGGGCGGTACAGCGTAGCTGTGCACGTTCCAGGTGTTATTTGGCAAAGACGTCTCCATGTGGCTCTCCCAGATCCTTTACGCTTATCCACGCATCCACACTTCATTCATCTTCTACATCTTCATTGAAACCCATCCAGCATTCAAGTTTCGTGAATGGCATCAAACCGGTGATCTGCACTCGCCCACTGGGCGGTGCACAATCTGCCATCGCCCACTGGCTTCTTCCCGGTGGTCTGGGATCGCCCGCGAGAGCAGCTAAAGACCGGCCAAATAAAAACGCCGCGTGCTGCAACTCCGCCACCGAGAGGCGGGCTTGCGCCGGCCGGCTGCGCGGGTGGGCCGGCCGGGCTCGCCAGCGAGGTGTGACGGCTGGCCG
Organism: Imbricaverruca yamaguchii; assembly: GCA_034440575.1. Taxonomy (NCBI): domain Eukaryota; kingdom Metazoa; phylum Arthropoda; class Thecostraca; family Neoverrucidae; genus Imbricaverruca; species Imbricaverruca yamaguchii. Next base: position 16,057 of record JAOTOL010001489.1, on the reverse strand, counting down.
CATGGTGGCGCGCGCAGCGTGATGTATGGCGACAGCCGAAAGCATCGTAACCGGGGCTGTGCAGTGGGGCTAGTTGAGTTGTGGCGGCGGCTAGATCGTGGTCAGCTGCTTGGCGGGAGGACTGTTATCAGCTCCGTGACGGGAGGACTGTGATCAGCTGCGTGACGGGAGGACTGTGATCAGCTGCTTGGCGGGAGGACTGTTATCAGCTCCGTGACGGGAGGACTGTGATCAGCTGCGAGGCAGGAGGACTGGGATCAGCTGCTTCGCGGGAGGACTGTGATCAGCTGCGTGGCGGGAGGACTGTGATCGGCTGCTTGGCGGCAGAACTGTGATCAGCTGCGAGGCGGGAGGACTGTGATCAACTGCGTGACAGGAGGACTGTGATCGGCTGCGCGACGGGAGGACTGTGATCGGCTGCATGGTGGGAGGACTGTGATCAGCTGCGTGGCGGGAGGACTAATCAGCTACGTGGCGGGAAGATCGTGAACAGCTACGTGGCGAGAAGACTGTGACGAGCTACGTGGACCGACCAGAACACTGATGGCTATGCATAGTGTGACGAGTTCCCTCCTTTGCTAGACGGAACGGGCGATAAGCGGATGTCTCGTTGACATTTCTCGGACATACAACAGCTCCACAGACATTGCGAAGGTTGCACACACGAATTACGTCTCAGCACACGTGTGGGCTGTGCAATTCCAAGGTCGCGCATCTGCTTAACCTTGGCCCTGTCTTCGGTTGGCAGGGCTTGGTCCTGGCATTCAAATGACGGTTCCCTTCCTGCTTGAACCTGACATTCTGAACGCTTGATGTGACTCCAGAACCATCGCACCGTGAGCCATCAGCGACGGGGGAGGAAGTGGCTTACGGAGAATGGCGACTGATCTGCAACTAGCCCCTCTCGGGCCAGCTCGGCGGACCCGACCGCCGACTCCCGCCCGCAGACCAGCACCTGGAAACCACAATGTGCCAGGTTCGGATGCGTCCGTCTGTACGTCAGAGTCGCCCGGAACAGGTTCGTGCGGTCGGATGACTGCGGTGAGCGTCGGGGAAGTCCCGTGTGGCCAGGCGACCAATGGAGCGTCCACGTGCGAGCGTGCCGCACTGGAAGTGGCCTTGCCAGGCGCCGACGTTTCGCCACCACCGCGGGGCCTCTGGAGCTCGCAGTGCGACTTCATCCTCAGCTGCGTCGGCTTCCTTGTGGGCTTCGGCAACGTCTGGCGCTTCCCCTACCTCTGCTACAAACACGACGGCGGCGACTTCTTGATCCCCTACCTGCTGATGGTGGTGCTAGTTGGTGTGCCCGTCTGCATACTGGAGCTGACGTTAGGCCAGTATATCGGCCTCGGCGTGACAAAGCTGTTTCAGCGGATGGCACCACTCTTATCAGGTCTTGGCTACGGTATGAGCTGTATGACAGTGATGGTCATCTTCTTCTATAACATGCTCCTGGCCTGGACCATTTTCTACACGGTAGCCTCGTTCACGCCCGATCTGCCGTGGGCGAGCTGTGACCACGAGTTTAACACGCCACACTGCTTCACCAAGGCCGACGACGGGCGGTGTCGGCGTGCCAGCAACGGCACCCAGTTCTTCTGGAACAGAACTTGCTTCCCCATCAGCCAATTCTGCCGGCTGCACAACTTGAGGGCGGCCAACGAGACACACTGCAGTGTGGCTGTGAATGAGGAGGCTGTGGAGCTAAGCAAAGTTGCCCGTCGCAGTTCTGCCAGCGAGGAGTATTTCAACCGACATATGCTGGGCATCGGCGAGGAGAGTCACCTCGCCAGCGTCAAGTGGGACCTGGTCGGCTGTCTATTGGCCGCGTGGCTGCTGGTGGCTACGTGTGCCATCAAGGGCGTGCAGTCGACTGGCAGGGTTGTCTACTTCACCGCAATCTTCCCGTACGCGGTGCTGTTCTTGGTGGCAGTGCACACAACCGCCATTCAGGGCGCAAGCACGGGCATCCGCTGGTTTCTGGTGCCGAAGCTGGCGCGCCTGGGCGACCCTTGTCTCTGGTCGGACGCCGGCTTGCAGGTGCTCTTCTCGCTGGGCATCGGCAGGGGCACGCTGGTCGCCCTCTCCAGCTACAGCCGGCTCACCAACAACTGCTTGCGCGACGCGCTTGTAATGGTGATAGCCAACGTGCTCACCTCGCTGCTGGCCGGCGTGGTGGTTTTCTCGGCACTTGGCTTCCTGGCCGAAGAGCTGGACATGGACATTGCCGAGGTGACGCGGTCGCCACTGACCGTGGCGTTCGTGGCGCTGCCGGCGGCCGTGGCGCACATGTCGGGCGCGTCCTACTGGAGCGTCACCCTGTTCGTCATGCTCGTCACCATGGGCATGGACTCGCAGTTCGCCGAGCTGGAGCAGGTGATGACAGCCATGCAGGACGAGTACCCTAGCCTGCGCCGCCACAAGTCGCCGCTGGTGGCCGCCGTCGCGTTCGTGCTGTTCGTCGCCGGCACGAGCATGTGTACGCGCGGCGGTGTGCTGGTGGTGACGCTGGTCGAACAGAGCAGTCTGTCCCACTCGCTGGTCGTCGTCACGCTGGCCGAGGTCGTGGCCGTCGGCTGGCTGCTGGGCTCCGACCGGCTGCTGCTGCTGATGCGGCGCGACATGCGCATCACGGTGCTGGCGCCGCTGCGCTACTACTGCACCGTCAGCTGGAAGTGGGTGGCGCCCGCTGTGCTGCTGGCGCTGCTTGCGCTCACGTACTGGTGTCGCGAGCCGATCCTGTACCGGGTCGGCAGCGGCGCGGGCACGCTACCGCCATGGGCCGACGGCGTCGGCTGGGCGCTGAGCGTCGCGCCGCTGCTGCTGGTGGTGGCGGTGGCGCTGTGGACGGTTGTGGCGCAGCTGCGGCGCGGCGCCAGTCTGGGAGCACTGCTGGCGCCCACCGCCGAGTGGGCGCCAGCGCCGCCGCCGCGGGCCAGAGCGGCGCCCGCCTACGGTGGCGCCGACAACGCCGCGTACCTGGCAGATGCGGGAGGTGACGCGCGTGCTGAATAGCTGACGCGATACGGGTGTCCTTCCGATGCATGTCAAATCATGTCCTGATGATCGAATACATCCTGGTGATATCTGGTAATACATACTGGTAATGTCTTCTGAAAAAGATTGGGTTACAGGTTGCATTTAATCGAAGAACACTTCAAGAGCATTGGCATGCTGTCCTTGCGATAATAGATGCATCTCATTAATTCATCCATCTGCTGCAATGGTGTCTCTGTAGATGGTCGTTACTTTGTCCATCTGCTGGAATGGCGTCTCGGTGTCGGGTAATTTCAGGAAAAAAATCACCAAGATAGGCCCCAAGACCAAAATTGTGCACGTCTCTTCAGATTTTGATAAAGCTGGTACACTGGACTATCCGCGGCTCAGGTTACGATTATAAAGTTTTTGCTTTCTGGGTCAAAGGTGTCACGATATACAGCTATAATCTTTTTGAGGTGACCGAGGAAGTTTATGTAAAAACCGCTTTTATACTTTTACTAGGAACAATTAGCTTATCAGACCTATATCTAATTTGAAAGGGGATGATATGCCAACGAAATACTTTGGTTTTTGTTGTGTTGGGCACTTCGGCCTCCTCAGGCTATTTCGTGTCATTAATAAGAAATGTAGATTATGTTATGCGGTATAACTCCACTCATAAATCTTGGAACAGATTCGTGTTGGGTAGAAAAATGAAAAGTAATTTGATGAAAAATGGATGATCATCCGCCAATGATGTTGCTAGAGTGAAGGTAATTTTTTGTGTATGGCAGAAATCTGTAAGTATTCTTCGAGGGCCGCAGTATTTCTGACAATCAAGGAGAATGTGTGGAACTGTAATATGAGTGTTGCATGATGGGCATGAAGGTCGAGGTGAAGCCGTGTATATATATCGATGTGTAAGAAAAATATAGCCGATGCGTAAACGTGATTATACTTTTTCTTCGTGTTTATTTTTTTGGTATGATGTGATCCAGGTATCTACGACACTTTTTATGAAAAATAGTTGTGTATGATCTGTGTTTTGTGTCCAGTTTTCTTTCAAAAAATGCCGCAGTGACTGGGCACCCACAGGAAACGGACCTTCACGCCCATCAGATAGAGTGTTCGAAGGTTATCGTAGATGGAAATATGGCAATGGTGTGAAAAAGAAAGTGAAGAAAGCGATTGAAGAACAGATTTGGAATCAGAACAGATGACGACACTGCGTATGGGCCGATTAATTGAACAGTTGTAGACATAACGAAGGGGAACGAGAATGGAATGCAATTTTGCGATGAAAATGGAGGTTTCGTTTGGTAGGCGATGCTGTTTTTTGCGTGTGTTTGAAACTATGGCATTCCCAGTGAGATTGGCGTCTTTTGATCCGTCGGCAAAAATAAAATGTATATGGCGATAACGAGAGCGAAACTGGTGAAATTTTTGTTTGGCGTATTCAGGACAAAGTTGTGATTTTGGAGTGGTGGTGAGATAAAAAATATGTCGATCTGTCATCTGCCACGGTGGTGTGGCTGGTAGAGGTAGAAATACAATATGTGGAATATTGTATTGGAGTTGTGTATAATATTGTAGGGGTGGCGGCTCTGCTGTCGGTTGGGTGTCCGGGGTGGTGGCGGGTGTGGGTGTGCGGGGTGTAGTGGGGGTGTGGGTGTGTGGGGTGTGAGTGGGGTGGGTCGAATGAGTGGGGTGTGGGTTGTGGGTGTGTGGGTGAGTGGAATGTGTACGTGTGTAAAATGTGTGTGTTTTACCTGTTGCTAACCTCACTTAAACTCGACTGAGTGGTATGGGTGTGTGAAATGTATTTTATATATTGCCTAACCTAAACTGAAACTGTTTGAACTACTTGAACTGCTGAACTTATCGAGGGCTTGACCTAACTCACACCTATGTTCGTTGTACCTATGTCAATGGTGTATTGTGTTGTTTTCACCGCCAATTCCACCACACATCACTTGGAGGAGTTTAGGGGCGCATCGACTACATCGGTCATACAGCGACCACACATCCCCAAACCCCAGCCGGCGTGATGTTGGTTTGAGTTGCCGTCCCTAACACGAATTTATATAGGTGCGAGGTCAAAGTTTTGGGGACACCATATAGGTAAATGAGAGTATTTAACCAGATTATAATTAATACGTTGCATGAGAGAATTGGTGACAATTAAATTTGTAATTGGTTTGAATGACATGTCCGTGTTGAGACTTTTTGGACGCTAGTAATAGTGTAATAGTGTGCAATGCACCGCACGAAACAGGTGCCTGCGTTGGGCCCCAAGCGGCTTCCGCTGATCCTTAAATCTACCTACTCACGTTCATTCCCCTCATTCACTTCACATTCGCTCGCCCCATTCATGCTCTCCTTATTAATTAATGAATTGCTTGGTCCACAAATTTAGCTCCCAACCCCCCGCCCTTCAGCGGTACACAAACACATAGATCGACAGACCAATGCTCTAATTTTTACGGTAGTACTGGGCCGAACAAGTAAACCTTTCACTGCCAATCATGGCTAGCCTAGCCATTATTGGCAGCGTTTCTCGCCTGGACAAAGTCTTATCTGCAACGAGGGGGCTCATCGTACTGACTCCGAGGGCTGATACAAGTGCTCTGATGTCTTTGACCGACATACCTAGCCTTAAGTTCGATCGATGCCGCGCCGGGCCTTATTCGTAGTACACTTGTGACCAGGTCTGACGTATCCCACGGGCGGGCATGAATCCATACCACGTTGTGCACGTACCCGATCGTCGTTATAACCTAGACGGCCCTATGAGTTTTGGCCTCGGGGCTTATGGCATGCCAAACCTGTCCATGTGTCCCTCGAACTGTCTGCACCAACCGTGCTCACGTGCAGAGTTCGGGGGTGGACAAACCACCGGGCAGTATTTTGCCTATACCCTATAGTCCGGCGCCAGACGTCCGGCGAACGCAATGTGGTGGCCCCTTTATCGGCCCCTCCCACATGCATACCATGTTCGCCACCTCACCTGCACCCCTGGATCGCAGAGGACAGCTTGATTTTGCGGTCAAAGATCCAGAGCAGGTGAACTAATACCCCCGAAGTGTCCGTTCATCGCACCCTCTCGCAATCAGTCATTAACCAAACGCACGTCATATATATAACAGTAATAATATTCTAAACAATTTAACTGGCTTCAACCGTCGCCACCATCACCCGGAAACGTTCAGTCCATAGGAGGACGGCTCGCAGGTCGGCTGCCTGGCTTATAAATTTACTGTATAGTATAAATTAATATCAGGCACGATCCAAGCATAATTGTGTGAATCCTTCCACCTTGTCGGGAAGTACTCATGGTAATATCTCCGTGTACGGGTCGGCTGTTGCTGACCCGGTCAGAGCGAGAAGCGCGGTGGGCACCCCTCATCACCCGCGGCACGGCCGCCAGTTCAATTCTGGATATAAATATCCTCCCCTCCTCGCGCCTGGTCGCTGAGATATTTACTACGCGGGCACCGTTTCGAGAGGGTCGTAGTTCTCATCTCATCCGTTGCTGCACTATGTCTTATTTTATCCGGCCCTGCTCTACCGCTCCTCCTATCCGTCACTGCCGAAATGCCACCACCAGTCTTTGCTGATGCCACTAGAGAATTTATATGCTTAATCTAACATATTTGCCTTTACCTACACCGCATCGCATTACATTACGCACACACTACTCATATACTCCTCGCCATCTCCGACATCTCCGTTCACCTCCTCCCCATCCTGAACTTATTCTATTTGGTCCCCCCCCCCCTATGAGACAGGTCGCTCCCAGCAATGAATTTGGTGATAAGGCAAAAGCTGCGGAAGAGTATTTAGGTTGGTTTGGAAAAGTTTGGGGAAAGAGGATGACATGTCAGAAGAACAACACTCACATGACCGATGGTGAGTGGCGAGTGGCCTCAGCTGAGTACTTCCTCTCCTCCATCCGAAAACTCAGCCATCTGGCCACCGCTGGACGCCCCTGAGGCGTCGGTCCGGCGTCCACCGCCGCGCGTCTTCCAGACACTTCTCTCGTCTCTCTTCCTCTCGTCTGTCCTGGTCTGCCCTCTTGATTTTTTTAGCCACGCCTTCTTTTTCTGATGTACCCACTTCCAGGGCTTCGGGGTGAGTTCGCGCTCCTGTTTGGTTTTGGCTTTTTTCTGGCTTGGGTGGCGACGTCTTCACGTGCGGGCCACCGACCTCACGGGCCGATGACCCTTCTTCCGGAGGTGGTCCCGCTGGTGTTTGCACCTCCGGTAGCCAGCTGTTCGCGGGCCCGGGCCGTTACTTGTGTTCGGCGCCTGTTATTGTCGGACCGCCCGTTTGATCTTGGGCGCCGGTGCCACTCGCATGTGCTGCTTGTTGCCGGAACCGCCGCTTTGATGTAGGCGCCGGCGCAACTCGCGTGCGCTTTCCGGGCAAATGTTTGTAAGGGACGGGAAAGGTGGCCAGGATCTGACTGCATGTCTTGCGGCCTGTTCGAATGGGGAAATATAATAATTTTGGTGCCGAAAAAATGTAAGCCTCCATACAATATGTTTTGATGCGTCAAGCTATGGCAAAGCCGGTTCGATTTTCGGCGGGACCTAAATAGTTGTGGTGTAAATTTGGGGGAATTTGTAATGATGCATGTGTGGGATGATGTTCTTTCAATTGAGTTCTTGCGGCATACCTAAGTGTTTGTTCCATTCTTCGGATGTTTAATGGTGGAATTCCTGCTTCTATGTGTAGAGAATTGATTGGAAAAGTTGTCATTGCGCCAAGTGCGATACGGAGAAATTTGTTTTGAATGGTGTGTATAATTTTTTAAGATGATGCGCTGGCACCGGTATATACTACGGATCCATATTCTATTATGAGTAGAACTAAAGATTTGTAGAGAAGTAGAAGTGTAAGGCGATCGGCTCCAAGTGATGAAGAAGTGATACATCGAAATAAATTGAGTCGGTGAAAACACTTGTTCCGGATATGTTCGAAGTGTTTATGCATTGAAAGTCTGCTGTCTAAAATTATGCCTAGAAATTTAAAGAAAGTTACAAAAGGTATATGGTTGTCCCCGAGGTGAAGCGGTGTGTCTCGGTTTGGGCAGGGAGTCGATTTACTAAATATCAGTGTTGCTGATTTTGTGGCCGAAAAAAATGAAACCGTGCTTCAATGACCATTCGTGTATTCTGTTAAGTGCGTTTTGTAAGCGAAATAAACATCGGTCATAATTTTTTCCGGAGCACCAAATTGCACTATCATCTGCAAAAAGTGAATATGAAATATTTGGAGGCATGTCATCTAAACGATCATTGGTGATACTGTTAAATAGTACTGGTGAAAGACAGCTTCCCTGTGGTAGGCCGTTCTGGAGAAAATGGAGATCGGAAATGGCTGACCGGCACCTGATGCTGAATTGTCGAAAACCAGATAAAACCTACTAAATAATGGACCAAATGTCCTTTTATACCGAGTTATTTAATTTTGAATAGTAATGCGGAGTTGAAAACCATATCGTATGCCTTGCTTGTGTCTAGAAATACTGCAACTGTGTGTTCATTTTTTGTAACCTAGCCGAATGTCAGTTTCTAATCGAATTAGATGATCTATTGTGCTGCGTCCTTGTTCAAAACCACATTGAAATGGAGACAGTATGGTATTTGTTTCCAGGTGCCAAGTCAGCCTTTTAATAACCGTTCGTTCAAACAGTTTTCCTAAACAACTAGTGAGTGCAATTGTTCGAAAATTATTTGGGCTACTATGGTCTTTACAGGGTTTTGGAATTGGGATGATGAGATTTTTTTCTTCTTCATATTTCAGGAAATATGTGATTTGACTATAATGAGTTAAATGTGTCTAAGATGCATTGTTTGGTGTGGTCAGATAAATGTCGAAAGAAAGAATGATGTAATTTGTCAGACCCTACTGAAGTGCTCCCGGCGGAAGAAATGGCATTCTCCAATTAAGAAAGATGAAAAGAAGCATTGTAATGCTCAGTATTGTCGGAATTAAAGAGGTCGAGGTTGATATGAAAAGTGCGTTGTGCATGTTCTCAGAAATGTGGACGGTAGTTCTCATCGGAGCTTTTGTGGGCTATTGTATCAGCTATGGTATTTACTACGGTTTGTGGATCTGTAACGGCGAGATTGTGTATTTTGAGGGCCGGTAGAGATTTAAAAGGGAAGCGTCCTGAGAAACGTCGGATTAATTGCCATATTTTACTTCGATATTTTCCTTAGTTTGAAAGGTGCGCTGCTGTAAATATGAGGACCATGAACGGCGCTTCGCATTGCGGATGATGCGGCGGGTTCTCGCATGGTTCACGGTTACGGGTGATTAAACATGATTAAAAATTAAAGTTAAATTTTCAACCAATTGGGCTATACCACACATCATGCAAGTTACATCGAAAATTTGCTCTACTTGTTCGCATTTTAAGGAATACTTAGCGATACCGTCGAGAAACTAAGATGTAATTTTGCTACTTCATGAATCTGTCAACATCGCATGGAAGTAAAAATGCGTAGACCATGTAGCTGGGCTAGAATGGCTTTGAGCAGTATTCGTCAAAATTATCGTTAACATATCTGGTGTAAACTATACCTGGAACTCATGGGGATTCCACACATGACTAGCGTCACATCTTACTGAGGTGACACCCATCAAAGATCATGACTCATGCTTGCCATTATAATGCCATCGCATAGCATGCCTTAAGGCATCATCTACAACCAATTATTATTGGTCACAAGTTACTTTCTTTACTTTCCCGTACTTCCCCATACTTTACTTTCCCATAGCAGCGTATATTAGTGTCTGAACTAGGACATACTGCGTGTTCTAGTCCGCATGAATTGCCGCTATGTCGTCATGTCGATTTTCCCCTCCCACCCCATCTCAGACCCGGCAACGTCGCTCCTCCAACACCCAGACACGGTCTCCATTTCATCCCCCATTGGCACCCACCCATCTTCCATGGGAACTGGCCGTATCCTTTCGCGCCACCCCTTCCAACCGGCCAGGGCCGACCTCACCACCCTGAAGCTTTCCCCCACTACCTCCTCCAGGGCCTCGGCCGCTACCACACCCATCCGGCCGACCCAAACCAAGGCCTAGAATCAAGGCCACCACATCCACCCAGACCAACCTCAAGCCCAAGGCCACCATCTCCTGCCAAACCGAACCTTCCACAACCTCCTGCACACATATCCAAACCCACTCGAAAACCACGTCTGAGGCCAGCACTCAGACCGAACCTGTTTCTCCTGCCATGCCCGTCGAGCCCACAACACCAGAGCGACCCACCGCGCCTCCCAAGCGCAAATCTCGCCGCCACTCCACCCAATTACCCCCCCAGAACCCGTGCGACCAGTTCCAGGCTACCACCACTGCCTGGGACACCTCCCAACACTCTCTCCGTTCATCGATTCAACCTTTCTCCCCAACTCGACACCGACACTACCCCAGCCTAGGAACACAGAGCTACTAAACGTTCGGCAATGGGACTTTTTCTCCAGTGGAACGTCGGAGGCATTCAGGCAAATTCATAGAATTTAAATCTGACTTCTTGCAACAAAAACCACTACTCGCTGCGCTCCAACTAACTCACTTTCGAGATTCTGACTCCACTCGGAAAAAAATTCCCGATTACACTTGGCACCTAAACAACGTAAACGGCCGACATAGGAAATGGGGCGCAGCCATACTCATAGCAAACAGCATACCTCATCGTCGAGTAACGCTAAATACTCCCTGAATTGCGTAGCAGTCAGCCTCAAAATTTCACATTGCCAAACCACAGTAATCTCACTATGCATTTCGCCGTCAGCTGAAACCACCACACCACATGAGCTGAACGACCTGCTGCTTCAGGCCCATGCACCAGTTCTCACTTCTCATTATGGGGGACTTTAATGCTAAACACCCCTCATGGGGAAGCGACCAGACAGACACTAGAGGGCACCAAATTCACCAGTTTATTTCGGACCACAACCTAGTACTTCTTAACACCGGTGCCGCCACCCGCCACAACCCGACCTTATTAGGATTGAACACTTGCATAGACTTAACATGCTGCACCCCACGACTTAGCTCACTATTTGACTGGTCAGTTTCAGACATTCCCGGGCTGAGCGACAACTATCCAATCACAATTAGGCTCAGCACGGACGCTATCTACCACACAAGGTATTCAGACAATCTTGGAATTTGGAAAGAGCGGACTGGACTAAATTCGAGGAACAGGTGGACTTCAACCTAACAACTTCAGATACTAGTAAGATATAAACTAAGGGCCATCAGCTCAGCAGCACAAGATTCAGTCCCAAAAAGTAACAAACCTAGGAAAAAGGCATCTACGCCATGGTGGACCCCGGACTGTCAAAGGGCAATCGCCGCACGCCGCCGTGCCCACAAACAATTCAAAAGATGCGTGTGCGAAGCACACCAATCAGCATACAGGCAATCTCAAAAACACTGCCGGTACACAATTCGAACAGCAAGCCAAAACTCTTGGCAGTCTTTTGCCTCGCAATTCAATATGTTCACACCTACCGGCAGAATCTGGGACCTGATGAAGCGCTTCAACCTGAAACGCCCACCACCAGGCCCTTTCCTCCAGCTGACGGTGAATGGACAGCACATCACTGACCCACAACAAGTCGTAGACCACTTTAAACTACACTACGCCAGCGTATCCGGCAACAGCAACTATGACACCACTATAGTAAGCGTTCAAATTGCCACGGTTCTCTCAGATCTTAACCTCACAATACCATCCACTGCAGCTCGACCGCCCACTAGGCCCTTATGGACTTTCAGTCAACCAAAGGTCGAGTACTTGCTCTCGAAGAAGAAAACCACTATCACATTGGCTGAGATTCTAGGCCTCTTTCACAAGCTCGCCGATGACAACAATCACAAATCACTCTTATTCACGGATGGGTTGAAACACGAGGCTAAGGTAAGTATCGGCATCACTAGACCAGGTCTCAGACTTTCCAAACGTCAACCGGATAACTTCTCCATCTACTCCGCTGAAGCAATGGCCATTCTGGCCGCTATTTCCATTCTCATTAAGAATAAAGCCAGAAACGTAGTGATTTGCTCAGACTCCAAATCCGTCCTACAGTCAATTAGGAACACCCATGACTGTCCTCATCACATCATTGATCGAATCCAACAAATCGTGGCCCATAACGTACACATGAACTTTTCCTTCCTCTAGATTCCGGGCCACGCCAACATCGCAGGTAACGAAGAAGCAGACCGGCTCGCAAAGCAAGTCTTAGCATCGAACACCCACCCCAGCGTGGAATATTCGGTAGACGATTGCAAAGCACTCCTACAACACCGCATTCACCACCACCAACATAACAACAGAACTCATTCAATAGCTATTTGAATATCTGTATGCCACAGAACTAGCGGGAGCTCTCTAGGCACCACCGTTGTTCACATCAACTTGCAATACATGACCGCGGAACACTCGTAGGAAACACGTAAATAGCCATCCCCGCATGGCGTCGGACATACATGAGCCGATTTGCTTCCCAGTTAGGAATAATTGGCTACCTAGAGCTGCCGTCGGAGGTATATGAACCGACTTGCTTTAGGAAAACATAGAAGCTAAAACAAAAACAAAAACAAAAAAGTAGCTTCGCGTTAAACGACTACCCAGAGGAGCCGTCGGACGTAGATGAGCCGATGTGCCTTCAGACTGCTAACGTAAACCGACTACCCAGAGGAACAGCGGACGTAGAAGAGCCAAATTGTCAAACACCGTACTAACCCAACTGACAATCCTGCACGGCATGCATACACTAACCAATTACTAACAACTAATACGCGGCAGTCGGCGTGAGAGGCGGTGTGGACAATTGCCTCCTTGTCCGCATGGTAAAAATCCCTCGGTGCTCTTCGATAGGAGCAGACTAAAGCCGGCACCCTGGCAAAATCAACTCGACACTCAAAACACCCCAGCCCCACCCAAACCACAAATTATCATGTGGAGGAGTAAAGTAAAATTAAAACCAGTTAGACATAAGGGGAGACGTCCCCTACCCAGCCCCCGCCTTCAGCACCCAGAAAACTTCGCACAAAGTAACGCAAAACTCCCTTAACGGAAACGTCCACATGCCTGTACCTTGATCGGAACACTCGCTTTCATAAATAGATATGTAACGCGTTCCTTTAAAGGCGCCTCAAATGACCTTTGTGGTCCGGCAGGCCTAAAAAGAAACACTCTCCCCCTCATGTCAACACACAGTTCTCGTGTCCCACTCTCGCCAGTCGTTTAAGGGGAAAGCCGGGGCAGCGGCGGTGACAGGCGTCACCGCCGCCGAGGCGTCACAGACGTCACCGCCGCCGCTACTTCTTTCTCCTTCTGTCTTAAGGAGGACGTCGGGACCGCACTGAAGGGGCGGTACAGCGTAGCTGTGCACGCTCCAGGTGTTATTTGGCAAAGACGTCTCCCTGTGGCTCTCCCAGATCCTTTACGCTTATTCACGCATCCACACGCAACCAGAGGCGCTACATCTTCATTGAAACACATCCGGCATCCAAGTTTCGCGAATGGCATCAAACCGGTGATCTGCACTCGCCCACTGGGCGGTGCATAATCTGCACTCGCCCACTGGGCGGTGCATAATCTGCACTCGCCCACTGGGCGGTGCATAATCTGCCATAGCCCACTGGCTTCTTCCCGGTGGTCTGGGATCGCCCGCGAGAGCAGCTAAAGACCGGCCAAATAAAAACGCCGCTGTGCTGTAACTCCGCCACCGAGAGGCGGGCTTGCGCCGGCCGGCTGCGCGGGTGGGCCGGCCGGGCTCGCCAGCGAGGTGTGACGGCCGGCCGCATGGTGGCGCGCGGAGCGTGATGTATGGCGACAGCCGAAAGCAGCGTTGCCGGGGCTGTGCAGTGGGGCTAGCTGAGTCGTGGCCGCGGCTAGATCGTGGTCAGCTGCTTGGCGGGAGGACTGTGATCAGCTGCATGGCGGGAGGACTGTGATCAGCTGCGAGGCGAGAGGACTGTGATTAGTTACGTGGCGGGAGGACTGTGATCAGCTGCGTGGCGGGAGGACTGTGATCAGCTGCTTCGCGGGAGGACTGTGATCAGTTGCGAAGCGGAGGACTGTGATCACTTCCGAAGCGGGAGGACTGTGATCGGCTGCTTGGCGATATTACTGTGATCAGCTGCGAGGCGAGAGGACTGTGATTAGTTACATGGCGGGATGACTGCGATCAGCTGCGTGGCCGTTGGATCGTGATCAGCTGCGTGACGGGAGGCCCTGTCATCAGCTGCATGGCGGGAGGACTGTGATCAGCTGGAAGGCGGGAGGACTGTGATCAGCTGCGTGGCGGGAGGACTGTGATCAGCTGCATGGCGGGAGGACTGTGATCAGTTGCGAAGCGGGAGGACTGTGATCGGCTGCTTGGCGAGAGGACTGTGATCAGCTGCGTGACGGGAGGACTGTGATCAGCTGCATGGCGGGAGGACTGTGATCAGCTGCGAAGCGGGAGGACTGTGATCGGCTGCTTGGCGGGAGGACTGTGATCAGCTGCGAGGCGGGAGGACTGTGATCAGCTGCGTGGCGGGAGGACTGTGATCAGCTGCATGGCGGGAGGACTGTGATCAGCTGCGTGGCGGGAGGACTGTGATCAGCTGCGTGGCGGGAGGACTGTGATCAGCTGCGTGGCGGGAGGACTGTGATCAGCTGCATGGCGGGAGGACTGTGATCAGCTGCGTGGCGGGAGGACTGTGATCAGCTGCATGGCGAGAGGACCGTAACTGGCTGAGTGGTGGCGGGAAGACCGTGACCAGGTACGCGGCGTTCAGATCGTGATCAGGTACACGGCGGGAAGATCGTGACCAGCTACGTGGAGGATAGATCGTGACCAGCTACGTGGCGAGAAAACTGTGACGCGTTACGTGGACCGACCGAAACGCTTAGGGCTATGCATAGTGCGACGAGTTCCCTCCTTTGCTAGACGGAACGGGCGACAAGCGAATATCTCGTCCACGTTTCTCGGACATACAACAGCTCCACAGACATTGCGAGGTTGCACACGAATGACGTCTCAACACACGTGTGGGCTGTGCGCAAAACCAAGGTCGCGCATCTGCTTGACCTTGGCTCTGTCCTCGGTTGCCAGGGTTTGGTCCTGACATTCAAAATGATGATTCCTTCCTGCTTGAACCTGACATTCTGAACGTTTGATGTGACTCCAGAACCATCGCACCGTGAGCCATCAGCGACGGGGAGGAAGTGGCTGACGGAGAATGGCGACTGATCTTCTGCAACTAGCCCCTCTCCGGGCCAGCTCGGCGGACCCGACCGCCGACTCCCGCCCGCAGATCAGCACCTGGAAACCACAATGAGCCAGGTTCGGATGCGTCCGTCTGTCCGTCAGAGTCGCCCGGAACAGGTTCGTACGGTCGGATGACTGCGGTGAGCGTCGCGGAAGTCCGCGTGGCCAGGCGACCAATGGAGCGTCCACGTGCGAGCGTGCCGCACTGGAAGTGGCCATGCCAGGCGCAGACGATTCGCGACCATCGCGGGGCCTCCTGGAGCTCGCAGTGCGACTTCATCCTCAGCTGCGTCGGCTTCCTTGTGGGCTTTGGCAACGTCTGGCGCTTCCCCTACCTCTGCTACGCTAAACACGACGGCGGCGATTTCTAATCCCCTACCTGCTGATGCGTGGTGCTAGTTGGCGTGCCCGTCTGCATACTTGAGCTGACGCGAAATAGTATATCGGCCTCGGTGTGACCAAGCTGTTTCAGCGGATGGCACCACTCTTATCAGGTCTGGCTACCGTATGAGCTGTATGACAGTGATGGTCATCTTCTTCTATAACATGCCCTGGCGTGGACCATCTTCTACACGGTGGCCTCGTTCACGCCCGATCTGCCGTGGGCGAGCTGTGACCAATGAGTTTAACACGGCACACTGCTTCACCAAGGCCGACGACGGGCGGTGATGGCGTGCCAGTAACGGCACCCAGTTCTTCTGGAACAGAACTTGCTTCCCATCAGCCAATTCTGCCGGCTGCACAACTTGAGGGCGGCTAACGAGACACACTGCAGTGTGGCG
>JAOTOL010001488.1:800000-1256092 GCA_034440575.1 Imbricaverruca yamaguchii | reverse complement strand
ATTTATGCTAGGGTGTTGCGGGAAACTGAAAAAGGAACTGGCATTTCCACTTAGTATAATATTTTGTAGATCAGTTTCACATAATGAAATTCCAACCGATTGAAAAGGGCAAATGTAGTTCCTATTTTCAAGAAAGGAGAAAGAGGAAAAGTTGAAGCGATAGGCCAATAAGTCTCACATCCCTAGTCTGCAAGGTACTCGAATCAATTATCAAGGATAGAATAGTTAGTTATCTGGAAGGTAGCAGATTGATTCAAGATGCTCAACATGGGATTTAGAAAAGGACGATCGTGTCTCACTAAACCTCTTGGACTTTTGAACTTCGCCACAGAACAATTTGATCAGGGAAATCAGGGTTGATGTAGCATATCTTGACTTTAGTAAGGCCTTTGAAAAGGATACCCCATAAACGGTTAATGATACAGCTTCAGTCCCATGGTATTGCAGGTAGCATCTTAAATGGATAGAGTTGTGGCTTTCACATAGACAGCAAAAAGTGATGCTAAATGGTACAAAGTCATCATGGGTAAAATGTTCTTAGTGGAGTCCCCCCAGGGGTCAGTACTAGGGCCATTACTGTTCATTATATTTGTAAATAACATTGAAAGCGGCCTAAGCAGTAAAGTTTTTGAAATTTGCAGATGATTTTGAAGGTCTTTAGGGCAAATAACAGGTCAGGATGAGCATATCTCGCTGCAAAAAGACTTAGACGAACTTGTGAAGTGGTCCGAAGAATGGCAAATGAAATTTAACTTTGATAAGTGCAAAATCATGCATGTAGGTAAGCAGCATATGAAGGCTCCATACTTGATGGGTGGCCAAGTGCTATCAGTGACTCAACAGGAGAAGGATTTAGGCGTTGCCCCTAAACACAAGATTGGGGGCATCAGAACAGACCAAGGAAGCCAGGAAGAAGGCACTGAGAATGCTCAGGGAATAAATAGAATGTATCATACAGAAGTGAGGAAGTGATCAGGATGCTTTACTGTGCATACGTCAGGCCACATTTGGAATACTGCATCCAAGCTTGGTCTCCTAGCTATGAAAAAGATTGTTGGCTTTTAGAGAGAGTACAAAGAGGGCTACAAAAATGGTTAATGGCATAAGCAACCTGGCATAAGAGGAAAGATTGAAGAAATTGAATATGTTTTCACTTAGATAGAGAAGGCTGAGAGGAGATCTCATCGAGGTCTTTAAAATTTGTCAATGATCTGGAGAGGGGATACCTTGGGGAAATGTTTGAATTTAACAGAAATGATGCAATTAGAGGTCATAAATTCAAAATTAAAATTAACCACAGCAGAACAAGGTTAAGGCAAACTTTCTTCACCAACAGGGTAGTGGAACACTGGAACCAGCTGCCAGAAAACATCGTCAGTAGCAGCACATTGAACATCTTTAAAAACAGCATAGACAATCATTATAAGAATAGAGGGCTGGCTTTTCAGTATTACAGGGAGGGCTAGATTGGCAGATTTGGTGGGCAACTGGTTCAGTGTACAGAGTGCAACCAAGAAGGGCCCTTGTGGCTCAGGAGTTGCACTAATCTTTATGTCTTTATGTCTTTATGTCTGATTCATATTTTGTCGATGGGCCAGCAAGTAAGCTACGTTCTTGCTTTTTGCTCTTTCCTCACAGACATCGGTTAATATTTGATTTTGGTAGAACGGAAGGTATCTTAAAGACATATAGTACTATATCATGGAAACTAGGGCACACCACATACGCATTAGTGAGGCTGTAGTGAGCTTGCCCCCACCTCCCCCAGACGTACCTATGTATATGGCGGAATTTGAAGACCTTTTGGTTGGAACAGTAATATTAAATGGTTTCACTCGCACCAGGAAGATAACATATTATACACAGGGATCAGTCGGTCGTGAAAAGAGTCCCAAGTACAGCGAGTGTGTCCAAGTGTGAATCTGAAGTACTTATACTGCAATGATCGTTCTTTTCAGGACCAAATGTTGCTCTTAGGCATAGGCGCGCCCAGGGGTCTACCCCCACCCACTTAGCGGTGAAAGTTGTGTGTTCACCATTGAAATTTTGGGATTATCTACCCAAGTGCTCAACCACGGTACTTTGCGAAATCCTGGGTGCGTCCCTGCTATTGACCCTGGCCCACCCGCTTTTGAGACGTTCCTACGCCTATGTGAAAACCTGACACCTTTCTCTGTAGTTGGCTCGCAAATTTGTGAGGCACCCACACCGGGCTTCATCCGTGTTATTGTGCTTTGAATCAACTTTTACTCAATGTAGGTTTCCATATCGAACTTGAGGTCAAAATGAGCCACACAGCAGCACGGACCACAGCAAATTGGCGATCGGTCCGAGTCACTTCTTCTTGCTGGACGACACATCTTTCGTTTTTCCAGCTCCTTTTGGACGAACAGAGGTCATACCTGGCTTGGATGCTAATGAATCCTCACACCCAGGGACGGAACAGTATTTGCTCTTACCATTATACTGCAGCGAATAACTTAGCATGAGGGAAGCTTCGCGCCGTCCGACAAAACCGCGGGAGCTGTGCGATCCGTGTTGTACGCCAATGCACGGCCGGGGCCGGCCGGTGGCGGTGTCCAACAGTGACGTCATACCAATCGCGGGCCACTTCAGCCGTGCGGTACTTTGCAGGCCGATCTGAGTTACTTCTGCTCCGAATATTTGAACTCTGAAAACGGATTTGGACTCGGGCGGGCGGAAATAACTAGAGAACATTTAAAACATTTAAACAATTTAAGGTGTTTCTGAAGGTCAGTACTCTATTACTAGGAATAATATAAGGATACATAATATCGGGAGAATGGAAGAAGATATTTCACATCCACTTAAAATAATATATTTTTAGACAGAGCCTCGTTACGAAGCATTCCATGACATCAAATAAGGAAAGGACCATCATATGGCAGCAAGTATTCAAGCGTAAGAGGCCTAGCAGAAACCACAGAAACGCAAGAAGTATGACGAATGTACAAAGAGAGTGGACATGTGCACGAACGTTAGCGTGTGACGACCAGGTGTTATTCAATAGACTGATATGCGTGAAATTGGAAGGAAAAATGTACTTTAGGCGATTTATGAAGGTGTAGTTTTAACAGTACAAGCTAACTTATGCAGTGGTACCAGAAAAAGCGCTTGGAAACAGGGGGAGGGGGCTGATTTGGTGACTTAGAGACGAATGTAGTTGCGCCACACCACGACAAAATTGGAAACCTGTTTTCCTAAAATAAATAAAAACACGAATACGTTGCACCTCCAAATTCGTTTGCGCTCCACCTGACTCAACTTTAGATACAGGGGGGGGGTCGAGCTGGCGCCGAAAGTTTGCTCCAATACGCTGATGGGCTACATCCATCAGAGCTTAGACTGAGGATGTAAGGGATACTAAGGGGTGTTAACGTATGCATTTTAAGAAGTGCTGGTGACCATGATGTTGTTGGCGGTGAATATGCGCTGATACATAAAAGGGCGTCTTGATAAGAAAAGTGGCTTATCTTCAATTCGTGTTTCTAGAGTAGACTTCAGAGCTGGGGTGAATTGCCTAGGTAATTCAAGAGGAAATGCCATAATGGTCCTGCCTCATATGCAAATAAGCAATGGCATGCATTATGAAGTCGGCCTTTTCGCCAGGTTTCAGTGCACTCTGACGGGACGTCAACTCTGCTTGTTCATGGCAGACAAGCCGGGCTCGAGCTTTGGTTCAGATAAACCTTGGTCACTTGCCACTTGCAGTTGGAACCCTCCCAAACCTGGCCACAAGATCCGTCAGCGTCTATGTCTAAAACCCAGAAACAGGAACTTCCCCGCTCTCATATGGGACGGTTATCTCTCAGCAGAGCCAACTTCAAATGCAGATCCTCGGGTGCACGAAGATCCGAGTCCGACCCTCGTCCGGTGGGCGGTCGCAATTTCTCTGTCCCTGTCCGGTGGGCGGTCGCAATTTCTCTGTCCCTGTCCGGTGGGCGGTCGCAATTTCTCTGTCCCTGTCCGGTGGGCGGTCGCACATCTCCACCCGTCGTCCGTCGAGCCGAGGGTGTGGGAACCGGGGGATGGAAAGAGCAGAAAGGCAGCGCCCTGGCACTTTGAGCGAACTTAATATTGATCTTATTGGTGCTGGATGGAATGAATCAGCTTAAACAAATTTCTTCCACTCCCCTCCCCCCCAATGTCAACACAGTTCGTGCCACTCTGTCGAGCCAGCGCCCCAGGATTCAGACGAGGCAGCCCACATGGCGGCGCTTTGTTGACGTTGACTTCCGGGGAGCCGTGCCGGTGCTGACCGGGACGCGGGACGAGCCCCTTTGACGCGGGACGGCCCCTACACAGCCCCCTGACGTGCTGAACGCTGGTCGGGTCAGAAGTGTCATCAGCCCAAGAGGACAAGTGGCATGCCGGTACGGTGCACACGGATACAGCTGACGCATCAATGCGCTGATGACCGCTGACTTGGGCCCACTCGGCTCCGTCAGATGGTGAGCGCGTGACGTCATAGTTGGCAGCTCGCCCAGGGTAGGGTGGCGCCAGGGTCGGGCCGCACCCCGCCGGCGCCGGGCTGTCTCGCTCGCATCCTCCTGTCTCGCCCGGCAGCAGGGGGCTAGCGACCGGGAGTTATCAGTGTGGGGAACCGACCGCCGGGCGTTCTCAGGTTGTCATCTCGCATCGCAGCCATGGCCGAAGGTAAGCCCATGTAAGGCAAAATTCACCCACACACGATCCCTGAACGCCGCTGATACAGCGGCCACAGCTGATTGTAGATGGCCTCAACACTTCCGACTATCTGAGTCTACGTAGCTCCACGACGACAATCGTTGGTAAGTATAAGCTAACCGGCCTGACGCCAACAACGCTGATAGAAGTGTGGCGCTGCTATTCCTACGTATGTTTTCCGTTTCGTGCTCTTGCGGGCCACTGAGCGAAGCTCGGTCACTACCAAGCTGGCACGGAGGGAGCTCAAATTACACATAAAATGGCAGATGCGAACGCCCACACACTTTCAGATTTCCTCATACCAATTAGCATTAACATGAATGAATACTTATATGGATACAAATTATGGACGTGAATTTCGCGAATCAAAGCTGGTGCCGGGCGTGTGTTTGTACCCATTGTTGTGCTTATTCGACACGGGTAATAAAAAAGCGTACAGGGAGGGCAAAGGGGGAGTGCGGGCGAGCTCGCCATCACTTCTGTCTATGTACCTTCCTTAGCCGCGATATCCCGTACAATAATGTGTAGTGCATATGCTCCTCGTGCAACTCGTAGACTGCGGCTACTGTTGAACAGCGGTATGCTGTTGTATTAATTGTGCTGGGCTTTGCTGAGAACTCGGGCGTGCCGTCACAGCCAGCGGGCGACCTTTGCCACAGCCAAGCGGGCGACATTTGCCACAGCCGGCCGTGCGACGATTCAATCTGAATGGCTTGCGGCTCAATTTGACATTCATAGCTGGCCTGCAGACAGCCGTCGATAGATGGAACATAGCTACCATGAAGATCATTTTCTGAATGATTGAATGATGTTTGTGCCGCCTGAGTAAGTTAACGATATGTCGGTATGTCTGTGCAGGGACTCGCCCAGTACATTTTGACTGGGACGGGTGGGGCCGGACCATTGGCTACTGCGGGTCCATACTCATCGTCAGCTGACCCCGGCTCCCACATTAGTCACAGTTGCGCCAAAACAATGGGAAAGTCCCGCGGCCGCCGGGGGCGAGGCCGGGCCCGAGGCGGATACGGCCCACGCAGTTTGCATGTGAGCGAGTTCCGGCTGAATTGTCATGCTCCCGTGAAGGATTAGTATATCCAAAAGGCATGGTGAGGAGGCCCACCATTGAGTGGTAGCATGTGCGTTACGAGCAGAGCCGCTCATTTAGCCGTTTTGGGCCGGTTCTAAGCGTTAACCCGCCATATAAAAACTTACTTTAAATCGTGATGTAATCGGTGTAGCTACTAACTCACCTAACTAAATCAATGGGCCATATGTATCCTTCTCGGGACCATTTCTATCCTCGCAGAAAAAGTCGGGGACCATATGTATCCTCGACTTTCCCATGAAATAAAACATGTTTAGAGTGACTTTAGCCTACCGAAAGTAATTATGCATGTGTAGCGCAATCAATTTTGAGCACGATCAATGTACAAAATTAAGTTTCCCCCCCCCCTACGTTTTCCCCTGAGTGCCTTTGCAATTTGACCTGTTTCCACTTTTTCCTAAACCTAACCTCACATGAAAAGTCGAATTGTGAGAGAACTGAAAGTCTCAGGTTAAGACTTTTTGCTAGGTTAAGATCAGTGGTCAATACTGACCCTAGGCTAGGTCATTTATTTTAGGAGTTTTCAAGATTAGCGTTTTTCAATATTTCCAATATATCTATGACTCCTACAAGACACTGAAGAACCAAGGAAAATACGAAAGTACACTGTTGCACCGAGTAAATACTACTGAACCGATTTACTTCGATCAAGAAATATCTGATAGAGGATGGAATGGGGAGTCTTTCTTTTTGGAAAATCCCAAATCGGACTTAAGGGGGCTGAGAAAACTCAAAAATACTTTTGTGTGTATGCCTATGGGTCATTCTCTAACGCTTTTTCGTATTGTTGCTTACATTTAAGCCAAATATAAGTAATGTACACAGCTTGCCCCCCTTCTGGGCTACCTATCTAAAAAAACAGAACCACTTTAAGTCGATAACTTTTTGAGTTATTCGACCCCCCAATTTGGCGAAGAACCAAATGGATCATTTCTCCTTGGAGCTCTGGAAGTTCGAATTTTGGACTTAAGGATGCAAATTTTGTTGGAATCATGTTTTTATGGTACCGCGCATTGGATAAAAATATAAGAAAAAAGTATTATTTTTGGAAATTTTAAGCACATGATTTTCAAGATATCAGAAATATTCCTACAGAGTGTATAGAGCTCACGAAGGTCTATCATCCAATCATGGTTCTTATTGGATTACTTCAATAGTTTAGGGTTGAGTGTCACTCAAATTTTCCCATGTTAAACCAATGAAGATATGATTTCATCCGAGAAAACTTTAAAACCATTTTTAAGCACATCTAGTTGGATGTCAGAGGACCTATATTTCACGGTGCGTCGTCTGGTGTGCGCAAATCCGAAATCCGTCGAGAACTTTTTGAGTTATAAGCATTCTGAATAAATTAGGTGTTTTCAAAAGAGTTAAGTGTTTTTGTAGAACGCGAATAACTCCTTATCAGTCACAGATAGCGACAAATATCAAGGGATGTGTTTGATAGACAATTGATCTGGGCATCTTTTACTGAATACTTATACCCCCCAATATCTGAAAGTTTCCCCCTACACATCGTCAAAAATGTGGGAAAATCATAATGTTTTCGGTCATATCTCGAAAAGTTACAAGGTTAGAGTGAAATAAACGGCTTTTCTGAGGTTAGCGTGTTTGAGGTACGTCTGCAAAAAATGACTTGTATTAGAAAATTATGTCAAGGACAAAAGTTGGAAATACTTGGAAAAAATGTTCTTACTGCTTTTCAAAAGATTCACCCTGGATGGCTCAATTCCTGTTCCATGTACACATTCTGGACAGCCAATGTTCACCGTGATGGGGTAAAGCCGAATAAAATATAGAAAAATTTCACAAATCATTTGCTCGAACTCAAAATTTTAAGTAAAGTTCACTTAAGCTGGACGACAAAATTTGAGGACCAGATTTCTGAAATTAAAAAACTTTATAGGGGCATCAATTCTGAACACAATTACTTCTCTACCACGGCCCCCAAAAAGTAATATTTCGCGTGAAAGATCTATAAATATTTAAGCATGTTCGATTTTTATAATGTACTGTTTAAAGTTTTTACTTTTTTGACAGATAATGCATTACAAAAAGGACTACACATCAATTGTGCATCGAACGCCGTCAGAAACTTTGAATTTGCTTACACCAGTGACGAAATATAAATTACAAACTTAACCAATGTTTTTAGCCAATTTTCGTCCAAAACATGGGTGTATATAAGTGTTCCTAGGTCGAAAATCATGCATTTCAGGAAAATTTCGAGATATGTCATCGATAGAGAATTGGTGTGTTATATTTTTATTAATGATACCATTATAGGAATGTTTCCAAAAAACTTTCGAAAAACATAAATATTTTTTATTCATTCCTAATTTGACCATACACAAATTTTTCTCCAAGTTTATATTTTGATATTTCTCTTCCCCATCAATTTACTTCCTAAAAATAGTCTGGAAAATTTTGAAATATTTTTCTTCAACTCAAAATCCAAAAAAGTTTCCAAACTTTTTTTGCCATAGCCATGGGGGGCCATTACGATTTTTCCTGCACAGAAGTTAGAGGTGGACGAGATGTATCAATTGATGTGTAAATCTTCATCATAGCGTACATATTACGGAAGTTACGGTGCTTCGAAATTTCATGCACCTTTTTCGGATTAGGCTTTTAACTCGAATAGTCATAACTTGAAAAGTTATCATCCGATTTCTTAGCTAAGGGCATATTCGTGATCAGCATATTATTCTACGTCTAACACAACTGGTTACAACAATTAGTTTGGTACATTAACTTGAGCAGGCCTGAAAATGTTCCAAAAAGTAAACAGTTTTTCGGAAAAGTGCTTTGGATTGATGGATTTCGGGTCCAGGGTGCATAAATGTACCGTGCACAATTTGCACGTACCAAGGCAATGCACGAAAATTAGTAGTAAAAAATCCACCAGGAACTTTTGAAAAAAAAATCAAAAATAATTTTTCCTCAAACATTGACACCTTTGAAGTGCCCCCCAAGCGTTGACAAATATCAACATTTGCTTTTTTTTAACCTAGCCTACCTAAAAGACACGGGCTATCAGAAGCACGTTGAAACACTTGAGAAAAACTAACGGAAACATGTTTTTGGAATATTTTTCAAAAGTGGGCGTTGATTTTTGAATATTCAACACAACATTTTGGAAAAAGTTGAAAAACTAACCTACCCGAGATAACATCATTAGATGCGCCGTGAGTAGCTGCATCATTTACTAAGAGTATCATTATCACGAAATATGGACGGATGTGCGAGAACCAAAAAGGTCGAACCAGGATACATATGGTCCACTTGATTTTCGACTTTCTGGGCGTGTCTCGGGGTCGAAGTCGGCAAAATGTCACTTTTCACCCATGTTCAGAGCATCTTAAGCGTACTTAAGTTGTGCTTAACCTAGGGTAGGGTGGGACTTTCGGACAGATTGATCATTTTTCTTCAAAACGCACTCCTCCGATTTGACCTAAGGTCAACACCCGTCTTGCAATCCATCTTGCAAAACAGCTCTGCAGGGTATAAATGGCCCTTTAGGTTCATATGAGGATAGAAATGGCCCACTGGGTTTTTGGCCGGCGGAGCAAGGATAGATCTGGGTCCTTTGATTAACTGGGAAAACTAAAATTCGACGCCTGGTTCCAAGTGGAACCAAGCTTTCGCTATAAGATGCACTACTCCTTGTAGCTTACCGCAGTGGACGTACTTAAGAGCCCAATTTGCATAAAAGATTTCCATGCAAGCCGATTTTAACATTGGACATTCGTGAAAGTTACACACGGTTAAAATAATGGTTTTTCGTTGGGTGTGAGATGTCGAAACGAGCACGGTAGGATGTCGAACTTTGGCATGGAATTAGTGTTATTTAAAATGCTTTTGATGTCTCCGACTCAAAGATGAGCTAATGGTTTAGTTACTTATGACTGTTAATTTATCATTTGTTTTGATATGCACAGTTAAAGAGCTATCTACGGGATAGAGATAATAATAACTATGTTATACACTGGTATTGTATGCCACTTCACATTATAGGTAATCCCTTTAATTGAAATTGCACTCCAAAATGTTCGGATTTTATCGAGAGCATTCCATTCCTTATCGAGAGCATACGCATGCTACATATAAACGAGATACTGTTAGAAAGGAGACGCGAAGACTTCATAAGCATGCATCAAGGAGCGTGATGCCGATACTTGTTGGAGTAGGATGTCGATTGAGTATTCAGAAAGTAATATATCCCACACTATTTCACGAATATTTTATCACTGAAGTTACATGCAACCTGATCTTATTTAGTCCTCACCTTACCGGTGTAATCATTTTCAAATTTCGACGCCCAATATCAAGTAGAGCAACATCTAAGGCAACTGCCGAAAATATCCGAGATGTACTATTGTAACCTTAGAGGCCAAATTGCATTGCATTAGCAATTTGTTGTGCCTATTCAGTATGCTCCACTGTACCCCGCTCACGATTAGCGAAGTTTTTCCGCCGAAGATCCCAACGAGGAAATGTGCCCCCTCCCAATAATGATCACTGGATCCGCCGCTGCCAAACGTAACTTTTACAATGCTTAAATACTGGGATTAGAATGCCAATAAAGTACATGTTCGGAATTCAGCGCACTCGTTTTAGCAGGCGTGGATGCACGTACCGTATTACGAACACCGCTGTTCGGTTCGGGGAACACACGGAAATTCGCCTATGCTGTTTGCCGAACGTTTTCCTAATCCGATAAAGACTGTGTTTAACCCTCTGTCTCTCCGGTTGTCTCCGGGGGCGAAAGGAACCCTCCTCTAATATCCAAACTAAGCGTCGCAAGAAAACGAGTCATCGGAAAGCGCTCGATGAGTAGGGTCCGATAGCCCCTCCCCGAATAAAAATGTGCCATGTTTCTTACATCTTACATGATGGCTTACATCATGTTTTTGTCTCTTGGGAGCTCATTTTGGGGGAGATTTGAAGAAGAAAATTATTATTTGGAATCAGAAAAGCACAGTGAAATTGAACAGTGAAATTGAATACATATTTTGGCCACCAAAACGTCTATATATTTCAAAATGTTGAGTTTTCAAGTTTTTCTGTATTTTCCCTTTAATAATGGGAAGAAAGGACCGAAAAACGTTATTCCAAGTCAACTTGCTCCAATAAAAATGCTTACTTTAGACATAATCTTCGATTTGAACTTTAATGCGCAAATATGCAAAACTAGTAAGTAATCAAGAGCGAAAATGAGAAAATTCCTCTGGTGCGTGTTGTTGCATCCCTAAAGATAAGCAAACGTTGGAAGTTTCATTAAAATATCTGTATCTGTTAAAGTGTGACGTCTGGTACATTTTTGGAGGTGACCTCACATGACCTAGACTAACTTATTGACCCTAAATGACCTGGCTTCAAAATTTCGACAAAACATGCTAAATTGATGTGGAAAACGGTATGCCATTTTCGGCGCGCTGCCGCGTGCTGCTCTTTCCCTATTAACGGAAAACCTTAGGGGGCAGAGGTAAAAAAGTCATCGTTCTGCCGTTTACTCCGGTGACACAAAGAGGCCCAGAGGGGACACAAAATCCATTGTTGGCACTGTTAATATACCTACCTATGCCCCTACTCTCATTCTCTCGCCTCACTCAGAAAACACTGATAAAAGTAATAAAAATGAGCAAAACGAGTTTTTATAAAACCAAAAAAAAACTTCTGTACCTTATCCTTTTTGTCGCCTGAATGTTGGCGAAAACTAGGACAAGGATCTTGGCGAACGTTACGCTTACCGTCCAAACCGACGCGCCATTAGGTTAGCATGCGGCGTCTCCCGGACCGCCGGTGTCCCATCGGTGACAAAATGAGACACTCAGGAATGTTGTCGAATTTTGGTAGTGAGCTTGGCAAGTGTGCTGCTGGCCCAAATTTGGTAGCGCCGGCGGAGATGGAAGCTCTCTTCTGAGCCACTGAGAATCGGGCGTATTGGGTGCTTGGTGAGTTTTGCTTCGAAGGATGCGTTCTGTTTAGTCTCGTCTGTCCCGTCACGGTGACAGTTGCCTGTCAAGTTCCTGCGATAGATACCTACCTAGGTGGTAGTAGGTGATTAAACTATCCGTTCACGAGACGATTTTTGCGGAGGCTCAGATCCAGATGAGCCTTCACAAGAAAGGAAGGGGGATAGAAAAGCCAGCAAAGAGAGCAAGGCCTTCAACTTCAAACTGGCTCACAAGGCAGATTGTGCAGTCGTGTGAAAAAAATCCAAGGATGGTGGTGTGTGTAAATTCAGTGGTGAAAGAAGAACCCTGAAGCGGCACTGTGTATCAAAGAATCCATGGGCTAAAGAGCCATATAAAATCCGCAGTGATGCATTCGGTGTTGGAGGAAGGTGGAGACAGGCATTGAAAATTGGAGGTGAGTCTGGTAAATGAGGTTAAAGTATTCGTACCTTCAGTTCAGTTATACAAATGTGCTAGTACGGGATCTATCAGGCCAAATTCTGGTGGGAAATTGCCCTGCGCTCTCACCAAGTTTGTAGGTAGAGCCATTGTATTTATCGGCTTGTATTACCTTTACACAAAAAAAAATGGTTTCTTCATTAAGAAAACCTTCTTTTCTGCATTGATTTATTTTGCAATGATGAAACAATTTCTCGAACAAACCTAAAAACAATAATTAGATGATGGTGGAAGGAATCTCTAAAAAATTATCATATCAAGATCTTCAGATCAAGGCTCCAGAGGCCCCCTGAAGTGTGTTTTGTGTGCCATTGCCAAATTCTGAGAGCTATTGAGCTGGAACTCCCTAAATTTCAATAAATATTCATTGTACACATTTTGAGACCCTTTTGAAAATTTTGGTTGTACCGGAGAAGTGTCCAGGCAGTCATTTTGGGGGACATGTTGGTGCATTTCTCCCTTATTCATCCCCATGAAATGCCTATGATTTTTTGGCATGAACAACATCCTAATGTATGTGAAAGGTTATTCTGCATCGAATAACATTTGCCACATCAAAACCTGCTCATAAACAAGAGAGCAGTGGATGTGAAGAAACCTAAACATTTTGAATACTTTTTCCTCCTCCGCCACATGGACAATTCCAATTTTTTACATTTTCAAGCGCTTCAAAATGCAGCTTATGCTGAGGCAAATCAAATGCCGTCTGCCCCATCCAAATCAGTTGGTAACATTGTTAAAGCAGGGGGTTCTGAAGCCCCACCCACCAGAAACAGCCTCGTAGGGCCTACCAGAAATAGAGCGAAGTAATTTGCTTACATAGATACCATACCTGGCCACATCATCGAGGTATCTCATGCATGCCAACTTATTATTATTAGTATTAAGCATCATCAGGTTACTCCACACTACCCACATGCACCATTTCTAATGTGTGACTATTCTCTAACCTTCGTCATACTTCCAAGTTAATATAGTAGGTACCATGTAGGCATTCATAACTATTGATCCTTCTACGCTTAATCAATATATTTTTGGACTGGTAACACAGAAGTAAACAAGCATCTAGCAGAGCACCCCACCCCTCCCAGCTATTGAATTGGCAGGTTCTAGTAAGGACACAGAAATGGCCTTAGTTTAGAAGCAGTTTGTGCAAAGCAGCTGACATTTTTCAACCTTATGTTTGTGACCACCCCCCCCCCCCCCTCCTCCATTTTTAGCAAAAATATCACCGGATTATGCCTGTTTGTACCCTGGTATGCATCTCGATTGATTATTTGGGCTTAAGGGCGCATCAAGTGCGTTATGTAGCGCCCACTGGTGTGCATCTCACGGTACGAACAATTCTGCTATGATCAAGTTCAGCTGATATAGATGGTGCAGTATGGAAAATAAGGAGGGGGTGGGGTGGGGTGGGGGGCTGCCTGTGCAGTAGGCACCCACGGTACCCCGCCTTCCTACGCCCATCGACGAAAAAAAACCCAGATGCACGCCTGTTTTTCCACGAAATGGTTACTGGCTGCCACTGGGGAATGGAGCCTTCCTTATGCGTTTGACGGAAAAATAAGACACCTTTGAGTTTCTGAAATTGTCCGGTGACACAACCGATACTTCTTTTACCTCTGGGGGGTGGGGGGGGTGGCGGTTGAAGACTACCGGAAGATTGAAGGTTGATATATTTTAGCCAAATAAAACATGGTCACACGCAAACGCTTGTGAGCAAGTGGAATGGAAAATTCAAAACTCAGAAGGCTGTCATTCAAAAATGCGATGTGTTCGTCAAAAATTAAGTTTTGCACTTCTAAATGTCAAAAAGTATGTAGCTTGTCAAGAGGTATGTACTAGACCAGGCCTGACCTTTGTAAAAATATATAGACCTGTATGATTTTACAATAAATTAACACCTACTATGCCTTCTCACATACTATGCTGATTTGGAAATATGCAAGACAATTTCAAGTTCGTCACAAACAAAGTCAGAAGAAGATAGTTCTGACATCAGGATTGCTAAACACCTTACCTACCTCAGTCTTTTCCAAGAACATTTCCCATTCAAACTCGGTGGAGCATACCTAACACTGATCAAGGAAAAAATCCTTTGGCTACTTAGGCAATCCATAATACTCGCTGTATTCATATATCAATAATGGAACAACGCGCTCATGCATGTGCGCGCGCCATAAATGTAGAACAAGAAGTCCCCTGATATAATAATAAATATATAATATCCAGCAAATGGTCCTTCAAACCATCGGTCCCCAACCGTGTTCATATGTAATGTGTTTGTACGACCTGAGTAAATATGCATAAACCTTGATTGAGTCCGTGAAGGGGCGGTATGCCAGGTGAGTATTTTTTTTTACAGCATCCCTACGCTAGTGGACAACGATGCATGTGGACATTCCCTGGAGACTGTGACGGTGGTGTTTGGCACCTGTTGTGACGGTGATGTTGATGTTGTAACACCTTCATCGACGCGAGTAACAGCTGTCCATGGCAGTGGTGGCAGTGGTGTGGCGATGGTGTGGCAGTATTGTGGCAGTCGTATGATAGTGATGTGGTAGTATTGTGGCAGTGGTATAACAGTGAAGTGGTTGTGATGTGACAGTGTTGTGGCAGTTTGTGACAGTGGTGTGGCAGTGGTGTGACAGTTCTATGGCAGTGGTGTGACAGTGGTAAGGCAGTGGTGTGACAGTGATAAGGCAGTGGTACGACAGTGGTGTGGTAGTGGTGTGATAGTTGTGTGGTAGTGGTGTGACAGTTGTGTGGTAGTAGTGTGACAGTTGTGTGGCAGTGGTGTGACAGTGGTGTGGCATTGATGTGGCAGTGTCGTGGAAGTGGTGTGCATGGTGAGACAGTGGTGTGGCAACGGTGTGATAGTTGTGTAGCAGTGGTGTGGTAGTGGTGTGGCAGTGGTGCGACAGTGGTGTGACAGTGGTGGGACAGTGGTGTAACATTTATCCGGCAGTGTCATGAAGTGGTTGTGATGTGACAGTGGTAAGGCAATGGTGTGACAGTGGTATGACAGTGTTGTGGCAGTGGTGAGACAGTGGTGTGGTAATGGTGGGACAGTGGTGTGGTAATGGTGGGACAGTGGTGTGGCATTTATGCGGCAGTGTCGTGACAGTGGTATAGTAGCGATGTGGCAGTGGTGTGACAGTGGTGTGGCAGTGGTATGATAGCGGTGTGGCAGTGTGTGGCTGTGGTGTGACAGTGGCGTGATAGTGGTATGACAGTGGTGTGGCAGTGGTGTGACAGTAGTGTGACTGTGGTGTGACAGTGGCATGACAGTGGTGTGACGGTGGTGTGACAGTGGCATGACAGTGGTGCGACGGTGGTGTGGCAGTGATGTGGCAGTGGTGTGATAGTAGTGTGACGGTGGTGTGACAGTGGCATGACAGTGGTGTGACGGTGGTGTGGCAGTGGTGTGACGGTGGTGTGACAGTGGCATGACAGTGGTGTGACAGTGGTGTGGCAGTGGTATGACAGTGGCATGACAGTAGTGTGACGGTGGTGTGACAGTGGCGTGACAGTGGTGTGACAGTGGCATGACAGTGGTGTGACAGTGGTGTGGCAGTGGTGAGCAGGATCTGACACGTGTCCGGTGCGGTACACGGCCGAAGGCTGCTACTTGCACGGCGTGAGGTCGCAGTCCGGCTAGATCCGTCGGCCGGCCGGGACTGCGGAGCG
The DNA here is from genome assembly GCA_034440575.1 of Imbricaverruca yamaguchii. Lineage (NCBI taxonomy): Eukaryota > Metazoa > Arthropoda > Thecostraca > Neoverrucidae > Imbricaverruca > Imbricaverruca yamaguchii. The sequence continues at coordinate 1,240,171 of JAOTOL010001488.1, read as the reverse complement.
CATTGCCGCGGCGGACGCGACTTATATCGGTGGGGCGGTGCGAAATCACGAGATAGGTTTTTAGGATGCCTCTGATACTGCATCTCCTGTTGAGATCTTGCCTGGGGCGGCTGTGTCTATTGTGGAGGATCTGTGGGACTTGGGCTACTCTGGCTGCTAAGTTTGCTACATCAGTGAGCTGAGTAATTTATCCCAGGAAATGGTCGGTCGCATGAGTCGCGATGGCGTTGATGTCCATGGGTTCGTCATTGTTCGTAAGTCCACCAGATACTGGAGATTCTCTCCCTCTTTGCAGTAGTTACTGCTTGTTCTAGGATGGCGAAATGTTTCCGAATAAGCAAGACCTACATGCGTTTGTCGTGCAGTGCCAGCTTGTCCTCGGCTGGCGCTGCTGATGTTGCCAGCTTGATTTCGGCTGGTTCTGCGGATGTTGTCAGTTTGTTTCGACTGGTGCCGCGCGTGCGCGTTTCATCCAGCTGGAGTCGTTGCAGACGAGAGCTGTGTGGAGGACTGCTGCTGTGTCTGACACGGCTGGAGTCGTTGCAGACGAGAGCTGTGTGGAGGACTGCTGCTGTGTCTGACACGGCTGGAGTCGTTGCAGACGAGAGCTGTGTGGAGGACTGCTGCTGTCTCTGTAGCTGGTGTTGCTGAGTCTCTGTTCTCGGCTCCACGAGTCGGACGACAGCCACGTGTACCACTTCCGGCCGGTCACCGGCACGTCCATCAGCTTCAGCGTCAAGTGCCACAACGACGCGCACCTGTGCCTCAGCCCGGTGGACGAGGACACGGACGCCATGCTGCAGGTGTTCATCGGCGGCTGGAAGAACAGCATGTCCGGACTGCGGCTCGGCAAGAGTGAGTGGATGCGCCGGCTGGTGTCGACGCCTCCGCCAGCCACGCTCACCGCGCGGCATTAAATATATCAGGCGCCAGGGTGACTGAGCACCCCGACATTGACCTGCATGACTTGACCTGGACGACCAGTCAAAAGACGCAGGGGGAATGTTACCAGTAACTCCAAGCATTCAAATACGTTGCTACACCATGCAGTTGTCCGCACCTTTCTATCTTGCTTAGAAGAAAAGTTAATGGGGGATTCAATTAACACCCTCGCGCTGCGAGAGCTCAGGTGATGTAGTGTCGGAAATATGAAGACGCATGTGTTGCGAGGCACCACTAATCAAACTTGTGCTCGACTCGAGTTGAATCGAGAATCAATCGTGAATCAATCGTTTTTTTGATGAGTCACGAGTCGAATCGATTCTTTTCTCCAAAATATATCTTGAGTCGTGAGTTGAATCACATCTTTCCTTTTAATATATGAGTCAAATCATGAGTCAATCATTCATATATCATGTGTGGGCAGTGCACACTGAATCGTATGGCTCATGAGTCTGATATCACTGAGCTAGATCTGAATAGATTCAAATTTCTGTCAGTCTGTTTGAGTCGCGTGCCGAATCAGATCTCAAGATCTAGGAGTCACATGTGAGTTGACTCAAAACAATTGAGTCGAGCACAAGTCTTCCACTAAGCATATCCAAAGCGATGTTTCCTGAATCCCATCAGACTAAAATCGCACTAGAATCACACTAGAATCACACTAAAATCGCACAATAATCACGCGCGTTCCCACGTGCCTGTCACGCCCCATGATTTATTCATACTATGAATATTCATACTATATCTATTCCATTATAGTATTTCCCACACCCATTATCACGCACCATGCTTATATAATTGCCATAGATCCAGTTTACTTCCAATTTCCGCAAGCAAACTGTATCTTATAGTGCAATGGTGCAATTTAGAATAGCGAATGGAAAACCCAGCCACGAGAAATTGCGTTGGCTTCCTTCCGTTCGCCGACGACGTAAACAAATCGGCGAAATCAAGCCACCACCCGATACTGGCCAGACGGCAAAACCACCATCGCTTGTGTGGTGGTCTGTGAGGTTGCAGTGATCACAAAATCGTGCAACGGCCATACCATGCTGAAAACACCAGTTCCCGTCTGAATTCACCAGTGATCACAAAATCCGAAAAAAAGATGCAAATCGGTTGCGTTGACACTCAGGTACACTCCTCGCCACAAGCATACCTTATAATGATAAAGAACACAAGGATACGGTTCTCACCGCCGCCTGACTGGAGAAAGGTCCGATAACCGGACCGGAGAAAAGTCGGCTAACCAGGCCGGGGAAAAGTCGGCTAACCCGGCCGGGGAAAAGTCGGCTAACCCGACCGGGGAAAAGTCGGCTAACCCGGCCGGGGAAAAGTCGGCTAACCCGACCGGAGAAAAGTCGGTTAACCCGACTGGAGAAAAGTCGGCTAACCCGACCGGATAAAAGTATGCTAACCCGACCGGAGAAAAGCCGGACAACCGGACCGGATAAAAGTCAGGTAACACTGCCGGAGAAAAGTCGGGTAACCCGACCGGCATTCTTAGCTTCACGCGGCCATTCGCTTCAGGATATTGGTGCCACATTAGACAGCAGGGTTTGCATTCATATATATTTCCAACAGAATATGTCACGCCAGTGAAGTACTAGGCTCTACCATTACATTATTTCTGGTCAGTTCCAGCCAAAATATCAAAAGTGTGCAGATAATATTATGTGTTATAATTGCAATGGCTGTTTTGTGATATTATAGCGTGATATGAACGAAAGCGATCAAGATCCACATTTCACGAGTCAATGTTTTCTTTTGGCTACTGACCCACACCTGTGGTTCTTTGTTGTATGATGAATTGCAGCGACGTTTCAGAATTGCCTATCTAACATCATGCAGGATATAGTGCAACTTTGTATTCCTCAGAAGCAAAGCTTCATATCAAATGCAGGCTCTGAGCCAGAATCGGATATGTAATTCGTATTCCTGGGTTTGAAAAGGAAAACTTTGGTGGTGAAATTCAATACACAGAGGATATTTGTATTCCAATCTGTGACATCAGAATCTCAGCTTGCACTTCCTAGTGAATCTTGAGTACAATATCACACAGCAGTTCACTGTCAAACAATGTCATTTAACCTCGAAATGAGAAGAAGATAATTTGTTGGATAATTTGTTCGGGGCGCCAAAAATCCAGGAACATCCTGTTTTTTTTTTAACCCTGCACAGAAGCTCACTTCACCCAGAAGCTCTCCGTTGCACTTGTCATCCCAATCTTCACGCACACAAAGCCTTTTCTCTGAACTTTGAATTCGTGGAGACGCCGATATCTGTGGATTTTCACGCGCAGTACATGGAAATCAGCCCACTATATTAAATACTGTCTCAGACTTCTTCAGTGATGCCCTCGGTATTTATAATGTGTCGTGCATTGGAGTCACCATGCTAGGGGGACGGGGACCCACGTCACCTTCCACTTCCACCAACTTCGTGAAATCTGCACGCTGTTACCTCGGGCCGTTGCCCTGACTGGCCCTGTCGGGGCGAACAGTCGGGAGTGGGTCGCGCGTCCGTGGTGCCATAACCATAAACTACGGCTCGCGCTCCACACATGGGACACACGCACAACAGTCTTAGTAAGGTTCAAACACAACCAGATTTAATGTGAGAGCTATCTGCATCGTTTATTTTCGCAGCTCATGCCTAAGTAGTCGTGTTTTGCTGATTCACTGTAGTAGCTTTAGGATTGTCATAGTATGTAGTCTAGCTCGACGAAGAGTTTGGCAGGTGGTGTGATTGTGCCCGACGATATTGATCTCGCCCGTGTATGTATCTGTATCTGTTTCACGATTCCACTGTATGAGACCACTTATTTGGCCTCGTGGTGGAGTTGTATATCTGTCGGAGGTTGCCTTAATAGCCAATGAACGAACAATGGATAGTGTTAGATCTTGTTCTGTCCCATACGTTGTTCTTTGTGGTCCTGTCCCATAAGTCAGAACCGGGCTCAGATATAGGACAGCGTGTATCATCTTGTTGTGCCCGTCCCTCGTAAGTCAGGAATTAGTGAAGGTTATATGATGGTGCATTCCTTCCCCACAGGCCGATATGTGGCTGAAGTATATAACAGTGTTCGGCACCCTCAGAGATCAGGATGCAGTTCAGACCCATGTTAGTTCCACATCTGTTCCAAACGTCAGGCTGTAACGATGGTGTGTGGCAGTTTCAATTCCACACCTTTTCTACAGGTCGGGACGTAACGATGGTGTGCAGCAGTTTATCGCTGCCCCATGAGCCATAGCACGGTTCAGGTATATCACAGTGCATCCTGTTCCATAGGTCAAGGTGTGGTGTTGGTACATGACAATTCGCTCCTGTCCCACAGGTGAGGATGTAGCGCGGGTAGACACGCCTGGCATTGTGAGTGAGGAGGAGTTCAGAACATTTTGGATCAGCTGGGATAATGGTCATGTCAAGGTCAGTCACATACAAATCGATGCCGAGACAAGCAAGGTCGGCGCATCATTATGATTTATGAGCAATGTTGCAAGGCCAATTATACTATGCCCGTAAGATAAGAGAGACCAGGTTTCGCTGGTTTGGGATGGGACCTTGCATGGGATTCTCGACCTCATGTCACCTTGCATGGGAACCAAGGTGAAGCTGTTCAGTGGTGGTCCGTACCCAGCATCACCGATTTAGTAGTTGATCAGAGACCAGTTATGGCATGCCATTGTGCAGTGGGTTACCAAGGACAAATTATCACCCGCTTAATGGTGGTTGGTGGCCAATCCCAGCCCGAGCTGCGGTGCTGTCCGGTAGCTCGACGTCGGTATCGTGTCGCGTGCATCGGTCCGTGTCTGCTGACGGGACGGGATCGGTCTTCTGCTGGCAGGTCGGCTACAAGGGGGACCCCACGCCGTTCATGTCGTGGAACAGCCCACAGCCACTGGGTGCCGCCTTCCTGGGCTTCGCCACCGGCTGGGGCTCGTGCGGCCAGTGGAAGTTCCATGGTCAGTGCTGCTTCGCCGGTGCTGAACCTCATGATGTCCGAGCAGCACAGGCTCAACCTTTTCATTCGGCCGTCGTATCACTCGGCCTTCTTATCATGCATACCCGTGGATTCACGTAACCTTGTCTTTGCTTTTAGATCGACCTTCTTGCGCGTCTTCGATTTTTTGCCGATTTTACTTGTATGGGCATTTTGGAGGTGTACTCATTTTGCTGGTGAGCTGCCGAAGTGGGATGTGCTTGGTCTGAGCAACTCACAACATAACATATTGGTACTGAAGTATGACGGCTTAGTACGCTAACGAATACATTGGGAAGACAGGGGGAGGGGACATTCAGGACATCTGTCAAAAGCCCGAAAAGAGTCAGTGTGGAAGTTTTTTTACCCACAAATCATCCACCACACATGTTCGCACTTTCGCAATCATATCTACCCTTCAAAGATACCCCGGTATATAAAATGCACGTTTTTTTGTTGTCACGGAAAAGCGTGGTGTAGCATTTCGTACAATTGTTGCATGGAATGGTTCAATTTATTAAATATTCCAGATGTGCATGCATAAATTTAGCATCCGTCTTCCCCACAAAGAATTGTTTATTCCTGTATTCACATACATCGCGAACAGGATAAGCATCCCATGAATAGGTGAAGTAAAAAAGGCGATAAAGGCAGCACCAATTAGCAATTGCATAATAATTATGGGTGGGAAGCACACAAATGATTCAGTATTTCTTTGCTACCGTCCAGACAAGCGTATCGCAAACGTCTCCTCTCTAAAACTTAAATACTGAAAACGTATTTCACAACGTGCTGCTTGTTCGCCCTTACGTGGTCAGACATTATATTGGTGTCACTGCGGACATGAGACAGAAAGTTATCGACGACCTGAGGAGTCCGAATAAACACTCAGTCTCGGATGCACTTCAGACGCTCGCGTGAGACCGTAAGGCGTCAGACCCAATGTTAACCCGCGCCGTCTTTCCGGTCAGATCCTCACACCCCGTCTCGGGGGGGCGGTTAGTAAACTAAGCATCGCACGAAAACGAAAGAGATGTCATCGGAAAGTGCTCGACGAGTAGGGTCCGGGTCCACCCCCAAAACAATTTCCCTCCAAAAGTGACGTCACCAGGGGGGCTAGACTTTCACGACTTTTCACGATTTACATTATGTTTTTGGCTCTGGGGAGTTCATTTTCGGTGATATATGAAAAAAATAAAATTTATTTGGAATGAGAAAAGGACAGCGAAATCGACCAGGGCTATAATTTATGTTGGCCCCCCAATTTTTTTATCTCGAAATGTCAAAATTGAGTTTTCAAAATTTCTTTAATTTTCCTATTCCAATGGGTAGAGCAGACCGAGAAACGTTGTTAGAAGTCAACTTACCCTAATCAAAATGCCTACTTTAGCCAGAATCCTCCATTTGAACTGTAATTGGCAAATATGCAAAATGTATATGTAGTCAAAAACGAAAAAAAATCCACTCGTACGTTTTGTTGCATCCCCAAAGGTAAGCAAACGCTGAAAGTTTCATTAAAATATCTGTATCCGTTGAAGCGTGACGACTGGTTGCACTTGTTTGGGTGACCTCACTTGACCTTGACTAACCCGTTGACCCGAGACGACCTGACTTCAAAATTTTGAAACAGCATGCCAAATCTATGTGGGAAAGGTATGCCAAATTTGGGCGCCCTGCCGCGTGCCATTTGTCCACTATCCGCGAAAAACCTGAGAGGGCGGTTGAAGACCCCCCCCCCGAGACGGGTTAACGCGAACATCAGGGGGATCTCCAATAAAGAAAGAAAACGGGTAGGTTCCTAATGTCATTCAAGAACTCTGAACCATGCGCCCGCGACAAGCGCGCCGGTATGCTCGCTGGGGCGCGCGAAGAATATAGTTACATTTTATTAGACTGTCTCCATAAAATATCATGCGAAGTGCATTTATAAAATGTAGGTTGCCTTTAGACGTAACTTTCATTGCCACTTACAGCGATATATTGCGCATATTGTTACTTTAGGTATTTTTTGTACTATTTTCCACCATTCATGGCCTGTCGCCGGCGTCGCCCCCAAGGGTCCACAGCCACCCGCCGCCGTTCATAATAAGATAGGGCGCGGACCATTCCCTGAATGTTAATGGACCCAAATGCAAAAGTTAAAGGCACATTTTCCAATTTGAAACGATAGGCGATGTGCCTGGCATGAGTTGGGTCACCATTGCAGTTGAGGACAACCGGCTTTCTCGATATTCTTTAAGAGCATTACGCTTATGAGCGTTGAAGGAAAAATTTGCATCTGCGACTATGAATTTCTCCTACATCATTTTGGCGTGGCAGAGCCGATATTACTTGGTATTGTTGAAGGGTGGAAGTTCACTTTTGTCATGCCACCGATCAGTGGCCCTACAGATCCTCTGGGTAGGAATCGTCGGCGCTTGACGTGCATCAAGCCATGACAGAACCTCAATAATGCCGGAAAGCTTCATGTGAAAAGGTAAAAAATGGCAGGGTTGGATATATATACATATATACAAGTAGTCGAGTATGACATCAGAAGGCAGCTGATTTAATCCCGGCTTATTTGAAACCATTGTTAATTAATTCCCTAATGCAAAACATCTGATATACAAATAAAAGGAATACAATGTGATATCCGAGACAGAAATCCTGGAGTTGAGTGCAAAAATGACAGGGTTAGATATATATATATATATATATATATATATATATATATATATATATATATATATATATATATATATATAAAAATTTAGTCGAGTATACCATCAGAAGGCAGCTAATTTTCTCAGTTTAATTGAGACCATTAAACATTATTTCGGTAATGTAGAGCATCTGGTATATACTTTATAGGAATGCAGTGTGATAATTTGGTACACAAATTCTGGAATTGAGTTCAGTGGAATTCAGTGCGGTAGTCAGAAGCGATTTTTTTGTCCCAGTTTTAATGTGTAGGGATTGCGCCAGCACACTTCCGACGGTTGGGGAACACAGCTTGTGTACAGAAACATTAAACAGCCCTGTGAGAGGCGTAACCAGCTTGTCTCCGCATTTCTTAGCGATACGGGGACTGGTGTTGTCAGTCCCGCAGGTCTTATACGGCCGGACCATATTGGCCCTTTGGACAACAAAGGCAGCTCCTCTTAGGTTCCCTCTGCCAAACACACAACGCATGGCTGGATCCGCCAGTCCTCTATTGAGTTATATTGTGAGAGTTCACTCTCACATGCCAGCTTGTACTCATCTAGAGCCACTCTCAGCGGAACCTTCCTACAAAATCGTTGCGCTAAAAGTTTGTTAGTTTCCCACAGGTGTATATGACCTCATTCTGGGTACGCCCTAAAAGCCTGAATAAATAACCAACAAATAAACCAACTAACCAGACAAGCAACCAACAAACCAATCACCAGACCAAGCAACCAACCAACCAATCAGCCAGCCAACCAACCACCCATCCAATAACCCAATAATCCAACTAACACCCAACAAATCAACCAACCAACCAACCAACCAGTCATTGTTTGCCCAGACTGGTACAATGTTTGGTTGGTGTTTCATCCGACCTGTGCGACTCACGCCGAGTCAGGCGCGTCACCCACGCTGAGCCAGGTGCGTGACTCACGCCGAGTCAGGTCTGTGACTCACGCCGAGCCAGGTGCACCACTCACGCAGAGCCAGGCGCGTGACTCACGCAGAGCCAGGCGCGTGCCTGACGCCAGCCGTCCCCTGGCGCAGACGAGGCGGTGTTCGTGAGCCACTGCGACTGTCACTACCACTTCCGCGAGGCGCACGGCTCATCGATCACCTTCAGCGTGCAGAGCGCCAACGACGCGCACGTGGCGCTGACGCCCGGCGGCGCAATCGCCGCGCCCATGTACGAGATCTTCGTCGGCGGCTGGAACAACGCCAAGTCGGCCATCCGCTACACCAGCGGTGAGGCACATAGCTGGTCGGGCGAGTCGGGGTCGCAGCGTGCCCGACTGAGCGATGTTGGACTTTTGTCATGTCTAAGTTAAGTCTGGTCAGACTTTGGTTGGAGCTGGACACTGATCAAAATGAGACCGTTAGGCGTAAGGTGGACTGCCTGATTCATGGGCGTAGGCATGCGGTCCGAGTGCCATTATGAAGTCACAGACACATGGTTATAGCTTGTGCTAGTCAGTAGCTCCAGAACCCAGCATAAAAATATATACATGCACTGCTAGAGTGGATCATAACCAGTTTCTGCTCAGCGCCGTGGGCGCACCAAAGGGGAGGGCGAGGGGCCTGTTCCCTTGCATTAAGATCCCCTCTCCATTCACGGTTCAAAGGCTTTTCCCGCAAAACTTAGAAGCCTGAAAATAAAGGCCCAACAGCTTTCTTTTGTCGTTGAAAATGCACGTGAAATCTTACTGCCGGAACGAGTAAACCAGAAGGCTTCATCCGTCCCCACTAAGACAATCCTGGGTGGGACCCTGCTTAGCGCCGTGCTCAGTACCTAAGGGCCCGGCTCAGAAGTTCACGCGAGGCCGGTGAGACTAGCGCATGCGGTGTAAAGTGTCCTCCAACACGTGTCCTCCGTCACGTCACGTTGTCAGTTGTATGACAATGGTACACTCATCGTGTACGGTGCCCATCACCAGCTGCCAGCTGGCAGCTGTCACACGCGCAACATCGTTACTTGTAATCCAAGAAACTGGATTTGATAAGTCCTGGATACCAGTTTGATGAAAATATTTGCTCTTGCATTCCAAGCCAGGGATGCTTCGTTGCTGACCATGTCGACTTCCAAATGTGCTCCTCGGGGTCTAGGAATTCGCATGGTAACCCTCGTTTGGACAGCCTTCTGCTGAAAAAAACGTTGAACGGGGAGGGGGAGGGGGAGGGGGAGGGATTGTACTCGACCATAGCATACTGTATCACTCAAGAGGGTTCATTTCTCCTCTCAAGGAGCGCTTTTGGCTGCCAAAATATCCTGGAGTGTGCGGGAGGAAGGTGTGCACTCGAGCCTCCACAGAGGGGCGCATTTTTCCGGTTAGAAGGGTGCCACCTTTCCATGGAGGAGGGCACATGCCCCCAAATCCCCTCCTCTTGTACCCGCCCCTGTGCAGAGGTGACAGTTGGCCACACTTGTGCCGGCAGCAATTGTGTTCGACGAGCATGTCAGCGAGGACATGGCCGTGGTGGAGACGCCCGGCATCCTCTCCGCCGACGAAATGCGGTCCTTCACCATCTCTTGGATCGACGGCGACATCAAGGTGTTCATCAAAGGAGAACCAGATCCGTTCATGTCGTGGAAAGATCCGCAACCAATTGAGGTAAACGTTTATGATAGCTGCTGGCAGCGACGTTCATAAGCCGCTACCATGCGTCCATAATGGTCGAACAGTGGTTAGATGTCTCCGCAATTGATTTGCTCTGCATGGTGGAACGGTGATTGGATATCTCCGCAATGCATTTCCGAAGATATCCGATAATGGTCCAACGGTTGTTGAATATATCCGCAATGGGGCTGCTCTGCATGGTCCAGCAGTGGCTGGATATATCCGTGCCGGATTGCGACAATTCGAAGCCAGGCACACACTGCATATTCTTCGCAGATAGGTGCATTCGATAGGCAGTGTAATGGCTGGAAGCTATAGCTTCCCGTATCTATTTGCAGTTACTCAAATAATGATGTTCGCTCATCCGACGAGGTCTCAGAATTTTAGGCTTCCACGAGTGAAAGCAGTAGGCAACAGTAGCCTGCGATCCTTTGAACTTTTCATGTTTGAAACTTTTGCATTACATCAACTAATGCTGTGGACGATATGGATGTGGATTGTTTTTCATTGTACCATGCTCAGTACGGTGACGGACCTAGTCCACCGGTTTGGGGGGCCAACTTTCGGATTTTGGCGTCCCCCCCCAAACCGCGTGCCTAGGATTCGCATGAGAGGGATGGGATGGATGTGGAGAGTGCCCATCCTGCCATTATTTTTGGTTTAATAACAATGCTGGAAAATGCACCTGTGGTGTACACTCACCGTGGCTTGTGCCAAATTATTTTGGCATCAACAACAGGCTTACCTTTCTTCAAGGAAAAAATTGAAAAAAGCATTTACAAGTTGTCAATCTTTTACATGGTAAGCTAGAACCATTAAACCGGTTGCATATTTGTTGCATTCCCGCCCTTTCCACAGTGCAAAAACCTTGACTTGCTGTTTATCTGACCACATTACCAGCTGTCTCCAAGACAATCATCATTGAGTAAATTGTTAATGTGAACTTCTTACTTGGAGTAACAGCAAGCAAGCTGATCTCAGTCTCATTAGGATGGTGCAACTCTGGATCTTAGCAGGCAGAGGCTAGGCTGGGGCCGGCTTCTGGTGCAGGCAGAAGATCGAGACAGGGGAGGTTGGAGGCAGAAGCTACCCCTTCAGGGGAAGGTTGAGATGGAGAACCCAGACTGAAAATAAGGACAAACATATGCACCTTTGAGTTCACAACATTTTATTTATAGACATCTTAGTTTCGACAATTATCTTGCCACAATAAGAACAACACAGTTTTCCATCTATCAAAATACCTAATTTGACTACCAATCCATGATATCTCCAATAGGAGGTTATGCCAAATTAGCACGCGCCCTGGATGGGGGGGGGCCAAATCCGCCCACCCCTCCGGTTTTTCACACATAACTCCATATTTTAACGGTCGATTTACGCCATTCCTTGCGTAGCTGCTTAGAAATGACGGGCGCGTTGCTTAAATCCAGAAAGCGAAAATCGGCAGAACGTTTTTCGAGTTAGGGGCCGTTAAATAAAAAAATCGCAGCGCCAGACGACAAAAATCGGCGCTGATGCGCTTCCCGTATATTGGCAAAACTGAAGTATTCTTGGCGACACTAGCGATTTATTTGACGTGCATTGTATGCTATATAGTTTCAAAGTCATGTTTGGTCACCAAGGTCAAGTCAGGTTAAGTCCATGACAGGTTAATGGAACCAAACTTGGTCGACTGGAATGTTGTCATAAATGAAAATGACCGTCGTGCGATTGATGTCACTTTGCATGTTATTCCCTACACATCTTGAAAACTACTGCTTGTCATTGTGTACCCAAGCGTTCCAATACCATATTCATGTACTTCACTCCTTTCTTTGCGAAGCCGATTGCGCCGAGCCGCCCAACGGAGCAGTCGGACGGGCGGCCCGGTTCCGGTAACTGGAGCAAGTAATGACCTGATAAAGTGCTGCTATATAGGTAACTTGAGGTTAAATGCCTGGTTTAGCATCTGTATTACATAATTAGTAATGTCCATAACATCATTGATGCCCATTTTGGAGCATTTAAACACAATCGCAGCGATCCATAACAATGAGAAGCCAATCCACGCAAAACCAATTTTTGTTGATATTTTGACCTCATTTGACCTTGAAGGTATTGAATTGAGGTCATCAAATTTGCACATAAGAGTTCACAACCGTATCCATGAACCCTGCGAATTTCGTTGCTCCAACTTGAATAGGAGCCGATATTTTTTGGGGGCGGAATCCCACCCCTTCAGTGCACGCAATTTTCAGAGGCCCTCCAGGGCGCGTGTTTGATTCTGTTGCAATTATATTTTATTTTTTAAACATTGCTTATCAAACTCAGTCTCTTTTTGGTGTTACTTTGCTCACAAACTGAAAAGTAAACAATTGCACAGAAAATGAGTGTTGTCAGTTACATTCATGAGCATTGCATTGGAATGGTATATTCCAAGGATTCCTAAAACGCCTTCAAGCATGAAGTTCCTACCTACCCTTCCATGTCATAATATTTTGCAAAGGATTTTTTGTTTGTTTTAATCTCAAAAAGGAAATAAAAATGTACCAAAGCCTACCCCAACCTAATCTGTTCTTGCAGAAAATAAATTTATTGGGAAAATGTAAGTGATAGTAAGTGATGATGGTAAGTGAAAATGAGCCTTATTTTCTCCTAACACTAGGACATTTTGCTTGAACCCGCGCTGACTACATTCATGTCGAGCGCCGCAGGAATCGTGCGGTGCCACGGGTAGTAGCAGTATGATGAGACAGGCCAACTGAAGATCACGGCCGGGAAGGAGGGGTAGGACCAAGTAAGAAATAACTGTTGCAACATAATTCCTCCCCACTAGATACAGGGGCGGAAGCAATGGTGGGGGGACTAGGGGCATATGCCTCCCATGGGAAGGTGGAAGCCCTCCGACCAGGAAAATGCGCCAACATTATATTTAGGCTACCGGTGGAGGTACCGATACTGATTGGAATATCACGCCCTTGTCACCCATAGTGCAGATACGGAACCTGCAACTGGCTTTCAGGATCGTTTTCTATTTTTCATTCATATTCGTCTACACCAAGGGTGTGCTTTGATATATTGCTGAGGGGCAAGTGCTTCTCAATGTTGGCTATGTCCCCTAGTAAATTATACTTTTAATTCATATGGGGTATCATGGAGCATTTGTCCTATCGATGTGGGGCTTCCCATTAATTTTACGAATTTTGCACCCAAATAATCTATGGTATAATAATAATAATTATTTATATATATATATATATATATATATATATACAAATATATGTATATGTATGTATATGTGCATATGCATACAAATATGCGTATATATACATGATATATGCATATATATATATATATACATATACATATATACATATACATATACATATATACATATACATATATAGGCCGGCCATTTTATATATGAAAATTTGCCGGTAATTTCAGAAGTATTTGAACAGGACGGAGAGGATTGAAATCTACAGACTTCGGAACGATGGTGATGGCTTTGGCATCTTGCAGCGCCAAATTAAGTTGTTCCTACTCATCTCAGCATAAGATAATAATGGGTACGTATGAAATATACTGGTCTAAATCCGGCGACTATTTTCATGAGTGTTGCTTGAGCCACCTCGAAATCCGTTTGCCCTCGCATGCAAATACTAGGTACGCCACTGTCCACGCTACTCTATCCGGGATGTGTAAACTTCAAATCTTAATCACTGAAAGGGGCTTACTTAGACTTCCAATGTAAAATCCAGCCCATGAAATATAGGTGTTTCTGTTATTGTGGAAGGGAAGGTGGTGTGAACAGTAGGAGCAGTTCTTCCTACATCAAAACACTCAAGCTCAATGTTGTTGATTACTTTTTCAAGCAAACATTTGGAGACATCTGGATAAAAAGCTTGAATTTGCCCCTGCACCAGCCTTGAAGGCCTGTCGATAGCACTGACCATGAGTGTATCCCAGAGTGAGGTCACGGGTGATCAACTCCCTCCCTGAAGTGATGAAACTTCAATTGGAATTGACGTGAAATTGAATACTAAGTGTACTGAAGCCTATAACATTGGTATGAATGTACACAGGCATGCTTAAGCCCTTTTTCCCACTCCATTTGGGAATAAGGGAAACCTACACATATAATTGATCCTCTAACATTACTACCAGATGCTTGTACCAAATTTTTACACACGATTTTGGAATAAGGGAAAACCACACCATATAATTAATGCTCCAGCAGTACATCCAGGTATTTGTACCAAATGCTGAAATTATTTGCTATCAGAAAAAATACCTTACTTGTCAGATGTGGCTTAGTGCTTTATTCATCTTTTTAGGCATGCATGGCCACAAACCCTCTTCTTAATAGCATCCTTTGCACTACAGTTCGTCCGATTTTTATCCCAAGTGCGGGGACGAGAAGCCTAGGGATAAGTTGCTCGTCTCGCAATGGAAAGGTTGTGGTTTCGAGTCTCACCTGTCGCTACTCTTCGCCCGCGACCAATCGGCGTGAGATTGGCGACGCTACATGACTCAACGGTCGATGTGTCGTGAAACTAATAACCAACAATCTCCCAAGTGCATTCAGTGTGCTCTTCCTTTCAGGGTCATGTGTCTTTGTGAACCAGCTGATGCACACAGTGCACCTCAAGTTACTAAGATTTATGGACTAGGATGTGACCATGCAGAAAGAATGCTCCAATACACATGCACTCCAGTATGATAATTACTTTAATTATGCATGGTAATTAATAAGCAAATTGAGTTGACAAAAGCATCACAGTTGGAAAGGAGGATATTTCTATCAAAATGCACTTTAATGCCGCCTTTAAAGCTCTGGAGCAATTCCGACATACATATACTGATACACAGATATAATTTAAAATTAATTATAACCTGCATCTCAGATACTTCTCACTTAATCTACAAAATGCCCTACCTTCTTATTACTTAACACATGGCTAGAAAGTAGATAATGAGGCACATGTCATGCCAAATATATTTACCTTTTAGTGTCATCTAATGGTTTCCATATGCTGGGCAATGGGTATTGAACTATGTTTATATCTGTCATAACATATATTTTACTTTCATCTGGTGTTCGCTGCACATTCAAGATTATAATATTTCAAAACATAGGTAGCGCAGCTTTTTCTCCAAAGGGAGGATAGGATAGGTTCGATTAAGTTATGCTGCATTTTTGTCTACATTTCATTTTATGTTCTGCTACATAAACATAAGTCCTTTTTGTTGTTATTTTGCATACAACTTGAAAAGTAAGCAGTTGCACGGACAATGAGTGATTCCATCATCTTAGTCATCTTAATAAACATTGCATTAGAATGATAAATTGCAAGAAGTCATAAAACGAATTAAAGCATACATTTACCGGTAAGCCTAGGCTCATATTTGCTAAATCCACCTATGGCTTCAATTCCTGTTCGTGAAACTGTAAGCGTTATGAACGATAACAGGTTGAGGTTGTTGTACCCCATGAACTGAAGAAATTTTGCACCAAACTCAGGAGCATGTTGAATACCCTAGGAACCCAAACGATACTCCCCAATCTCATATTCCCACGCCAACAATCAGAAACACCGTATGCAAAACCTCAACACTCCCACGTCTGCACTGCGCCACAGCTGAATCTATGCCAGGTTTTAAAGCATATTTTGAATGTTTGCGTGACGTCACGATATATACCAAAACCCTGGCAGATTATACTAGAAATCTAGCACCTTTCTGGTTACGTCACTTGGGTTGGAGCTAGAAAACCTACTAGATTCCATGGTACCCTTTAGTCTTAGTACCCAGCCTCGATGTGCGTCAGAATCTACTATGCTACGATATTTGGCTTCCAAACAATTATGAATGTAGCTTTATAGTTGGAGATTCTTTTTACCCGTAGTGCTATTTTCAAAGTTACCGTGTTTTAATTTAGTTTACTTCTGTTGGTTTCGGGGAAGCCAAAAACCATGATGGCCCCCATTTCATGCGCTTCGGGGGCATGACCGGAATGCCCCTCCCCTTGGATCCGCCAATGGCTCAGAATGTGATGAGTTAGTGCTGGTATTGTTGGATGGGGATGGGAGATAATTATTTGTTAGGCGCGTCGGACCATAAAGGTCATTTGCGCCGCCTTTAAAGCGAGTATGTTACATGTCTGTCTATAAATGCAAGTGTGGAATTGTTGGAAGCTGTGCAATGGTGCTGGGTGTACTGTCGTTACTGTGTATCAAACTGGTGTGTGCGGGTGCGTGTTCGTGTGCGTGCGCGTGTGCGAGCGTGTGCGTGTGCGTTGTACCAGTCGACCAGGATGTGACGGCGTTGGCTAGTGATCGGTGTGCCAGAGCGTGCCGCGCTGATGCGTCTCTTTGTCTTGGTGTTTTTCGTGTTTCTGATGGCGCTAGAGGACACGAGAGCACATTCGCAGATAGAACAGCAGGCACAACAGCAGGTGTCGATGAGCCAGACTCGCACGCCGTCAAGAGGTGGCTAGACACAGAATGGCTTCCCGGAAGCTCCGATGTCTGCATGACTGGCCTGCCCGGTGATGCACTCCCTTATCTCCCCAGGTGACCCACTACGGCTACCGCACCAAGCAGGGCGCCGACGGGAAGTGGCGATTCGAGGTGTAAACTGCGTCTGGCGACGCCACCGGCCAGTCATCAGGAGGCACTGTGTGCCGGGTGGCACCGGGTCCCCCCAGCCGGCGTGATCGGGCTCTTCCATGTGCTGTCCATCTCTGGGGCGTGATGTCGATTGGCTGCCAGCTAGCCTCAGTGGCGCTGCTTTGCAGCTTTGGGCTGTGCTTTGTCGTGGTGTCAGACGTGCGCAGAAGCGTGTTGTAGGATCTCACGTGCTCGCAGCCTCGCACAGAATCTCGCTATTTCTGCCCCCGCTGATGGGAATACGCTGTGTGTACTTTGCATGTGTGCTCGTTTCGCAATTTGGTGATAGGATGACGTAAGCATTACAACAAGCTTGATACCGGCCGGAGCATACTTGTTAAAATGTTAGTCCTTAAAAGCCTATAGTGGGACTTGACAATGACACGAACCTTGAGCTAACACGCTGAGTCTCGTTTCTAAGTTTGATAATAACAAAGAACATGCTTATGCTTTGTCTCTGCTTAGTTGCGACAGAAACGACGGATTCGTTTGCCTTTGTGGATTGTGTTGGAGTGATTTGTCTGGGACCGCCAAGAACAAAAAGCGATTGGGGAGGACGAAGCTCGAGTAAATCCACTTCTGCGTTTATACGAAGAACAAATGTCCGTTTCGCGCGCGAACAAAGCTCGATCCACTCTAGTTTGGGTCTGCACTGAAGAAAACGTCACCTGAGCGACCGAGCCCGCCAAACCCATCCCCACACAGCACGACCCGGCGTGGGTGGCATGTCTCGGAAACTGTTCGTGAACACGGGTACACATCAACATATCAATAGCTCGTATGTATTGTGCAGTGTTCCAGAAAAAAAGTATGAAGAGACCTAAGGCTGTGAGTTAGGGTCGGGCCCATCCCGGCTTCCGTTAACCACAACAAACACAAGACGCAAGAATGACAACATGAATGCTGACACGTAGAACCAGAATAATATAGGAAGAATATTAAAACAACAATAATAAAACGAGGAGAGGTAAACAAGACTAAGCAACAACCAATAAAATAAACATAATAAAAGAAGAATACTAGAACAAGGATAAGAAAAATAATATTCATCCAGCGGCATGGCCTCCGTCAACCGGACCGACGAACGAACAGCCAGCCCTGTGCTGGTTGAAGTGGCCGACAGCGGCGGTGTTTCCGTTAGATAACGGTAAGCGTATCGTATGACAGTAAACATTGTCTGAAGCAGCGTCGACGGGTGCTATCTGTTCAAATCTGATGAGATGTTTTATTTTCGAAATCGGAGAATTTGTTTTGGAAATACCCACAGCCAGCCTTCTGGGTCCGCTGCTGGACAGCGAATGAACTTGCACTCGTGGTCGTGTCTCACGGGTTGCGTGGCGGTCCCTTGGTGCACGGGTGGACAATCTGACAGAAAATATGTTCGGAGCAGTCTGCAAGATATCGCAAATTGTTTTAGCAAAATGCGCTTAAGTTGTGCGCTTAAATTATACGCTCAATGAGTTGTTCGATCTAACGACGATTTGTCCCTTGGTTCATTTTTTTTTTTGTTGGGACATGGCATTATGTGTCGAATGTGCATGCGCTAAAACCATATTTCCTACTGACAATTAAGACTGCATATCATTTTAATCCACCCTCTACAGGAGCGGGAGATACACAGGGGACACAGAGGAGCGGATACACGCCTTTCTCGCCTCTATGGCCGGGAACGGCGTCCTTTAGGAAGGCACAAGTTCATCCACTGCTCAATGAAATATTAAGCCAAAAACGGTCCTTTGAGACGAAAAGGTTCAGTACACTCCTGTGCATCCTCCGCTTAATGGTATTTTCTTCGAAGTTATCCCACCAAGAGATTGTGCTTTTCCGATGACTATTCCTGGATCCGCCCCGGACTTTCCACTGGTGACTGCCCAGTAGGGTGTATCGTCGAATAACTGTTTATTTTTATGTGCTGTGTTACTATGAATTTATTGGTCCCTGGCATGTCTAGACTCAGAAAATACCATTTAAAAAAATCTGGATTAAAAACCCAGCCTGCGCCGAGCGTGGCAAGTTTGACCCCTTACAGTGACGCCCGGCGTTGAAGTCTCCTCGTTAGTTACGCGCACACTAACACCAGGCGGCGGCTCGAGCCGCGTCCAAGGGCAGGTGTGTTTTAGCGTCTGTTAACCAGTGGTGGATCCAGAAGGGGGCCATGGGACCATGTCCCCTCCCTTGGGCCCTGAAAAGGGGTACCTTGGGCTCCGAAAAATGGTCCCTTGGGCTTCGAAAAAATGGGCCCATTTTGTCCCCAGGGGACTTTCTTGGCTCCAAAAGAGCCATTTTTACTC
This sequence comes from Imbricaverruca yamaguchii, assembly GCA_034440575.1. Classification (NCBI taxonomy): domain Eukaryota; kingdom Metazoa; phylum Arthropoda; class Thecostraca; family Neoverrucidae; genus Imbricaverruca; species Imbricaverruca yamaguchii. The sequence continues at coordinate 1,221,000 of JAOTOL010001488.1, read as the reverse complement.
AATATATTGAGGAAATTCATTAATTTTGAAGGGGCCCTTCTAAGTTACAGGGGGCCCAAAAACCAAAGGAGGGGCCCAAAAGGCTTTCGCTCCCTACTTGCGGAAATCCCGGATCCGCCACTGCTGTTAACGCGACACCCCAGAACGAATTTCTCCTATTTAACGACAGACATACCTTTGATTTATATATCTTCGTTCGTTTTGCACAATTCGTTTTGCATCGCACATGGAAGCTACCGGATCTGTGGGAGGCGGCTGATGGGGTACCCCTGCCCGTAGGAAGAGGTTATGCAAATAGAGGGCCTTCCCTCGGCCGGTAGCGCTCGCGCCCTGTTTGTTTGCTCAGTGGACCGGCCCAGCGCCGCCTGAACCCTCGGGTCTTTTCTCGGCTGGATTACCCTTGGCGTTTCGATATTTTCGTCCCTCGTTCAGTGTGTGTCCGACTACTGAGGCGTCAAATTCTTCAAATTCTTGCGCGATCAGAGGGGCTCCCGGAAAATTTTCCTTGGCATGCCGGACCGTCAGGAGATGAGACTACGGCAGGTCGCCGCCGACCGCAGACGCCAGCGGCTGCAACAGCACGATCTGGATACGCTGTCACCGAGAGCCTCCGACAGCGAGCCCGGGCCGTCTGGCCTTCAAAACCCCGAGGCAGGCAGCTCATCGGCCACCAGCAGCGCTGACCCAGCTGACACTGGCGGCTCTGATATGGAGTGGAATGAGGAGGACGATACCCAACCCGAGACCGGCGAGCGAAATTTTGAAAGGCTCACCAACACGGCTCTGGCCGCCGACCGTTGCGGCGTCTCCAACCGCGCTGTGTGCGCCATTATAAACGGCTTCCAACAAGACATCGGGCGGATTTCGGAAACCAGCACAAAATTGATAGTAGACCCCATGAAAATGTACCGGGAAAGGGAGCGTGTGAGAAATATGGCGGCCTCGGCGAGCGCCGAGCAGCACGGCGACATAAAAGCACTATATTTTGATGGCCTCAAAGACGAAACATTCACCGGCAAATCGACCACAAGGAAAGAAGAACATGTGGCGGTGGTGGTGGAGCCTGGCTCAAAGTACCTCACACACTTCACTCCGGAAAGTGGACGAGCCATCCACCAAGTGAGGAAACTGACTGACATCGCCATTGACAACGCCGCCGACGTCAGAGTGCTCGGCTGCGACGGCACCGCCGTTAACACCGGCAGGGATGGCGGCGCGTGCCGGCTCTTTGAGCTGAGCCAAGACTCGCCTCGTGCCGTCCACTGGTTCGTCTGCCAGCTCCACGCGAATGAGCTGCTCCTGCGGGCGGTGTTCACCGAACTGGACGGCTCAACCACCGGGCCCAAGTCCTTCTCGGGACCGCTGAGTCGGGCCGCCAGTGGCGACGTCCACCGCCTAGAAGTGGCGTCGTTCCGCGCTGTGGCGGGGCCACTGCTAGACCTCCCGGACCAGCTGGTGGCTGACCTCAGCATGGACCAGCAGCTTCTCTACCGACTCGCTAGAGGGGTGGATGCCGGCAAACTTCTGGACGGCAGCGACGCGCATCGCCAGATCGGACCTGTTAATCACGCCAGGTACGTACGAACCGTTGTCAACAACCGAAAGTGTCTAAACTGAAATTCAGACACTTAAGCGCGCTAGTCAATTCATGTCAATGGAACGGGGAAGGTGGTGGGGTCATGTCCCAATTATTTCAGTTCTCAAGTATATTAGCTTTATAATATTTGATACTACAATTTTAGATGAGAAGTGTCTTTATAAGACAAGAGTGGCCCAATGAGCCAATGTTCATTTGTCATTCTACATCAACATTAGTTTTCTGTCCGTTTGCCTACGTTTTTTATTATAAATTTTATATAGCTTGTCTAACGCTGCCTTGGCGGCTATCGCAGGTGGCTCACACTGGCCGCGCGACTGCTGCGCGTCTACATCGGGTCAGCGTCACCGACGGCCGAGTTGACCCAGCTGGTCGCATTCCTGATGGGTCACTACATCACTATGTGGTTCTACATCAGGGCCAACAGCACCTGCACTAGCGGCACCTTGAACAGCATGCGAAGCGTGGAGCTCCGACGGATGCTGCCCACTCGGCTGCAGGACATTATCAGGCCAGTGATGCAGCGGAACGCCTACTGGGTACATCCGGAGGCTGTTCTGCTGGAGATGGTGGCGGACTCTGACGCTGCGGTGCGCGCCCGGGCCGTGGGTGTGATCCAACGGTGTCGGCAGCAACCGCAAGAGGGAGTCAGACCGTTCAAGCTGCCGACCATCAACTTCGCCGCCACCCACTACACGGAGCTGCTTGACTGGGAGAAGGAGCTGATCACCGAGCCGCCGCTGACAACCGACCTCACGGACGTCGAGCTACGGGGCATCTGCAGCCAGCCACTCCAAGTCGCCTCCTTCCCCATCCACACTGTGGCGGTGGAGCGGGCGGTGAAGGTGGTGACCGAGGCAGCCGGCGCGGTGATGGGCGAGGAACGCAGGCATGGCTGGATCAGCAGCCGGCTCGCGCACCGCCGGCAGCTGCCAAGCATCCACAGCAAACAATCTTTCGTGAAATCTCTGGCTGAAGATGTATAAATAAACGGTATGTCTGTCGTTGAATAACAGAAATTCGTTCTGGGGTGTCGTGTTAACAGCCCTCAGGGATCCCTGGTTGGTCCCTTGCTGTTCAGCATCTTCATGAATGACCTGCGAGCATACCTTCCATACGGACGCCTGGTATCATATGCCGACGACACCCAGCTGCTAGACTCTGCACACCCTGATGAATTACCCGTTCTTAAATCCCGGCAGGAGAGCACCATCCTTGCTATTCAGTCTTACTTCACATCCAACTCCTTGAAGATGAACCCCACTAAAACTACCCTACTGCTTGTCGGCACGTACCAATCCCTAAAAAAAGCCACATCCTACCAACTGAACATTAGCAGTCACGTCCTAACCCCCTCGCCATTCGTGAAGATGCTGGGAGTCATCATTGACCGCACCCTATCCTGGGAGGAGCACATATCCCACGTTGTCAAAAAGTGCAACTCCACCTTGTTCTGTCTCCACAATATCCGTCACCATCTCACGCCCGAAGCACGCAAACTCCTAATTCAGTCTCACGTCTTTCCATACATCCTATACTGCCTCACTGTATGGGGCGGGGCTGCCCAATGTCACCTTGGACGAGTGCAGAAGGCGATCAATTTCGGGGCTAGGATCGTCGTAGGGGCTCGTCGTCGTGATCATATCTCGCCGACAGTGGCAACGCTGGGCTGGCGCAGTGTCCGTCACCTCATCACCCACCGCGACAACATCGCCGTGTTCAGAGCCCTGAATGATCCGCGAGCCCCCGAGGCGATCCGTTCTCTGTTCCGCCGGCGGTCGGATGTCTCCCGGCGCTCCACTCGTGCGACGGTGGCTGGGGCACTGGAGCCACCGCCTTTCCGCCTCAGCATGTCACGTGGAACCTTCTCCTTCCGGGCAGCCTCGGCCTGGAACCTACTGCCGCCGGCCACTTCCGCTTCTCGGACACGGGGCGAGTTCGTCGCGATGCTGAACAACGTCTGATAAATTGACTTCACGTGTTCGGTTTTCACCTGTATACTGTTGTCTTGCCGCTTTCATTTTTTGTTCATGTGTGTGAAATGTATCTGACTGTATTCTGACACAAACCAAATATTAATCCATTTTATGGAATCGGTTTGTTAAATCTCGCAAATACAAATACCGATTGTAAATACATTAGGTACACACTTATACACTTGAGGTCATGATACATTTGAGGTTATGATACATTTGATGTTACGACACATTAGAGGTTACGACACATTAGAGGTTATGATACACTTGAGGTTATGATACATTTGAGGTTACGATACATTAGGACTATTCAAATTTGGGGTTATTATGCATTAGCGGTTATGATACATTTGAGATTACGATACATCCCCTTCAGATAACAACCGGGCCGGAAGCAGAATTGACCAATCACCGGCTTTTGTTCTCCTATTTTTCGACAGGACTCGTGCTGGTATTCGCAGATGAGTAACCAATCACTAGGCAGAATTTCCACAAGTCTTCATACTATTTGCCAGTTTGATGAATCTACTAGCATAAATAAAGCACATGGTCATCACATTCAAACTGCTGTCCGCTGATGAGAATGGCGCATTTTTAAAACCCGCATAATTGGACGAGCGATGCAATTTGAATTTTACGTGGATGACACGATCGACCTGCTGAAGCGGAGGCTGAATCGACTGAGGAAGTACCTACAAATTTATACCAAAGTAAGTGTACGGACGATTACTGTGGTGTCAGGTTATTTCGAATACCCAACATCATACTGATGCCTGCTTTAGTATCACAAACATTACCTGTACTCAGGTGGAGATCCGGACCATTCTCTCACTTGACCAACCAGACCATAGATAATCCTTTTATCTGGAATTATGCTACAATATGCTTGTGTATCATGATCCATTGTGGTGTGTGTAAGCAGACTACAAACAACATACTGTCGGAAATGAATGAAGACTTCATAAACACAGCAAGAAGCATGATGCCATTGCTTCTTTGGGAAATATGTCAATGCTGATGTGGTGTATTCCACCCTATTTACCAGTAATTTGTCACTGATACATGAACATAATCATATGCTAAAAGTGTCTGTTCAGGTGCTGGCCTGTCACCTATTTGCCATTTTTAGGCACTGAGGGATCTTGCAGTTTTGTGGAAAAAATCAAATGTGCAACTTCTCAGGAAAGATGGTAGGGTATGAGCCATTGATGTACCAACTAATAAGTCTAAACATCTCAATTTTCGAATATGCATGATAATTGGCACTACATAACCAGTAGCAGTTGATGTGCCCTTAAGCCCAGATAATCAATCAATATGCATGAGAAGATAATTGGTCAAAGTGATATTCAGGTGCCAAATTATATTTAAACATCTTAGCACATTCCTAGGTAAGAGGATTTCCTGTGATGTGATTTGTTATATGACATCACTTGATACAGATAGGTGTTTTGTATTGCTATTGCTAAAATATTTACTCCTAAATTAGGTACATTGAACAATGGAAAAAGGTGCACATATGAGTATGCTGTTGGGTCATAATTATGCTTGAAGAACTTATCAGCTATGTGAAATGATGTCTTGTCTTTGTGGATTTTGAAGTCATACTGTGCTCGTTTTGACATCTCACACTAACCAGAAACCATTATTTGAACACTGGTCAGAAAGACATCAGCATTCTGAGTCATCATCTTGCAATCTCACCATGGACAGACTGAAATGCACACTAATCAGGTGTAGCTGGGGCTTTCATGATGTGGGCATTCCAAATTACTTGAATGGTGGAGGAATATCTGCTGTTCGTTCTGTCTAGATATGGACACTCTTGCTGACTCCAACTGAACAATTTTATCTTTTTCATGGAATAGCTGGCAAGCAAGGAAGGCTGGAAGCCTGGAATCTAGTTAAGCAAACTGTTTGCAGGAGTCCAGAGTTTATGATATGCTTGTTCCTTATGCATGTTTGCCTGATTATTGACCACTGCTCCTGTGTTTAGAACAGGGGATACTGTCAGACATAAACCCTTTGAAGTCCATCCAATAGAGATGAGCTGAGGAAATTACAGGTCTGTGTGTTCTTGAATATGGTTGATTAGATACCTTGGACATCTATGCAATTCAAGGATGCCTGCTATAGGGTGAATTGGTCTGCTCTGATCCATAGTTAACAAACTATATCTGGAAAAACCCGCATCAATCCAAAATAAATATTTTGAGGTGGCCTGCCAAGCCAGCTGGAGAAAATTGGCTTAACATTTTTGTCCCAGCTAACCACTAGTGATGCACTGTGTTTGGTGATGCACTGTGTTGTATGGTTGTTTTCTTCATTATGACTACTTGACAAATATGTACTGATGTGGTGAATATCTTATGTGCCTGTATTGCAGAAAATGTCACCTTTTGGCCTGAAGGTGTGCCAGTGATAACTTGTTTGTGCAAAAAGGTGGCATATACCACCTATTGAACAATGAGGAGATATCCTGCCTAAAGAAGTATTGGCATTGTGCCTTTTGATGTGTGTTCATTGAGTCCCATGCCATGTTTCTAATAGTGGTTTGTGTGTAAATTTCATGCTTATGTTCATGCTATATAATACAATCTTGAACCTGGCACAATTTGAAGTCAAGAAATTACATGTGATGTGGTCTACTGTTTAAGATAATTTGCTGATAGTGTGACATTCTTATCATTCTTATTAACATAAGTATCCTTATGTTAGGTATCTCTGAAAATAAATGAAAAAGATGCACATATAAGCAGGTTATAGGCTTAACCTGGCGACCTCCATCAACAGGGCCCAGGCACCCCCCTGTTGGGCCCCTATGTGGTGGGGCGCCTGAGGAGTGGGAACGAACACTAACCGTATGGCACACATATCAAACGAAAACACTACTGGTCCCTCTCGCAGGGGCCAGACCAGCTTTCACCCACGCGGAGATTACATGGGATATACTCCCGGCCCTCGTGTTCTTGTGTTCGGAGGTAAAAATAGAAGCCTCGCTTCACTGTCCCCTTTCCACAGGAAGGACGGTTGTGGTTGTGATAGATTTGGCGAAATTCTGAGGTGTCAAAAACTTAAGGACGGTGCTCTGGAAGTATAATTCGCGGATTCAGAACAGGCTGGCATAGCACTTACTTCGTCTGAGTTTGTATACTGTGTGCGGAAGAACGGCAAAAAGGAAAACGAAACCATTGAAATTACTGTACAGCCACATAGGACAAAGAACACATCGCGGGGGATCATCAACTGCTTCGATCTGAGAGACGTATCTGAGGATGAAATTGTTAAAGAGCTTTCAAAATTCGGAGTGATAGCAAGAAAAATGGAAGTAAAGAAGGGTCCAGACCTGATTTAGACAAGCGTCATCTTGACGTTTAACAGGACAGGTATACCTCCAGAACTACGTGCAGGCTATGTGCATGTCAAGGTCCGAGGATTTCTCCCAAGTCCCAATGCGTTGTTATAAGTGCAAAAATTCGGGCACACCACGCAGTACTGCCGCAACCGCCCAGCGTGCAGTAAGTGTGCCTCACATCAACACTCCGCTGAGGCGTGTAGTTCTCCGAACCCGTTCTGTGTTAACTGCGGTGAAGGGCGGGAGCCCCACACCTTGTACGACCGTACGTGCCCAAATCATGTTGGAGAAAAAGAGACCATTTTAACAAAGCATACCGACAAGATATTGTTTCGAGAAGCTAGGGACCTTTATGAAAAATCGCACCCTAGAATATCTTACTCCGCAAAAACCAAAAATGTTTCAAGATAACTAGAGACAACAGGTACTCCAAAGTCCGCAGTTCTAGTACAATTAATTTAACTAGGCAAAACCTACGCCTCGTGACGTCATATACCAGAAGCGCTTTTTTATTCCAGAATACTGCTGAATTATGTTCTAGTTTTGGTCCATACTGATAAATCAACTAAATATGGTGCTTTCATTTTAGCGCTATTGTGGCGCTTTTCCCACGATTAGTTTCCCCGACGTTTGTAAAGCATTTATATAATTAATTGAAGCTTGAAGGTTGTATCTTCTTTTGCTAACATGCCGGTAGCTTTGAACCGAAAGGCACCATCCCCAGAATGAACTTATCCATGGCGTGGTTGATATTGAGAACACACACACTTCAAACAATTTATGCGAATTAAGGCCCTATACCTACAATGTCAACTTGGTCAACATGTCATTGATGCAGTCTAGTGATTAATGTTAGCATGTGCATTGGTCCCCTATCAATTATCATATTGTTCCTGTATGCTATATATAATTATACCATACTGTGCCATCCACCAACTGACATGACCAACCAACTATGACCAAACCAGTAATTATACTGTTTACTGAATACAAAAAGAAATATTAACAAGGTATCTGTATTCACATGGTTCTTTCTATGAAAATAATCTAACCACTTGCATAAAACAACTTTAAAGCATATAACTTCTGTAATGTTTGTCATATTCTGAATATGAATGTGGTTGGGCAGGATTACTTCACTGTAGCCATTGTGGTAGCAATTATTTGTAGCCACTAAAAATACTGGTGTAATTGGAAAACAAATATCAGAGGTCACTTCCTTCCAGTTTTCTTGAGCTGACTGCTCTCAAAAGCCTGAAAATGGCACCAGAGTAGGGGAGGAGGGGAGTGTATCTGAACACGTTCTGTTTCCCGAACACCTTCCTTTGGATGTCTCCCACATCGTGTTCAGCACATAAATAACAAAAATATGGTGGTATTCATAAATGATGGACCTGCCTATGCCAAAGTATGAAGATCAGTTTGCATAGTTATACCTTTTTTATATGGAGGTGGTGAAGTTTACAGGTGCCATTTTAGGCTTCCAAGAGCTTAAGGCTTACTAGCAACTTCTTCCAAGTATCCTAAGAACACCTTTCCATAAACTGTGTTGAATGAAGAACAAGCCTGGCTACTTGGGAGTAGTGAAAGATGGGAAAAAAGACAGGATATGAAGTCATGCATGAAAAGCCAACACGAGGTTTAATTATACAAATGAATGCATATTTTTATATGTGGCTATATTTAGCCTTTTTCATCATGATACTCCAGCAGAATAATGGCCAGCCCTTTCTACATGGGGTAATGATGACAGATTCAGCCTAGAATGCAAAATGCATCTTTCCATTAACTGAGTTTCCATGCCACTAGGTGAATTAATTTACGGTGCACAATTGATGCAATGCTGGGCGCGAATGATCAACCCTAGTCGATGCGCCCTAAAGCCCAAATAACTAACTAACTAACAATTGATGCAATGCTGTAATTAAGGTAAAATGGATGTACTATTTCCTTGGTGAATCACGTTCAACATCCAGCATACATCAGTAGGTTTTAGATGACCGAACACGAGTATGTTTTAGGTGGTCCAACATCAGTTGGTTAGGTTACTTTTGTAATTTGACACGTGTTCTTCTTTAGCCACCAAAAACCCCGTTGCCCCACATTTACCATATTTTCATATGGTGGGGGATCATGTACTGTCATTGTCAAAACAATTTTTTTCCTAGTGTTTCAAAACAATTTATTTGAACGATATTAATATTATCTTCGTGAAATTCCTTTTTTCTAGATATCAGCACATTATCTTGAACTGCTGCTTTCCTGAGTTTTAATTTCCCATATAAATTAATATCAGCTTCCTTCCAATATCACATAATGATGTGTATTGAAGGAATATTTAAAATGCTAAGCGTGGTGGGTGGGAGGTATGATGTGTGGCCTGGTCCATGGCCAGAAGGAAACTAACGGACCGATCGCTGGGAACCCATCTGGGTATGCCGAAGGTGAACAACGAGAAACGCTCTGGACTCGCCTCCTGAGCCTTAGTGGCCTGACGGTTCCCACGGAGGAATTCTTCCACACATTCAGAGAGATGGATGCAGCGTTTTATGTTCATCATGCCCAAGAACCCAACAATCTCAGCAGGCATCAAAATGTTATTGGAAGTTTCCGCCAGGTGTTCGAATCCAGATTCACCTCTACTTATGAAGACATAAGACATAAAGACATAAAAGATTAGTGCAACTATAAGCCACAAGGGCCCTTCTTGGTTGCACTCTGTACACTGAACCAGTTGCCCACCAAATCTGTCAATCAGCCCTCCCTGTAATACTGAAAAGCATGCCCTCCATTCTTATAATGATTGTCTATGCTGTTTTTAAAGATGTTCAATGTGCTGCTACTGACAATGTTTTCTGGCAGCTGGTTCCAGTGTTCTACACTACCCTGTTGGTGAAGAAAGTCTGCCTTAACCTTGTTCTGCTGTGGTTAACTTTAATTTTGAATTTATGACCTCTAATTGCACTTATTCTAATCACACTTGTATCTAATATAATTTACTTATATAATGTCATTAAGTGCTTTCCGAGGATCTGGACTGGTAAACAATAAGGCGAACGTCGCCAAGCTCGCAAAGCGGCAGCAGCGAAAAGCCGTGCAGCTTGCTCAGTGACTGCGAAGTGTGAGCCGCACTTGGTCGACACTTCACATTTAAATCAGTGTTTGAATTCTTCATTGTTTGGTCGTATTGGCGCATCACCTGCCGTTGATCATATAGCTGCATATCATGACTTTTTACACACAAATTACACGAGCCTAGACGTAGGTGTTGCAGTTCCGCCGAGTGCATGTCACACTCAAGAACTGGTATGTGCCTGTGTTTGTGAAGTCGGTAGAGCGTAGCCTGTAGGCCTATGCGTACTCATCGTCCCACTACGGTGCTCGTGAGTAGGCTATGTAGATATGTATGTCGAATTGTTCTCAACCACAGATGTCACGATGAGGATGTTCCATCTATTCTTGCCAGTTCGTCAGATTGTATAAAGTGCCAGATATGTACGTACTGTAATGTTAGGTATTGTAATGTAGTGCAATCTCAGGTATTGTAATGTACGCAGTGCAAGCTCATTAAGTTACGTGGCTTATGTGAACCTGCTACTGATAACCTCCTATGTTATGCGTTTGGTAGAGCCGAGGTAGCTCAGTCGGTAGGGTGTTAGACTCTTGACCGCAACGTTATGGGTTCGAGTCTCCCAACCAGCGGAATTATAGAGTCCACCCGCGACCAATCGGGGTGAGAAGTTGGCGACGCTATATGACCTAGCAGCTAATGGCGTCATAAAAGAACCAAATATTTTTTTTCTGCTTCGTGTGTTTGCTTCCCCCAATATATGTCTTGCGTTGTGCTTCCTCGATACATCGTTGTTTTAATGCGCACCCTGTTGGGGGCCGGTGTATATTTTGATGTGCGCAAAATGACGAACGCAGTCGATGCGCCCAAAATACAAATTCACCTCCACCACAGAGTACACAACCGAGAAACAATCGGCAGAGAGAGGGCCTTCCTCAATCCTGGCTCTCATCTTCCCCAGCTTTATGCTCCTCGTAATAAAGTCTGCTTGATAAACAACTTGTGTTACCGTATTTATGTCGTGCTGTACTGCAAAATGCGTGATGTTTCAGGTTACACGACGCGAATAATGAAATCATATTTTAAAATGAAAATATTTCCTTTAGTAAAAAAAATAGAACACATTCAGTTCTAAATGTGCATGGTATTACGTGGTAATTTTCCATTCAGCCCACAATTAAGCTGTTATTAAAGTTGCTTCCGAGCTGGTCTGGCATGGAAATTCCTGTTCCCACTGTATTATTGCATGCGTGGCAGAAGTTTCATGGCGTTAGTGACGCAGCCAATTTATTACGACTGAGAATGCCGAATAACGGGGTGCGAACTTTTGCAATGCCACGGTGGGGGATGAACGGGGATGCTTCCCCAACCTTGCCAAGCTCCGCGTTAAGCCTGTGGCAATGCGTGATAATCGAACCGAAATCCTCGTGCGTGCATCTAAAATCCGTCTTAGCGCTTACGGGTTCCATCAAGTTGTTGCGGAATCTAAATCGAGCCTTCATGGTTCGAAAAGTGATTTCTTATTTTGCGCCGGCACTCCAGAAAGTTTTAGCCTGCCGAAATATTTTAGCCAACGTTTGCTCTTGTCAAAGCAATGCTTGTCGCAGTCCTGGTGACGTGTGTTCTCCGCGTATCGTGAGAGGCGTGGAGCCGAGCTTAGATCTGGCATCGCTATGACTCCGGTGCAGGTCAAGTCATTTGGCTCTTCGGCAGCATGTACAATTGTTGGTTTTGTCACCTTGATAATCACGTACTGTGATTAAATGCACACTTCGAAGAGTAGAGACTAATGTTGGTCGGTGGGTACTGGTGGGAGGGGGAAGGGCAACCGTTGGTTTTAGCTCAATATTTGCGATGCACCGCCGTAGGGCCAAAATGATTAAATTCAGGGGGACCTGTCTCCTATCCCACCCCCGATGGCCCGCCGCGCATGCCAGGAAGGGACTGGGGGCCTGGACACTGCCATGAGCGGTGGTTACGTACTTCCTATGCCTGGCTGAATAGAAAAAGTGCCCAACCATCAACTTAAGGTTGCCGAACCCCAGGCTTTCAGAATATCTGCATATTTACCTTCTCTTTATGCAAAGGATCGTCCCGTGTGAACAATGTCTTAATCCACTGTCGCTTACTAAGAGGGCTTTCCACGACGTGCACAAGAAGCCGCTGGCTTCCAGCCTCGAACCGGTCACCTCCGAGTCGGCAAACTGACGCGCTACCAACTGCGCTACCCACACTGAGTGCCTTGTGCCGCTCAAGTTAAATAGTGTCGATGGATTTGGCGTGGGTCTAAATAACACCATTTTACACGATAACTAACACGTCCACGTAAATGCCTACCATGATTATCGAAATATCATGAAACAAGCTTTCAGGTGACGTATAATTTATACCCATCACGTAACTTGCTAGTCAGGAATGTACGCGGAAAAGTACCATCTCTTGCTGTCGTGATAACCTGCTGAACCCAAATCACAGCCCAGATAACGTCGCCGGCTGCCAATGAACATTGACAGGGGCCGGTTTCAATAATCCCACAACATGTACAGCCAAACGCAGCATCCGAATTGATCGCATAATTGACTTCTCGTCTCCGAGCTTTCGGAGTGCCTTTCACTTCGCCTATGAGGAAAGAGCAGCAAACCCGAAGCGATGCAGAAGCGACCGAAATCCCACCCACCGCGTATGGATGCCCTGACGACCAGTGATTTCCCGAGCAGCACTAGCAGACGACGAATGGACTCAGGTCAACCGGTCCAGGAGATGGAGATAGGCCGAAAGTAGGGGCCTGGTCGGACCTCCCCACTCAAGTCCGGCTTCTCACAAACTACAACGTTACCTATCTCGAAACCTCTGCCCCCTACTTCCGGCCAGTTCTCCAGCCTCTCCTTGCTTCCCCCACGCATCCCCACCACTACCACCTTGAAATCCCTCACATCCACATCATCCCTTCCGGAATCCTATCCAGTCTTCATGAGTCACGCCTCGCCTCGCCCTCAACACCCACTTCCGCGCCTCCCTCGCCGTCCCACCGATCAATCCAGATACCAGAGGTATACCTTCATCACCAGGAAGCCGAAAGGCGTGCCCGGGAAGCCAAGCGAGCCAGGCTAGCTCAGATGGAGACGGCCCTGGCGAGGGACCACCAAGGAGCAGTGTTGGGTTTTTATTTCTGTCTTGGATTCGGAGTGTATAATTGTTGGTTTTGCAAAAATATGGAGTGTATAATCTTGAGAAGCACTGTGTAATGGAATGTATAATTTTCCATTTTGCCTAATTATAGGATGTATATTGAAGCATCAAGTAATGGAGTGTATTCATTTTATAAATAACGAAGTATATACATTTCGAAAAAGGCAGTGATGTTTTCTGGAATGAAGAATAAAACCCGGTGGCCTTCGTAGCTTAGTTGGTGGAGCGTCGGATTCTTGGATCGGACGATTGTGGGTTCGAATCTCGCGGCCGACGGCATTTGCAGAGTCCACCCGCGACCAATCGGTGCGATAGGTTGGCGACGTTATGTAACCTTGCGGTTGAATGAGTCGTAAAATAACCCGATATTCTTGAAGAAGAAAACGCCCTCAAATAATTTGTTCGGTTCCTATACTAGTGTCTCAGACAACCAGATGAGGGCCACCACTCATCGTCGTCTGAAGTCATCCACGTCACGTGGACGACTTATAAGCCAACTTCCTGAGGAGTGGTAGATAAAATAACATAAGTATACTTAATCGATGTCAACCGAGTTTATATATCCATACCTGTCACTCCTGACATGCTCACACCGCACAACTAATGCATATTCACAACACACCTAAGGAGCATGACGTTCGTGCACCAACTTATATATGGGAGGTTCTAAAATGTTGCTTGCCGACTATTGGGATGTGGGTTTCGGAATATAAGATGGTTTAAGGAAAACTATACTAAAACAATCCGTCTAAAATATTTTATTGTCACCACGATGGAACATTTCTTTCAACGAAAACGCTAAGATAATTTATTTAAATAAGTTCTTATTAATATTAAAAGTTTTTCGATGCAAAAGTTTTTTCTATTTTTAGTTCATGTCTGGAATGTTTAGTTCAAGCAAGGATTGACTTGGAAGGATCAAAAACGACTAGATGGGGGGGGTAAATTGCCGCTGTAAAACCGACTGTCGTCACGGACTGAGGGGAAATTAGCGTCTCATTTCGCACGTGCTCACCATGATTGCTACAAAATACCAAACAATGAATATAAGTTAGAGGAATCCGCGAACAGAATTACGGGGATTTTTTTCACAATTAATCAGGATTATAGAAATAAATTAATAATTGGATCAGAATGAAGCCTAGAGGGTCGTCAGTGTAGTAGGACAACACACGTAAATCTCAATTTGTCCGGAGTGGGAAAACCTCGCGGTCGGAGTGGGATTAACACAACTATTTCCGCTTGTTGGTGACATTCGAAAGTCCCCCCCCCCACCCCCGATGAGGCATCACTTTTCCGTGGTGGGGGATTGCGTGCCTCAAGGATCCGGCGGCCAGACCACCAGACGGCCGGGGAGAGGTCAGACTAAGAGTGCCTCACGTGTCCTTCCATCCATACGCCCCCATTCTAATGCCTATCTCATCCCAATCCATGTCCTTCACCTAACCCTACAACCAGTGTAAAATAATAGACAATGTGGCCTGGAAATTCACAGTTAATGGAATTGTGCTATTTCATCCTTGTCTTAGGTTTTCACCATTTTGCCACATGATGTGTGGGCAGTCATTATACACACGACAGCTAAATAATGTAAAATGCATGGGACTGAAGTGAAATATGTGTATTACAACAGCATTCTGCTTTTTTAATCCTAAAGTGGAGATCCTTTGTTTTCTTGCAATCTTTCACTATTCCCAAGCAACTTCTTTCTTCATCCACACAGTTAAAGGTAAAGTAATTTTAGGACACTGCCTACAACACTAACTATCCATACTATGAGCAGGCAGGGCAACCTCCCCGGTCCTGCCCACCAGCTCCGTTTTATCGGGGTAGCCGCACCCCCTCGGCCCGTCCCCCGGGGTTGACGGAGTCCTGGAGGTTGAGGTCCCCCGTCGCACGGTGATAGTTGTGACGGGGGACCAACACACCTCTTTGGTCCCGATATCCCGGAGGGGCGGGCGGGCCCCTGTGGTCTCACGCGGGCCAAGTGGCTAGTCGCCTCGGGCCGGGGACCTGGAATTCTTCCCAGTGTCTGCCGGCCCGGCCGGCTGGGGTCAAGGGGTGGGCGGTGCTGGATCCCGGTCGGGGTGGTGAGTCTCTCCCGGCCGGGCGAAGGCGCCGCCTGCCCCGTGTAGCTCCTCGGGCGCCTGGCGACCTCCCGTTCGTAGGACCCAGGCGTCCCCCCAGTATGGCCCCTTAGGGGTGGGGCGCCCGAGGAGCCGAAACCAAGAACAGCGCATGGCACCGACAGCCAGCAAAAACACTCCTGGTCCCTCTCGTGAGGGCCAGACCACCTTCTCCGGCGGACGTAACACGTTTTCCGCTACTCCGCGAGTCCTCATTCTTGGAGGGAAAACACAGTCTCTTGGTTCTTTGTCCCCCTTTCATAGACGTAACGGATGCGACCGGTTTAGAAAAGTTGTTCGTTGTGAGAAGTTGAAGGATGGAGGGCTGGAGGTGGAGTTTGCGGTGGCCGAATAAGCGGAGAGAGCGTTGTCGATGACTAAGTTTGTTTATAGTGTGAGAAAGGGTGGCAAGAAGGTAGACGAAATTATTCCAATATACGTAGAACCCCATAAAACCAAGAACTCATCGAGAGGTATCATCAATTGTTTTGACTTGAGGGACGTACCGGAGGAAGAGATTGTCGCTGGACTAGCAGAATTTGGAGTGATTGGAGCGAGAAAGTTGAAGGTGAGAGAGGTGCAGAGATGGTCACAGCCGACAACACCGTACTAACATTTAACACGAGCGATCTTTCTGGTGAGATTCGTGTGGGATATGTCCGGGTTAAGGTTCGTATTTTCTTTCCCATCCCTATGAGGTGTTTTAAATGCCAGAAATTCGGTCATACAAACCAGTTTTGTCGTTATCGCCCTGCATGTGGCAAGTGCGCCTCCCAAGAGCACGGAAGTGAGCATTGCTCCTCCGAGACCACCCGTTGCGCCAACTGTGTCCCAGGACAGGACACAGTTCCCAGGACAGGACACTCGTCGTATGACAGGACTTGCCCGATCTACCTGATGGAGAAGGAAATTATTGCTATTAAACACACACAAAAAGTAACTTTCCACGAGGCCAGATATGTGTATGAACACACTCACCGCAGAATCACCTACGCATCAAAAGCCAAAAGTCATACCGTGATCCCACAACATGTTCAGCCCGACAAGGTTTCTGAGCTCATCTCTCAAATGATAGCCCTACTTTGTTCCTTTGGAGTGCCCCTTACGATACCAACAGGTAACAGGCAGCCAACCCAAGACTGCGCTGAGACCACCGAAATGCCCCCCACCATAAGCAATCCTGCACATGACGCAACCGTCACGACAGAGCGCGTTGCTTCGTCGCCAAGGGCCCAGAAAGTCGCAGTTATCCCACCCGTTACAGAGCGAGCTCCAGAAGAGTGGCATCGTGTTCAGCGGACTAAGAAGCCCCCTAAGACCTCTTAAAACCCTCAGGGTAGTGACCCTCGAATCCTTACCCGCCATACCCACCGAACCCACTCCTATCCAGCCTTCCAAAACCACGCCAACTCCCCCACCCCCACCACCACCAACCATCTCAGATCCAAAGCTTGGACATCCTATGGTGCATGTGCGTCCTGAAGCCCAAGATTTAGAAGCACAGGGTCGCACCGCCCGACATGTCCCAACCCGCTCGACCTCCAAGCCTGAGGGCCAGCGCCCACTGGCGACACCTCACTCCACGCCATTACCCGCAGCGGCCATGAGACTGCCGGAGACACCTTCCCGTCAAACCGTGCACCCCCCAATATCCTCCCCATCCCCAAATCGCGCTATGAAGCGTGCTCTTCCCGGTGCGGTGTCGCCAAGTGAGTTTGGGAGCCCGCGTTCACGCCCACGAAGCCAAGACCCCCCGACTACAGGACCATGACTTAGTCACTCTTGGCCTTTTACGCTCTTAGCTTAGGACTTCCTCTTTCACTTACTGACAAACGAGTAATATTCTACAGTGGAATTGTAGAGGTGTGAGAACTAGCATTAACGAATTACAACATATTTTGCACCGTTGTACACCGGCCGTAATATGCCTACAGGAGACCAAGCTATCTCCCGATGCTTCCTTTTATTTAAGAAACTACTCTGTTTTACGCAAGGACGTCGTCACCCACACTGTGGCACATGGTGGTGTGCATCTTGCCGTCTACCACTCAGTCCCCTTCCAACAATTACACCTGAGATCAAACATCCAGGCTGTCGCTGCTCGGATAATAATTAATCGCCGTGTTACCACCATATGCTCCATATACTTTTGGCATATGGAGCAATCTTTCCACTTGCAGAACTGCTGCAAGTGGTAAATCAGCTCGCTCCCCCGCTGATTTTATGTGGTGACGCACATCACCATGTTTGGGGCTCAGCGAATAGTACTAGTCGTGGACGTGCATTGGAACGTATAATCCGGAATTTTCCACTTGGTATTCTTAATACTGGAACTCCAGCACACATTACATTGCAAACAGGACAGACCTCTGTGCTGGATCTGACGCTTTGCAGCCCTGAACTTTCTCCCTGTTTAGAGTGGTCGGTGGATGATGATCCAGGTACAAGTGACCATTTTCCCGTTTGGACTCGCTTTATTGATGGTGTGGAAGCTGGTCGACGACCCCCCAAGTGGATTTTTGAAAAAGCTGACTGGAGTTCCTTCCAGTCCGATGTCGAGGAGAGACTCGGCGAGTGCTCCGAAGGATTGGTTTCCATAGAGATGTTTACAACCACAACGTTACAAAGTGCTCAGCAATATATTCCTCGTTCGTCGGGCACGCCACGCCGTGTACCAGTCCCCTGGTGGTCTGATAAATGCCGAGATGCATTACGTGCTAGAAAGAAGGCATTCCGTATTTTCAATCGTGACAGTTGCATGGCGAATCTCGTAGCTTTCCGCAAGGCAAGTGCACACACGAGGCGCACAATTGCTGACTCCAAGCGACAATCCTGGAAAGCTTATGTCAACACGTTCAACCGTTCCACCTCACTGCTATCGGTGTGGTTCCTCATCAAACGTATCTCAGGCAAACTTACTTGTACCCCACTCCCCACACTGCACATAAATGGACAAGATATTATTAATCCGAAGGATGTCGCTAACAAGATTGGATGGGCCTTCTCAGAACGATCGAAAAATAAAGGCAGTAGACGTTTCTCGAAATACAAAGCCCGGTGTGAGGCACTACGCCCTTGATTTTGCAACAATAGATTCTAACCATTACAACAGTCCACTCTCTATTTCCGAACTGACTGCTGCTTTAAGCACCCCTAGGAACGTAGCAGAAGGACCCGACACCTTGCACAATGATATTGTTAAACATCTACCGATTACAGCTTTAAACACACTTCTGAAAGTGTTCAACGAAATGTGGGAAAGGGGAACATTTCCATTGACATGGCGCAGGGCGCTTGTCGTCCCTATCTGCAAGCCAAACAAAACTGGAAAGGACCCACTTCATTATCGACCCATATCATTGACCTGTTCTCTTTGCAAATTGTTTGAAAAAAAAATGGTGAACTTGCGACTCATGTGGTTTTTAGAACACAACTGTGTACTCACCTCGATACAGAGTGGCTTTCGCAGACATCGTAGCACATTTGACTATGTTGTAGCTCTCGATTCCGTTGTACGCCTGAGTTTCATGAAACGATGTCATACCGCTGCCATATTTTTCGACGTTGACGGCGCTTATGATACCGCATGGCGTCATGGTATCCTCATGAAGTTGCACCAAATAGGCATAATAGGCCCGATAGGGTTTTTCTTGACGATTTTTTAAAACAAACAGGACATTTCTGGTCAGAATAGGTGGCTACCTCTCTGACACCTTCCAACAGATTGATGGAGTTCCGCAGGGAAGTATATTGAGTGTGACTCTGTTCGCCATTGCCATAAATGGTGTGGGTGATGCACTGCCAACATCGGTAGGACGAGCGCTATTCGTGGATGAGTTTACAGTATGGTTTTTCTCGTACGGTGCGGACGGTGGAAAGACAGCTCCATTTAGCTGTAGTGAAATTGATGGAGTGGTGTGATAGAACTGGTTTCACTTTATCCACCTCAAAGACTACCGCTGTTCACTTCTGTCGGAAACGCCGTTGCACAGACCCAGCGATAAGGATGAACGGTCACCTCATACCGTTCAGACCTGCAGTCAAGTTTCTGGGGGGTGTGAATGGGTCGACATGTTACGTATAAAACTCACATCACCGACGTTATCAACAAATGTACAAAAGGTCTCCAGGTAATGAGCACCGTTTCTAGATGTTCATATGAAGCTGACAGATCAGTTTTACTTCTGATGTACCGATCGCTCGTGCGTTCTAAAATTGACTATAGATCTTTTATTTATGACGGAGCGAGTGCCACATCCAAGCGCTGTCTTGATGTGATCCACAATTCAGCCCTTCGCATCGTTACTGGAGCCTTCCGCACCTCACCGGCTGCTAGTGTAATGGTAGAAGTAGACGAGCCACCTCTTGCACTACGCCGTAAGTTATTGGGCGCGAGATATGCATGCAATGTTGCTCAAAACCGGAACCATGCAGCCTATCGGTGGATTTTCCCAGGGACGTCAAGTGCACGTCACATTACTCAGTGTGGATTACCGTTTTCCACTCGTATGTCCCCGATTCTTCGAGAATGTAATACCCGGCCGCGTTCCGTAGCACGTTTAATCACTCCGAGTATTCCCCCTTGGCATGTTGTCCCAGTGAAAACTGACATGACTAACCTGCTCAAAGAAAGGGCAGGTAAGCCCGGAGGAACTCCGCACGTTAGCATTGGACAAAATACACGAATATCACGACTTTTCACGCATTTACACAGACGGCTCAAAGGCGGCCTCCGGTGTTGGGTGTGCTTTCGTAAGTAGACAAGGCGTTCGATCTTTTTGTTTACCGACGCAAACATCGATTTTTACTGCCGAACTGTATGCAATTCTGCAAGCCCTCTATTTTATACAGAAAGACCGGTCCACAAAGCACGTGGTTTTCACAGACTCTTTGAGCAGTCTCCTGGCACCGAACACCTTTAACCAGGATAACCGACTTGTTCGGAGGATTACCAAAGTCGTAAAATCCCTAGATCACGTCGGCAGAAATATCGTGTTCTGTTGGATTCCCAGCCATGCCGGACTCGCGGGAAACGAAGCAGCCGACATTGCCGCCAAACACGCCATTGGCGGTGTGGTCCGTCTACGGCTCCCTCCAAGGGATCTATACCCCACTATATTATCAAATATTCGGTCAGAATAGCAACGAACCTGGAATTACAAGTGTAGTAAGCTCAGAGTTTTAAAACCGACACTAGGAAAGTGGCTGTCCTCTCACCGAACCAAACGCCGGGAACAAGTAATACTCTGCCGATTGAGAATAGGTAATACATTCGCAACACACAGTTACATGCTTACCGGTGACGACTGACCTCTATGTCCGCGCTGCTCTTACCCGCTTACCGTCTACCATGTTTTAGTTGGCTGTACACTACTAGATCCTCTACGACGCCAGATTGTAGGGCGGTTGAATACAGACTCGTATTAACGTATGCTTATAGGGAACGACTCTGAGGTCGTGGCGTCTGGGAATATTTTTACGTTCATTCGACAAGCTCGCCTTGACGTGATATACCCTCACCCGTGAAGATAGATAGCAAGATATGATAGCAGCACCGTAGAGTGATACAAATTTAGTTATGGGCGCAAAGTGACCCTTGATGTCGACGCGCCCCTAAACTCCAATCCACCACCAAATTGTTAGGTGCATCCTGTCCCCATCCTCCATTGAATACCATTATACTTTTAACTTTTCTGGTCACTCTGGCTTTCTGAAAGGAGGAATTTGCAGTTTAAGGTGATTTGACTTCTTTGATTTTTTAATGCAATGATTATGAGTGTGCACATGTTCATAATGCACCTACATGATGACACCGCAAATTTTTTGACAAGTGCAGTTGGGTAGCAAAATGATACCAAAAAAGTGGCTTGGAGTTGGTCGGGCAATATAGCATCAAACATAATGTTCAAAATTAAGAAAGAATATGCAGCCCGACTATGGATGCAAGCAAGACATTTTTCATGGAAAATTTATAAACAATTTTTTTTCGTTTAAATTGAAACTAGATAACATATTCTAACCCAACTTACCCTATGCTAGCCTGGACCTTTTTTATTCAAAAACGTTTTTATTCCTGAAAGATCCCAAAAGAAATGTGATAATTGTCTAACTTACAAAAAACTTTAATCTAACATAACTTAGCCAAACCCAATGCCTTTGTATGTTTCATGGAGGTAAAGTGTGTGTAAAACATGTTTTGTGCCCATAAAGTTCCTATGCTATGGAAAACCATGGCTCATCCAGCAGTATTTTTAGGATTTGGTGGAAATGCTACCCTTTGTGGCTTATCAGTTGTGTGGATGCCACTATGGCTCTCAGTGTTCAGCCATAGATTCTTCTGGGCACATCTGGACTCTCTGTTCTGAGGTTTTTCCATAAATAAAGAACATACACATGAAGGCATGGATGGCTGTTTATTAATTGACCTGCACCGCACCAGACAATTACACATGCAGAATTGGATGCTTTGTAATGTTATGAAATATGGAATGTTCAGTGGCATTAAGGTCATATGCAGTCTGCAGTGATCCATATTTTAACATCTGTTGACATCTGTTGTACTTGTACATGCCAGCAAGCTGGTATTCCAATCTGGCTGGCATGTAATTTTCGGCTCCACTCCTGCCTCCTCTTGGAATGTTCCTGTATATGACCTGAAATAACAAATGTGCATTATCCTCAATTATGTTGGAAAGTTTGTGGTAGGGGACCCAGTATGACTGAACAGTATGATTACTAGGACTGGAAGAGGATCTTATTATCAGCCATAGATCACCAAATGTTATAGGCCCCATAGCATGCTGCTTCCTCTCTATCCAACTTCTCACTATTGTATAATGACGTCTTGCTGTCTATTGCTAGTTAAGCATGTCTTCATCTAGGAATGCAAGGAGTGTATAATACTTTGGATGGCAAAAGTTCCAAAAGGGGCCACCTTTCCAACGCTGCCAAGGAGACAAGGCTCTACCCGCAAGGCCGGCCACCCCATCGCCGCGACGGCGAGTGGAGGGATCGGCCCCGACAGCAAACGAGATGGGGCCTCCGCCGCCCGCCCTGGCTGGGGCCACAGGAAAAAAATATTCCGCTAACTAGCTCTCCACCGGGCGAGGGGTCACCACGCTCCCGCCCCAGAACCCAGCCCCTGGGACAAAATAGAGACAACCCGGACCAGGAATACTCAGGAAACTGGAATCACCTGGTACGTGGTGAAATGGAAGCATTCTTGGAAACGTCTGTCTGATCGCGTTTTTCGGGTTCGCGTGGGAAGCTATACATCACAAACATTTGTTCAGGACAATTTTGTACCACAAGGCAGCGTTCTTAGCATCGCACTATTTGCAATTATGATAAATGACATCGAAAGCGGGTTATCGCCAAGCATTGATAGTCACTTTTTGTTGATGACATGGTTATTTGGTCATGTACCGCACGGTCTCAATCTATGGCAAGACAACTGCAGATGGCTGTAGCCCGTATTGAAAGGTGGACCATTTTAAACGGGGTCCGATTTTCTACCTCGAAAACGGTGGCTTTCCACTTCTGCCGACGCCGTTATTGCTCAGAGATGGCAATCAAGTTGTACGGCCATCAAATACCTGTGCGACCACCGACCCGCTTCCTGGGAGTCATGAATAGCCGGCTAAGCAGGGAACATCTCGACACTCTGCGCGAGGGGACGAGTAGTCTAGGGGTAAGTTGCTCGTCTCACAATCGAAAGGTTGTGGGTTCGAGTCTCACCTGTCGCTACTCTTCACCCGCGACCAATCGGCGTGAGAGATTGGCGACGCTACATGACTCAACAGTCAATGTGTCGTAAAACCAATAACAAACACTCTGCGCGATAAGTGCTTCAGAGCCATGAATAGTATGAAATGTGTTTCCCGAACGACTTATGGAGCTGACAGATGTAATGTAATGTAATGTAATGTAATGTAATGTATTTTCGGATCCTCCAGAGCAGGGTTTTTCAGTCTCCGTTACAGGTGCACCAATGTGCCGCACACACCATCGTCAAGATCATACACTCATAACACGGAAACACTAACAATATGAGCATACACGAAAATTAGAGCCTGGACATGCGCAGCATGACCGAAAGCCTCCGCCTGAAAACACTGTAGCCGCCTCAATTCCTCACATCTGGAGGCAGATTGTTCCACATTCGGCAAGCTCTCGGTATGAAGGAGCGGCGCGTGAATTCTGTGCGGCATCGTGGTACCTGGAGCTCACCGTTAGCCGTGGCTCTGGTGCTCCGTTGCGACACAGTTGAGCGACAGTTAAGTTGCCCGCGAATGAGTTCTGAGCCAGTGAAGTCGTTCATCATTTCGAAAACTGAGTGAGCATCTGCCTCGGATATGAAGTCCAATTTCAGCCATCCTAGTTCTTTCAACGTTGGCAACACATGATCCCGGTAGTGTAAGCCGGCGACAATCCTTGCACCAAAGTTTATGCATTTTTGAATGCGTCGTTTCTGTACCTTGCTACAACTTCCTCAGACAGATACACAGTATATTATGTGGGGGAACACGAGTGCCTCAATTAGCACCCGTCTCGTAATGCGAGCAAACTTATGACGCAGTCTAGCGAGTCCGATGAGTATGCGGTTACACCGACGCACAACAGACGATACATGCACATCCCAGGACATGTGTGAGTCAATTTTCACACCAAGTAACTTCACAGACTTCGTGGGTACTATTTCCAACTGCCCCATACGAACAGATAATTCCACAGGCGTATGCTGTCTAGAAGATTGGAGAGCAATCATCTCAGTTTGCAACACTTCTGTTGTTATATCGTTCTCTTATTCGCTCGAAGCTAGATTATGCATCGTTTATATAAGATAGTGCGAGTAATTCAGTGAAGCGGAAACTCGACACTATGCATCATGCGGCATTGCGAATTTTCACAGGGGCCTTTCGGACATCGCCAGCTGCAAGCCTTTTGGCAGAGGCCCACGAGCCGTCGTTAGCAAACAGGCGTGAAAAGCTGGGATTCTGGTATGCAATTTGGCTACAACAGTTTCCAGCGCATCCCACATGCAAGTCCGTTTTCTCGCATCACGTGCTGTGAGTTTTTAGCGGACACAGAGGAGAAAGCTAAGACCCTTTTGCGTCAGAATCCGCTCTCTACTTAGAGGCACGGATACCACAACGAGGTGTCGCAAAAATAAAACACCCTGATGCACTCCGAAACGATCATCCGCCCATTGTTGCTCGCGGTACTGCTTGCTGTGACAGCCGACTATATACCAGAGTCACGTGGGAATGTCGCCCTCCCATGGAAAGGTCAAAGTTACTCCAGAACCTATGCTAACGGATCCAAAACAACGACTGGAACTGGTTGCCCATTCGTATGTGGAACGGTTACTCGGTCCTTTACTTTGCCACCCCACGGATCTGTGTACGGCGGAAATGGTGGCGATCATCAAAGCCTTGTGTTTTATTGAGGTCGGAGGTGAGGATTTCAATGTCATCGTAACAGACTCGTTGAGTAGCCTTATGGCCCTGCAACCCTTTTACCGATCCAACCAACTTCTTCAGGAGATATTAACCCGCATGACATTGAGCAGAGCTGGTAAGAGGATTGCCCTCTGCTGGGTGCCTAGCCATACCGGTGTCACTGGTAACGATCTAGCCGATGCTGCTGCAAGGCGCGCCGCGGGGGTTCGTTGGACTCGAGTCTTGCCTCTCCTCGCTAGGGATTTCTACTCGGAAGTATCTGCTTCTCTCCAAGAAAAGCGGCAAACAAGTTGGAATTACCAGGTTTCAAACAAGCTCCGATCTATGAACCAAGTTCTGGGGCCATGGCCGTCGTCATTGAAGAAGTGTAGAAGGGAAGAGGTACTTTTAGCACGATTGCCAATAGGGCATACTTACGCTACACATAGACACCTTATGATCAAGGAGGAGAAACCACGCTGTTTTCGATGTGATTCACAGATGTGATTGACTGTTTTCGATGTCATTGACAGTCCGCCACATGCTGTTTTCATGCCGCAACTTCCAGGAGGAACGAATGCGTTACTTTGGTCGAAACTGTCATGAAATGTCGCACACCGATATTTTAGGAGACAACTCGGAGATCGTTGTCACAGGGAAAATATACCGTTGCGTAGCTGCTACTCAGTTTCACGTTATCTATCCTTTTCAATAATAGGCGTGCCGACTGTTACTGTTTCACTGATGTTACTCGCATTTCACTGTTTCACTGATGACGTTTGCTTGCGCTTGCTCTTACTGTTCGACTGATGCTGTTTTCATTTCGCTGTTTCGCTGATGCTGTTTCCATTTCGCCGTTTAGCTGATGTTTGCACTTTGGTGTTCCGCTGACGATGTTGCGGGCTGAATCGCGCGTTGTGGTTTCAGGACAGCTGTTTCGCTTTCTCTCAGATATGAAGTTTGGAGCGATTTGCACACCTCGCGGACATGTGACACTGTAGTGATTTGTCTGTCTTATGAAGTCTCGCATACTGCTGTTCGCATGAATCCTCTTAAGTTGTCTATCTAAAATTGTTATGAGCGCTGTATGACCAACGCAGTCCATGCGCCCGTAAACCCAAATAACTAACTGTAGCACCATGGGGATGGTGCAGTCCACGTAGCCAGATAGTGTCGCTCCACTGGAAGCACTGGCCCCCATTCCAGGATGTGACTGCAGCCTAGTCAGGGTTAAAATATTGGTTTTTCGTTAGGTGTGAGATGTCGAAACGGGCACAGAAGGATGTCGAAATTTGTCATGGAATTAGTGTCAACTAGTGCTTTTGATGTGTTTTTTTTCAAGCTCAAATTTGAGCCAATGGTGTAGGTACTTATGACTGTACATTTGTCATTTGCTTTGATATTCATAATTTAGTAAGAGCTGTATTCAGGATAGGGAGAACATTACCTATGCTATAATTTGGTACCATACGCAATATCATATAGTTATTCCCTTAACCCAAAATTACGTTGCGAAATGTTCGTGTGTCACTATTCCTTATTAGGAGCATTGACATGATAATTATAAGCGAGATACTGCTAGAAAGGACACCAAGACCTTATAAGTACGCATCATGGAGCAAGATGTCGATACTTCTTGGAGAAGGATGTCGACTGAGTGTCCAGAAAGTGGTAGTTTCCATCCTATTTGACGAATAATTTATCACTGAGCTTAGTGATTCCTCAATTATTGCGTCTCGCTCCAAATCAAGTTGCATATCATATGGCATGGCCTAGGCATCAGTGTCACAAGAGTAAATATGAGAAAATAGGCGGAACCCCAAATTGAGTACACAAATCTGGAATTCGTGCATTCTGAATTCTGAGAATATGTACCAGTATCTATTCTTTATTCTGATCTGTCTGATCAGTAAGCATGCCCTGCTGAAGGAGAAGAGTTACAGTGGACCTCCATGGACACAGACACATCCAAGTTCATTTATTAAGCACATAAATGAAGCATGATCTTACCACAAGAGGCAGATACAATGCAGTATATCTCAAGCAGCTACTGGTGGTCTGCAATCAGTCACTGAAATGAACAAGTTTATGTTAGCTAAGACCCTGTTCTCCGGACATTTTCACTAGTATTTTTGTTCTAACTGATATCTCTGATATACTATTTGGAGAAATTACATCTATTTATTGAAATACAAGCTCGGAATGCCCTAAGTAGGCGAAACCTCGTACGCGAACTCTGACGTCAACGATAGCTCAGGTAGCTCAGTTCTCGGTCATTGAATCTTGTGCATGAAATACTACCGAGTCATTCAAGGTTGGCTTGCATCCGATAGTCGAGTATGGAAGACTTGTGGAAAACTGAACTGTTGTTGCTGTTGTTTTCCAAGCAATGGGATATGACCATTAGTAGGCCAGAGGCCGTATTTCTCGACCCTGTGAAGCTGGGAAAGGATCAAAAGTTTATCCAATGATGCACTCCGAAACGATCATCCGCCCATTGTTGCTCGTGGTACTGCTTGCTGTGACAGCCAACTATATACCAGAGTCACTTAAGCCAAAAGCACACCCTTGAGAGAAAAAAATGTTTTCCTTTAGTATATTCGAGTGTATCCATCCCCTCCATCGTATACCAATGCCAGACAAAAGGTCATCTGATGTAGCGGGCTGAAGGCGTCGGCCCTCTCCGTAGAAGCTTTGTTCTCTTCAATGAAACTTCAGGTAGAAAATATTAATTCAATCAGCTGTGGATATATTGGTCATTAGACCATCTTCTGTTTTAGGGAGGGTGCTGAAATATTCCAGAAAACCCTTTTAACGTTCGATGTCATGCATATGAGTACTGCATGTGGATTATGGGAATGAATCTAACTGAATGTGCGCGCTCTCCCTCATATTCATTTCGTACCTTTGGTCGACATCTGGTTATGGCCAAATTTAATTATGATATCTCCACTGACTTGATCAAAAATTGTATGTGAAATATTGGTAGATGCTTAAATAAGAAGACTTCATTTGAATTAAAGAGTTGAATGAAATAAAATGGGTGCAAAATGACAGACGTAGTCGACGCACTCTCAAACACAAATCCACCACCTCATGTGCGATTTGAATGAAATGTTCACCACTGCAGTGAACATTTAATTACCAACATACCAGCTTGCTTACCATTCCAGGCCACACATTTTCATCAGCACTTGTACAATTCCACAAGCGCGAGCTCTCATTCCATTATACATGACTCGGGTCGCTGGAGAAATCATATTTACCTGCTTTTATCTATTTAGTGTCAACTCCATGCCTACCCAGTGAGCATTCAATGGGAGCTTTTGTTGCAGACGAACATGAGCTCAACTTCGAACAAGTGTGATCACCACAGCGTCTCCAAAAGGTACGGCAGCAACAACCATGTAGGCCATGTATTTTGCAACAGCAATGCAACAGCAACAGCAACAGCAACAACCATGTATTTTTATTTAAAGCTAGTTGTTGCACGATGTGTATATGTAACTTGCACGTGGAATTAACGTCCCACTGTGATACCTATATTAGAACAGCATTGTTTTTCCTATCGTGGCTCATTCGGAACGAAGCAATTTGCGTTTTGGGACTTAACAGGTGAGGAGGTCCATTACCAGGCGACCAAAATTCTTGGGAAACGACACCGCCATGCGAGCGATTGCAACCTAAGTGAGTGTATAGGATACTCATGGGCGCTGGATCAATCTGAAGTTTTAGCTTCGTACTGGCAGCGACCTCGGAGATATGGCCTGAAGAAATTTGCATAGGTCACATCGCAGGTCAGTCTTTGGGAGCGATTATCTCTGGCACTTTAAAATCTAGCATAGACATATAGCATATCTGTGAAATCGCAAAGATCTCTTCCTTTCATTTCCTGGATCGGTTTTTAATTTTGAACAAATTTCACAACTTTGGCCATTTGACATCAGGTCATGTGACCTCCCGTGACCCCATGCCACTTGATATTCACATTTGTAGCCACATTTACTTCAAGGCCATCAATTTTATTTCAAAACAAAGAAAAAAATGTTTGTTTACTGATAACTAGTATTAATTTGCCTTCATTCTCTCTGAGTCAGTCTTTTTCTAGCGATTGACTCCAAAAGCTCATAGGGTTATAATTTAAAATATACACGTATCAAGCATGATGAGACGAACCTGAATGTGCCACATTGAATGACCTCAGGTCACAGGTCACCTATCCAGATCAGGTTAAATACGTCAGTGGAGTTGAAAAATTGTCGGAAGACGTTGTAAAGTAACTTCAACTTTACCTTCATGTTCGCCAACTATGATCGACACGCCCCTAAACTCCAATACACCACATCGCCAGCTATGAGAGCTGAGAGGTTAGCGTGAATAGTTTTTACAGATAGCATTAATATGCCAACATTTATTCATTTCACATGCAAAGTTGAAAACAAACACTGACAACATACCACCATATGCACCTATATGAACAATACCAATAATATCGACATTAGAATAAACGAATCCTTCAACAACAAAATTCCGTATTCACAAGCCAATCAAAATTTCATCCCGCGTTTTTGTATTGGCATGCCTACATTCGCTCACATTTGATCACCTGAAATCAACTACATATCAACGCTCACTTACTCGTCCTTACAAACGCGAACACGAACTCTTGCAGTACTGGTTGGTTGGTTATTTGGGCTTTCGGGCGCATCGACTGCGTTGGTCATACAGCGCCCATTCTTGCAGTACTGGATGATAGTTCAGAGGCGGTGATGTGAAACCGGTCAACTGGTGTAAACTTATGAATCCTTTGTGTGCCCTTGACGGTGATAGCCTTGGCGAACCGCTCTTTAAGGGATTCAGTCACTTTTGAAACGTAATCTTTGGAAACGAATAGGAAGTAAGTGACTGAAATTAATTTTTTTCACTGAGGAACCGGTGCATATCTTCAGCACTCAGAATCTGGTCCTTGCTATGTCGTCTCAAACTCTCCATAGCCGTCACTCTTTTCGCTGTACCGCAGACACCATCGCATACGCTCTTGCCGTGGGAGGTACCGAAAAAGTGCCACTTTCAGTCAATATCGATATCTTCACGGTAACGGCAAAGTTTCACAGAATTGAAACGATTCTTGTGCTGGCCGTCGCATTCGTCTGAAACGTGGTAAATCTTTTTGAGACCAGGGACACGTGACTTCAAAATAGGAACTAACTGCTGTAAGAACGCACGGACAATAGCAGCATCGTGCTTCAGTGCACCGGATATAACACATCAACTCTGATGTACTATGAAGTTGTCCTCTTTCCAATAAGCTACAAACGGATGAACCGTCACCTGAGGAGCGTCCCATTGATAACTCGGTACCTCATCCTGTAAAACGCAGGTATAGTTCTCGGCAAAATCGCCTACGACTAATGCCTCACCCACGCCGACTGAATCCTTTAACTCCTGAAAAGCACGCCCCTGTTCCTTAGACACATTATTCCCACTGCAATCGATGCGCCATTAAGCCCCCTTTAGACACATTATGATGTCTGGTCAGATTGCGGATCGTCTTAGACAAGGTCGTCATAAACGCGTCACGCGGATCAATCTGATCGAGCAATATACAGCGGTCAGTTTTAACCCACTGTTTGTATGTGATGGTGTCCTCCGTGTTCATGTTGTCCTCATAGTCGTCCTCTACTAATTATATGAAGGAGAGGACGCCCTGCTCCCCTGGAAAATTGAGAAAGTTTCTCATCATGCATGTTTCGTTCATAGTGTCGCAGACGGTCATGCCCATGCGATCGTGATATATCAGCCCCTCAACACCCAATGACTCGACCATTAGCTTCGCATTCTGGTGATAGCTACATGTAGCAAGATTTAGAATAATAGGAGAAATCGAGCCTCTGGAATGGCCGCAATGCATGCGGTTAATAAGGCACACCGCACACGGCTGAACAGGCATGTCTATAACGAACTCGTCAGAGAATGTGGCTCCATCAAAACGTGGCATTCCTAAAATGTCCTGACACGACCCCCACCGGCCGAAAGGGCTCCGTAACCTGGCGGATTGCCATGCCGACACCCCGCCCCCACAGTGTCTCCGTCCGCACGGAACCAGTGTCAATGCACGCTCGGTGCAAGTACATGGGACTTTATGACCTGCCACGCCCTCCCAGCAATGGCCGCTGCCCGACTGACCAATCACAATCCGGCGTACACTGTAGCTACTGCGCCGGGCGAGTTCACCAATGGAAACGATGCTTGTTCGAGATGATGTATAGTGTAGGCGGTGCCGTGTTTATATATACCCGTACCTCGGTGAAAATAAAGAGAGGGACCCAGGAGACACACAGAGACGGGCGCGGGTGTTTGCCATATACCGGGGTAACGCCCGGTCATCCCAGTCCTTTAGCGTTGGCGACTCTAGTCGGACTCTAGTTGGCGACTCTAGACGGGCGCGGGTGTTTGCCATATACCGGGGTAACGCCCGGTCATCCCAGTCCTTTAGCGTTGGCGACTCTAGTCGGAAAATTCGTTGCCGACTCCCATAGTCGTTCGGTCCCCGGAGCTTCTGAGCCGACGTGGCTAAAAGAGAGTTGTCCTCACACTAAAACCGGGGTGTATAAAAAACGCGCAGGTCCATTCCGAGTCTACCCACGGCCAGGGTAATAACTACTTGACATACACACACATACTGCGTATGTACCGCTGGACCATGCCAACACCCAGTATTTAGGCCGTAGTGCTGCGAAAGAAGAGAAACCCAAGACTGATACACCGTAGGGCTCCTTGTACACGACATAAATCTCCCTTAAGCTCCTCAGTATAAGACGTCCCTGTTCTGTCACTTTCACGCCCTTCTCGTCACGAAAGACGATGCAGTCTTTCTTTCCGGGACACATCCTACTTATCTCGTCAGACTGATAGAAATCGATAACTGCACGCTTACCCCGGTCACTTACACACTTTCCTCCGCTAACTTCATCTACTACAGGAAACAACCCCCTCTCCTCTCGGCTCTCGAGTGTTCGGCTTTTCTTCACCAGGTAGAGACTGGCTCCAAAGAACTCTGCCGTGCGCTCGATTCCGAAAGGTGACAGGGCCAGAATCTGAAGTCGACGTCCCTGCACTCTTCTCGTATTCGTCCTTCAGCTTATGCAGGAGTTCCTCGTACCTGACAGCGCGCCTAATTGTAAAATGCTTTTTTTGGTAGAAAGCCGACATAAAGCAATTACGAAACACACTAATGTTTGACTGATGTCACCAGGTCACTGATGACACTAGGTCACACACTAGGATGTGTTGGACTGCTTTCCTCTTGTGGGGGCAGGCAGGCTGCTGGAATCTTTTTCAGCGCAGCAAGACAATTAACACAACAGATATCCCCTTCCGGCGCGTTTGCCATTCACCACTTAGATTAAATGATCAGATACCGTTCGCAAATTCTTCTTGATTCGTGTTTTGTGCCTCTTGAACGGATCACAGCAATAACGACACACCATTTTTTAGTAGACTGGACACGGCTAGCACAATGTATCGGTGTTAACGCGCTATCCTCACTCAGACGACTGACAGTAATGTGTACTGTCACCGTTTCGGCCCTACTGATAACGGCCATTGTCATCCAAACCTGATCTCCTATTTCACCCTTCCTGATATGGTGCCCCCTACCGTCGTCCTATAACAGTCGCTGTTTGCATCTCGACCGACCGTTATCAGTTTCGCGGTCGACCACAAACCGCGAACCGCAACACAAATGTGGAAATACCAAAACTATGAAGCGAATTATTTTGCCAATCATTATCATTGACTACATAAGAGGCATACATTGAATATGTATTTAGGTGTAAATCAGAAACTATCTCACTACTATGGGTCTAAAACGTCTTCCGACATTACCATTTTCACCTCCACTGATGCATTTAACCTGAACTGGATAGGTGACCTGGTGACCTGAGGTCATGAAATCGGGCACGTTGGGAGTTATCTCATCATGCTTGAAAGTGCATATCTCAAATCATAGCCCTATGAGCTTTACGGGTCAATCGCTAGCACAAAACTGACCTGACCACTCAGCAAAACGTACGAAAATCAATAAACTCGAGTAGAATGAAGGCAAATTCTTAATAGTTCTCAGTAAATATACATTTGTATTTTTTTCACATCATTTAACTAGAATTTAAAAGCAGTCTGCGATTCTACAGATATCCTATATGTCTATGCTAGGTTTTAAAGTACCGGAGATAATCGCTCTCCAAGATTGGCCTGCAATGTGACCAATTCAAATTTACTCAGGCCATATCTCCAACGTCGCTGCCAGTACGAAGATAAAACTTTCACAGCTTGATTTAGCGCCCATAACTACCCACTTAGGTTGAAATGGCTCGCATGGCGGTGTCAGCCGTTGGTTGCCCGATGGTGGGCCGCCCCTGGTATAAAGGACTTCGATGACCTAATCTTACTTTCTTGATAGTTGGCTTTCGGTATGCATATTTGCTGTATTGAATGATCGATTTTCACATGGTCTTGAAGTGTACTGCGTGATATGTGTCGTGATTCATCTGTTTTGACAAAGTAACATTAAATCAATTAATAACTCAGCTGGCTACCGTTCCCACCATTCTGTGAAATTCGTCTGGTCACACAGTTTTTTTCTTCTTCAGATTACAGACGGAGCTGATGACACTGATGGTAAGGTAATTCATTTAGCGTACCGACCACTTCCAGGCCACTTCCATTGTTCATCATTTGTCTCGTTGGCTGTGCCGATAATAATTTGTATGGATGGCGAGAATTAAGTGCAATTAATGTGCACGAAAGTGAATTACTGTTTAGTCGAATCTAGTTGTTTGTTTTTAGTTATCTCCAGTTGCCTCTACGTGACGTTCTTGTCCAACAAAAAAAAGTTCCAGTTTCATTGTTTCATCCTGTTTTCTTCCTCAACCCACTTGTATCTTCGTTTGTTATTTCAGTCTTAAGGCGCATCGACCAAGTTTGGTCATTTAGCACTCATAACTAATAACACACTTGTACTATCACTCCGAAGCGTATGATTACCCGGTTGGTAAGATAGGTTGTGTGTACGGCAGACGTTATGCCGCGACGTTTCGTGTATGGTTACCCGCTTGGTCAGTTAGGTCGTGTGTACGGCAGACGTTATGCCGCGACGTTTCGTGTATGGTCCCCCTTTTTGTTTGTTAGGGTGTGTACGGCAGACGTTATGCCGCGACGTTTCGTGTATGATTACCCGCTTGGTCAGTTAGGTCGTGTGTACGCCAGACGTTATGCCGCGACATCTAGTCGAGATAAGCTCATGCCGTGTGTACAGCGGAGGATGCGGTCTGTTTGCGATGCCGCACCGATACCTCAGCAGAACTCTCCACGTGTCCTGATCACGGTCGTGTTCCCGCAGACGTCGGGCGACAAGGGCATCTCGGCCTTTCCGGACGGCGACAACCTGTTCAGCTGGGTGGCCACCATCTCTGGCGCGGCTACCACGGTACGGTCGGCACCGGTGTTAGGGCGGGGGCAGCTACCAGCCGATAAACAGTCTGTACC
The DNA here is from genome assembly GCA_034440575.1 of Imbricaverruca yamaguchii. Lineage (NCBI taxonomy): Eukaryota > Metazoa > Arthropoda > Thecostraca > Neoverrucidae > Imbricaverruca > Imbricaverruca yamaguchii. Next base: position 1,186,701 of record JAOTOL010001488.1, on the reverse strand, counting down.
TTTTCTGTGTTTCCCTCAAATTCGTCCTAACAAATCCCACATTTTCACATATTCCCACTCGACACACTCGAAATGTTACCAAGTGCAAATTAATGTTTTCAGGTAGCGCACTCACCTTGGCATGATAACAGCACAAAATACGTGAAATGACCTTCACCTAATTTGCAGAACGCTAAGCTCTGGGTGCTTGATGTAGAAAATAACATAACAATTTTAGCGCATTCACATTTTTTCCATGTTATTATGATCCTTATGTCCTTCTCTCACTAATATGCAACAGTCAGCTTTGGTGGTGATGTTACTTATAGCGGGAATGGATTATGTTAAGCAATTACTACAATAAATTCACGGGCATTACAAGCAGTCTGGTTATTTTTCGGCTGCTAATGCTCATTAGTTGACAAGGGGCACGTTGCTTAGCGTAGTTCATTTATTTCCTCTGGGTGATTAAAACGTACCGAAAATGATATATATCCATGGTTTTGGATCATGTGCTGAGTTAAGCTCGTTAAAAGCGGCAAATAAAAGAACATACTATTGGCCAGTTGAAATACCAACCGTTGCGCTAACACCGCCAGCCGAAGAGTAGTTGGCTGTAACACGTGTCTCGCCGACCGTTTAGGTGTGCTAGTGTCTCGAGTTCAGTCGTCGGCTGTAACACTTGCCTCACCGGCCGGCCAGGTGTACGTGGGTTTCGAGTTCAGTCGTCGGCTGTAACACGTGTCTTGCCGACCGGCCAGGTGTACGTGGGTTTCGAGTTCAGTCGTCGGCTGTAACACGTGCCTCGCCGGCCGGCCAGGTGTACGTGGGTTTCGAGTTCAGTCGTCGGCTGTAACACGTGTCTTGCCGACCGGCCAGGTGTACGTGGGTTTCGAGTTCAGTCGTCGGCTGTAACACGTGTCTTGCCGACCGGCCAGGTGTACGTGGGTTTCGAGTTCAGTCGTCGGCTGTAACCTCGACCGGCCAGGTGTACGTGGGTTTCGAGTTCAGTCGTCGGCTGTAACACGTGTCTTGCCGACCGGCCAGGTGTACGAGGGTTTCGAGTTCAGTCGTCGGCTGTAACACGTGTCTTGCCGACCGGCCAGGTGTACGAGGGTCTCGAGTTCAAGCTGCGGCTCGAGTTCAGCCAACAGTACCCGTTCTCGGCGCCCACGGTTCGCTTCACGTCGCCATGCTTCCATCCAAACGTGGACCAGGCCGGCAACATCTGCCTCGACATTCTCAAGGAGAAGTGGTCGGCCAGCTACGATGTGCGCGCCCTCCTGCTCTCTATACAGAGTCTGCTGGCAGGTGAGGGTTGGTCTGCTACCTATTGTCTGCTGTGGAGCGATGCTGGTCTCTGCTCCGTCCGCTCCTGCATCGCCGTCCCGTACCTCTCGACAAATTATAATCTCCGAAATCAGCTTGAAATATGAGGAAGCTGAAAGGCGCGCCCGGGAGGCGAAGAGGGCCTGACTGGCTCAGGTGGAGAAGGCGCGGGCGAGGGGAAAAGCTATGGAAGAAGCCCCTCCCGCGGGGTCGGCCACGCCAACGCATCGCAGGCGAGTGGTGGCACCTCGGGGAGAGCCAGTTATACCACACGGTATGGGTCATCCCCCGCCCCCGCCGCAGCTGAGCGCCCCACAGAAGCGGGGTCTACCGTGGTCAAGTAGCCCTCTCGGGGACAGCTCGCCGCGATCGCGACCGAGAACGATCTCACTTGGCCACTCTGGGATTAATTTGGCACCCTCTGGGGAGAACTTCCAGGTTTACCTCGACTCACCGTCATATCGCCCTTACTTTTACAGTGGAACATGCGTGATTTTAGAGCGAATTTTACTGACCTGCAGAGGGTTCTATATCATAAACGACCCATCGCTATAGGGCTTCAGGAAACAAAGCTGTCAACTGGTATCCAGTGTTCTATTAGAGGATACTCTATTCCGAAAAGATAATGCAAATTTTGATACCATTGCACACGGTGGGGTGATGCTAGCTGTACACAATGGAACACCTTCTCGAGAAATGCCATTGCAAACAACAGTACAGGCTGTAGCGGTACGTATTAATATTCACCATCTTGTTATATCATAATGTTCTTTTTATCTTCCCCCAGGAGAGGCTGTCCATTCTGCGAAGCTCAAGAGTCTTATGCTGGAATTTCCTCCTCCCGTTTTACTTTTGGGCGATTTTAACTCTCATCATGCTCTCTGGGGTTCTGTCACTTCCAACCCCGCGGTAGACATATGGAAGCCTTTTTAATCGACGAATCGCTGTGTTTACTAAACACAGGTTCTCCAACACATATATCGTTACCCTCGGGAAACAAATCAGTTTTAGATCTTACCCTGTGTAGTCCCCAGCTCAGTCATCGCTGTGTTTGGGCAGTAGATGATGACCCGCTCGGAAGCGACCATTTTCCAATCTGGTTGGAATTTCGCTCCGATGCTCTTTTAGGAACTAGACCACCGCGATGGAATATCCGCCAGGCAAACTGGCATCAGTTTAATGAATTGTTGCAGGAAAAATGTTCTAACGATGACTCTAGCCAATTAAGCCCACCGCTTACCGTTGCAAATTTCACGTCGCTCATAATCGCCTCGGCTTCTAAATGCATCCCCAGAACATCCAGAACCCCCACCGTGTTCCCGTGCTGTGGTGGACTGAAGAGTGCCGGAAAGTTATCAGTGCTCGTAGAAGATTTTACAAGGCTTTTGATCGTCACAGTACGACAGCAATTTTAATTGTACTTCGGAAAGCCAGAGCACATGCTAGGCGCACAATTCTTGAGGCAAAAAGGATGACCTGAAGAGCATACATTGGGAATATTAATCGATTCACACCAACAGGGCAGATCTGGTCACAGATCAAGCGTATCTCCGGACAATATTCGTCAGTCTCTCTCTCTCCGTATTGATTGTAGGGGACGCTGATATTAGCCACCCGACAGACGTAGCGAATGAGATAGGCCGTTTTATCTCCGAACGCAGCCGGGGCGGAAGCACTAACCCAGAGGTTTTGCGTTATAAATCGCATTGCGAGGGGAACCCAATCGCTTTCATCACTTCACAATCACCTGAGTACAATGACCCATTTACACTGACCGAATTAACATCAGCCATTAGCGCCTTAAAAAATGTTGCCGAAGGGCCCGATCAGATCAACAATGCCATACTGAAGCGCCTTCCTCCCCAGGCGCTGAAAGCTTTGTTGGCCACCTTCAACCGAGTATGGAAGGTAGGCGTTCTCCCTGAAGATTGGCGCGAGGCAGTTATTATCCCTATCAGGAAACTCACAAAAAAAAACGGATTACATCCATCGCACTACCGCCCCGTATCGCTTACATCTTCACTTGGCAAACTAATGGAACAAATGGTAAACGTTAGACTGACGTGGTACTTAGAGAGCCAACATTTTTTTTCACAAACGAGCAGTGTGGGTTTAGAAAAACAGAAGTACCGTTGACCATATCTTACTATTGGATACATCGATTCGTGCAGCTTTTAAACGGAAACAACATCTTCATGCAGTATTTTTGTTTACATTGAAGCGGTATATGACACGATCTGGTGTCATGGCATTCTCCTAAAGCTGCAGAGAAAGCCGCGGTATCCGGCGGCCGTATGGTCATGTTCCTACAAAACTTTTTGGCAGACCGTTTTTTTTCGTGTCCGTATTAATGATCATTTTTCGGCACGCTTTTAACTCATCAATGGAATCACACAGGGCAGCGTACTGAGTGTGGCTCTCTTCGCCGTTATCATTAATGACGTTTTTGTTGGGCTTCCACCAAGTATTGGCCGGTCTCTCTTCGTAGATGATATAGCTATCTGGTCCTCTTCTTCAAGAGCCTCTAGATCATCGCGACAGCTTCAGCTGGCGACAAACCATCTCCAGAAGTGGAGCACCATGAATGGCTTTACGCTCTCCACCACAAAAACTGCAGCAATGCATATCTCTTCAAAAACTCGGTAAAGCACAGTCGCTTGCTTTACCGAGAACATCTAAAAATTATTCGTGACAAGTGCGTTACATCTATGAACATTCTAAAATGTGTCTCACGTACATCATGCGGAGGGGACCGACAAACACTGCTGCTTCTTTCCAGATTTCTCATCCGCTCCAAGCTAGATTATGCTTGTTTTGTTTATGATGGGGCCTGTGCGTCCGGAAAACGAGTTCTGGACACCGTGCATCATACAGCTCATACATAATTGTGACTGGGGCATTTCGGACCTCGCCAATTGCGAGCGTGCTGGCCGATGTCAACGAGCCTCCACTTTTCCTGAGGAGTCAGGTGTTAGGGATGCGCTACGCATGCAAATTACGCCGTTTTCCGCAACACCCTGCATATCAAGCAGTGTTCTCCCGTCACACACTATCATTTTTTTCACACAATGGAGCACGTATGTACCGTCCTCTGTGCAGTAGAATTAGGCATCTTTTTTATGAAAGCCGATTACAAATTCGCAATGTTAAACGTGCCCCACTTGTTATGATGCCCCCATGGAGACTTCTCTCGTTACAACCGAGGATAGATATCAGTTTAGCTGACACCCGCAAAGGGTATATTCTCGCAGATGAGTTTCGAGCACGAACTTTGGAGCACTTCTCGACATTTTATAATACCCACGCCAATTTTTTTACGGACGGATCAAAGACAGACGCTAGGGTTGGAAGTGCGTTTGTGTGCGAGACAGCCACCAGATCGTTCACGTTACCAAAGCGCGTATCCGTCTACACGTCGGAGCTCGTTGCAATCTACAAAGCACTTGCTTTTATAGAGGTCGGGACCGATGAGAATCATGTCATCTTATCCGACTCGTTGAGCAACCTTCTGTCACTTAGCGGTTTTAATCCCACTGACCCTTTAGTGTACGATATCTTACGCCGCCTGACTATATTAGATTACGCAGGAAAAATCGTCCACTTCTGTTGGATTCCTAGCCACATCTGTATCGCAGGCAATGGACAAGCCGATAGTGCTGCTAGGAGAGCGGCACAGGCTCCCTTACGGAGAGCTTTCCCAATCCCCGCCAAGGACTATAATTCAGGTATCTTAGCTTTTCTAACAAGTAAGTGGCAAGCGAGTTGGGACGAACTTGTTTCCAATAAACTACGAACAATTAAGCCGTCTCTGGGCCAGTGGGTGTCATGCTCGCGTAGCACAAGGCTAAGCGAGGTGACGCTTTGCCGCCTACGAATAGGTCACACTTACGCCACCCATGGCTACTTACTTAGTGGTGAAAATAAACCACTGTGCTCTAGATGTAGAGCAGTGCTAGCTGTTAGCCACGTTCTAATTTCATGCCCAAGGCTTTGCCTTGAGCGTCATCGGTATTTCGGGAGTGACCAGGTTCACTCACTCCTAGCAGTGCTAGGCGACGAATCACAGGTTGTGGAATCCGGAAGGCTCTTCAGCTTCCTATGTGATGTGAAGTTTTACGTTATTTACCCAGGGCGTTAACATCTAGATACGCCATAAAAGATAATACTTGTAATATAAGGGATGTCTTTTAGCTACCCTGGGAACAATTAACAGTTATGGGCGCTAAATGACCTAGTAGTCGGCGCGCCCTTAAACCCAAATAATCAATCAAAACTGGTCTCTGTTCACCATTGTCTACTGGCAGGTGGGTGTTGGTGTGTTGGGGAGTGGTGCGGTCTTTGCTCCCCATGGATGCCGGTACGTGGGTATTGGTCTGCTGTAGATTCTCTAGCAGGTAGGTGATGGTCTGCTTTCCATTGTTCGCTGGGCAGTGTTGCTGGTCTCCACTCTCCATTGCTTACTTGGGAATGGCGTTGGTCTGCTCTCAATTGTTTGCTGGGGAGTGGTGTTAGTATCTGCTCTCCATTGTCTGATGGGGAGTGCTATTGGTCTCTGCTCTTCGTAGTCTGCTGGTCGGTGGTGCAACTATGCTCTAGCTTTGCCAGCAGGTATGGGCGCTACATGACCAATGTAGTCGATGCGCCCTAAAGCCCTAATAACTAACTAACTTTGCCAGCAGGTAGGTGCTGCTAGTCTGCTCTAGCTTCTGCTGGCAGCTGAGTGCTGGTGGATAGCATATACGTGTCTGAACCCGCTTCAGGTGTCTCTTCCTCCTTCCGTGCTTATGGGCTATTTTCTTCCCAATTTTTCATTATGCCTACGCAACTTCGTTCTTCATCCTTGTCTTCAGATTATTATTCATCATTCACACCTGTGATTATTTATTTTGAAGTCACTGTCTTGCTCAATCAGCCTGTTGAGCCTTTTTTGTTCCCTTGACTGTCACCCCGACTCACCAGTGAGCTGTGCCGATGCCATTGGTGTTCTAACTACTGCCTCCAACTCGTCAGTGAGCTCTGCCAGTGCCGTTGGGCCCCTGCGCTCCCCCCCACACTCGTCAGTGAGCTTTGCCGGTGTCGTTGCAGAACCTAACAACAACAGCCCGCTCAACGTACAGGCGGCTGACTTGTGGAACGACCCGCGCCGGTTCCGCCACATGGTGCTGGAGCGGTGTGCGGGCGCCGCGCGCCGCTCGTGAGGTGCGGCGCACTCACGCACAAGATACCTGGCGCAGCGCCGAGCCGCACCGCCCCCACCAGTCCCTGTTTGGGTGACGACGACGGACGGGGACGTCTACTGCCGCATAGCCTCCAGAGCGCCGTGCACCAGGGTCGCCGCCGGGCCACTCCGCCCCGAACGATCTCAGTATAAGTGGCGACGATAGACGGAGACGATGGCGGCTGCCCTCTGGCCTCCAGAGCGGTGTGCTACAAGCCGAGCGATCACCAGGTACCTACTGGCCACCGCGGCACGATATCGTGGCGCAGGGGCGTGACGCGTGGTGTGACATCGTCATGTCATCTGCAGCACAGTAACGCGTGGTGTGACATTGTCATGTCATCTGCAGCACAGTAACGCGTGGTGTGACATTGTCATGTCATCTGCAGCACAGTAACGACGCGTAGTGTGACATTGTCATGTCATCTGCAGTACGATAGCGCGTGGTGTGACACTGTCATGTCATCTGCAGCATGGTAGCGCGTGGTGTGGCATTGTCATGTCATCTGCAGCATGGTAGCGCGTGGTGTGGCACTGTCATGTCATCTGCAGTACGATAGCGCGTGGTGTGACACCGTCATGTCATCTGCAGCATGATAACGCGTGGTGTGGCACGGTCATGTCATCTGCAGTACGTGTTCGCCTCATTCAGGGATCCTACCATACGTCAAGCTTTTCTCCCGTGGTTGGCTCGAACTTCTAGTCGGCTTCGTTTGCGATGGCTGGGGATTTGCGCTGTTGTGTGCGTACGATATCGCTCTGATGCCGCCAATTAATTACCAGGTGTTTCTGTCGCATCGGTGTTTACACCTCCAATTCGATCATAAAAATACGTCGGGGTTGAAGGGCTTCTCGTGTGGGCATGGTTTGCCAGGTAGACAATACAGTTCACTGTACGAATTCGTGGTGTTCTTGTACCTTAGACAATTTGAGGCGATGTGCTAATCACGCTGAAAAGCTGTACATTTCAAACATGGCTCGGGAACCACATTGAACATTCAAGCGAAACGTATTATTCCGCGCCACCTCCGGGGTTGATATGCTCCTCCCCCTCACCCAATAAAGTTTTCCGCTGGTGTGGAAAGAACAGCGCGCCGAAATTTGGCATACCTTTTCCGGCATCAATTCGACATGTGCCAAATTTTTTAGGTCAGGTCATGAAGAGTCAACGAGTTAGTTAAATCAAGTGAGGTCACCTCCAGAAGCGTTCAACCAGTCGTCCAGCGTTTGCTAAGCTTTATAGACGAAACAAAACGCACCAGAGGAATTTTTCCGTTTTTGATTACCTATTAATTTTGCTTATTTGCCCATTAGAGCTAAAATCGACGATTCTGGCTAGAGTGAGTATATTTTATGAGAGCAAGTTGACTGAACAACGTTTTTCGGTCCTCTATGTATTATTTTTTTTTTAATTACAGAACATTGAAAACTCAATGTTGCATTTCAAAGTTCTGATTTTTGTGGGCAAAAACCTTAGGCCCATGGTCGATTTCGCCTTCCTTTTCTGATTCCAATTTTTTTATCCAAATCTACCCAACGATCTCGTAGACAAAAACATGATGTAAGTCGTGAATACCTAGGCCCCCTAGTGACGTCACCTTTGGAGGTGGTGTCTGGACCTACTCTTCGAGCGCTTTCCGATGACACCTCGTTTTCGTGCGACGCTTAGTTCGGAGATTAGGGAGGGTTTGTATCACCCCCCCCCCGAGACGATGTGAGGATATGATCTGAAATGCGGGAAGGGTTAAACGTTTACGGAAAAGTGTACACATTACTTTGGAGTTTATTCTCATGTTTCGCTTTTTTCATACAAAAAAGTGCGTGATTGGCTCCTTGTGTGTTGAGCCGCTTGAACACAGTAACTCAGACTTCTTGCTTTTAAGGGAAATTTTACCCTTCTAGATACTCTTTCGCTATCCATGTTAAATTCCTAATCGGAATTTTGACAGCTCCAAATATATATATATCCGTAAGTGAAATTCTGATTGGGGATGATGCGGGTTGTGTGGCGGATGGAACAGGGAAGTGGAACTGAGATCGCGAATCGCTTCAAACGACGGTGAAATGTGGGGTCTAGGCATGCACTCTCAGGTTACACGGGGAAACATTGGTCCTAGGCATGCGCTGTGTCGGGGATACATCACTGAAGCCACTGGTGAAGCCTTACGCACTTCCAGAGTCAGCTTGCATCCAACTCCCGTCCGACGTATGAAACAGCATCCAGCTGGTCGTGTTGAGCGACACGTGCATTTTTCGCTGAAGCCCGGTCATATCACCGTTAGCGGGGGCATATTTATTTGTGGATGGTTTTCGACTCCATCTTCCCCTTAGCATGGATCACTGGGGTTGACGTGTGAATGGTATTCGACAGCCAGCCGCAGTATATCCTCTGCCTCTTCCCTCTCTCCCGGACACACCATCAGCGGCTGACCGTACATACTTCATATTTAGCTCGTGGGTTCGCGTCTCACCTACCGCTGCAGCTCCTCGCCCGCGACCAATCAGCGAGGGAAATCAGCGACGTCATATGATCTAAACCGCGTCGTAAAGCCAATAACTATGCTTCATACTTTGCCACACGCAGTCACTGACAATCACTGTTCAAGGCAAATAATAAAAACATCGCAGGATAGTACCGGCTCCATGTCGCGCCGTTGTACGTCGGCACGACAGACGAGTGGCGGGTATAGATCTAGCATCTATTCCACCACGTGCATAACAACAAGTGTGCGTGGCATATCGAAGCCAGAGGCTACCAGCTCCGCCGAGCCCAGGCGGCGCAGTCGTCTCGGCGGGCCGGCTCGCTCGTCCGTCGTCTCCGGCAACGCTGCGGCGGAAACGACACACCGTCAGCGGTGCGGGTGCAGCGCGCGCGCGGCCGCGGCCGCCGCCAGCACCACCACCAGTTGCCAGACTGGCCAGCAGCGGCCGCCGGCGCCGCGCGCGTCGGGCACCTGCGGCCAGGGCGCGCGGCCGGTGCCGGCCAGGTCCAGCTCGTCGGCGAAGTAGTTGCGGTAGTACCAGTCGTTGGCTGTGTCGGCCGGCGCGCGGGAGCGCCCCCGCACGGACGCCGGCAGGGCCAGGCTGTCGCCCAGCGGCACCGTGTTGCTCTCGGGCGCGCTCGCCGGCTCGGGCGGCGGCAGCCTGGCGCCGGCCGGCGCCGCCGCCGGCCCTCCGCCCGTCGGCGCGATGAACTGCGGCAGCGTGTCGTACGCCTGTACCTTGGTGATGCTCGGCCGGCCGCGAGGCGCGTCTGCTCTCCTCTCGGGCGGCGGCGGCGGCGGCGGCAGCGTCGTGGTAGCCTCCTTCTGCACGGCCAGCTCGGTGCGCAGCCGCGCCTCGAATGTGGCGTTCTCGGGCGTTTTCCAGTTGTGGTCGGGCGCGAACGTGTCCAGCTCGGGCGTGCTCTCGGTCGCCGGCGGCCCCGTCGAGGGCGCGCCGCCGTACCACGCCGTCTGCGACACAGACTGCCGCTGCGTCGTGTCGACTCGCCCCGTCGTATCGACTGGCTCGATTTGGTGTTCCGTCGTGTCAAACCGCTCGGTGGCTTCCGTCTGCCGGTCGGGTTCAGCGCCGGCTATCTCGTCGGTCACCTCGGCCGCTTCGTACCACTGCTGGCGAACCTCCGTGGTCGTCTCGGCCTGCTCGATGGCATCGTACCACTCGGTGTGAGCCTGCAGAGGTCCGACGGTGCGATGAGCCTCCATAGCGTCGGCCGGGTCAGGGGACACGGTGGAGGTGTCGTCTCGATAGCCGGCGATGGCGCCGGCGTGTTCAGAGCTTCCGGCCGATTGGTCGGCCGCGTGCTGGTTCGTCTCTTCGGCGATCATGTTGAGCAGACGCTCGAGACTGAAATCGGCCAGCTCGTCGGCGGGGAAGCGCTGCTCTGCCACGTTGTCGGCGGGGTTGACCTCGTGGTCGAGCTGCGGCCCGTCCGGCCTCGGCTGCTGACTGACGCTGCCTTCGGGCCAGGAGGCCGATTCGTGGCCGGCAGGCTTCGGGAAGGGATGACCCTGCGTTGTGATGGACGACCCGCTCGCCTGCGTGACGGTGGACTCAGTGGTGGCGCTCTCCTGCTCCAGGGCGCGGATCTCGTCCAGCAGCGCGTCGATGGACACCTGGCCGGCCGATGGTGGCGCCGCCGCCGGCCGGCTGTGCAACACGTCCTGCAGCCCGAACGACTCACCGACGTGCGCCGCGCCAGCCTTCCCCGTTATGGTGTCGGCCGGCTCGCGGTCCGCCAGCGGCGTCAGCGACGCCGGGTCGAACGGTGGACTCGGCACGAACATCGGGTCCATCTGGATGGCCGGTGGCGGCTTCGGAAGCCGAGCCACATGGGCAGCGCCGAACCCATAGCTGGTGGCGTCAGGTGCGTATCCGGGGTGCTGGCCCTGCCCGGCCCCGTTGTTCTGCTTCTGCGCATACGCGCCGCTCTGTCCCTGGCCGTACCTGCCGTTCTGCCCGAGTCCATGCTCGTTGTCTTGCCCCTGTCCGTACTCGTCCTGCCTCTGTCCGTGCCCGCCACCTCCAGCTGGTGGCCGCTCCTCGCCCTGGAACACGACCGTGTTGAAACTGCTGGCGACGCCCGGGTTCAACTGCGGGTCTGGAAACACGTACGCGTTCAGGTCGTACTGGTCGGCCGCGTCGTTGTAGCGGATGTGGCCGTGCTTGGCGGGCACGAACAGCTGGTTCGGCGGCAAACGCTGCACTGCAGGGCGCTCCGTCGGCAGGTGGCCAAGCTTATCCGGCCCGACACCAGGCGGCAGCAGCGTCGGCGCCGGCTGCCGACCCGGCGGACGCGACTGTGGCGCGCCAGGGAAGCGCGTGCCAGCTTGCAAGTCCGGGCCTCGCATCGGCTTTCCGTGAGCGAAGCGCGGCGGCAGCGAGTCGTGCGTACCGCCGCCGTACGGTGCTGCCGACACCCGGTCCGGGTTCCTTCCTGAGCCGCCCAGGGCGAAGGTGAGACCCAGCTTGGGCAGCAGGGCGCTGAGCGTGCCGAGTGTGCCGAGCGTGCCGAGCAGGCCGCCGGCCGCCGACAGGCCGGCGGCCAGGCCGCCGCCGCCGCCTGTCTGCTTCTGCGTCAGGTTGGACCGCTTCACCGAGCCGACGTAGATGGTGGGCGTGTCGCCGGCCGTGAAGTCGGAGTCCTGCGTGCCGGCGCTCAGCTGCGCGGCGGCCGCCGCCTGCGGCGTGGTGGCCGTCGGCGGCGGGATCTGCGCCGTGGTCTGCGCCTCGGCCGTCGGCGCCGACCGCTCGGTGGTCGGCTGCGGCGACGCCGGCCCGCCTACCTCGTTGGTGGCGTCTGGGGACACAGAGCGCCGGTCGTGACACGGCGCCCGTTCGGCTGTGACGGGAGCACACCGACATCGGAAACAGTCCTCATCGAGACGGTCGCCAACCGTGACAGGTGTCAGGCTGGCGTTCTGTGGAGTCGCGGCCGGTGGGTGAGAACATTACAATCATAGTAGCCGTTACTCATCCGACACTGTGTATGCTGTTGTCATTCGGCTAGCTGTCCGGTCCACGTTCTGTCTCAATGAGATTCATGTCGACTGGGCTGGTCGTCACACTCACCTGGTTTTGCCGTACACTATGAATCTAGGCACAAGGTTCTTGTTTAGTTTTTGGATTCCCAGCTTGTTTTTCGGGTCCCAGCGTGATTTTGCGGCCCCGACTGGAATACTCGTATCTCTGGTGTGCCTATTTTGAGCCTTCGACAGGATTTTTTTCACAGGCGTGACATTTGGGGCCATATTTTTCGGGTCTCGGCGCGAGATTTCAGGGGCTGCTGTACTTAGCTGGGGCTCCGGTGCGAATTCTTTGGGGCGATGGTGGGAATTTTTGGTGTCCCAACTGGGATTTTTGGGTCCTCAGGTGTAATTCTTGGGGCTCCGGAACAATGTTTTTTTCCGAATTCTGGTGCCATTCTTCGGCGCTCATCATCTCTCAAGGAGGGGGGTTTTTCCTCTTCCCCTTGCGTACGCCACTGTGCATCGCTCACTTGGTGCTTCCCCGCAGTATATAGCTGTATTGCTCACCTGGTGCCGTTATACATCAGTTAGCTACGCTTCTCCGGGTGTTGCCTTGCACCACATAGCGGGGGTGTGCCACTCACCCAGCGCGATGTCGTAGTCGTTGACACTCTGGAAGCCGGTCTGGTCGAAGCCCAGCTGGTGAGGCTTGCGCGCGCCGGCGGGTCGTGCCGGCGGCTGGAACACCCTCAGCTCGCTGTCGGAGAACTCGGGACACGGCTCCGTACGGTCTTCGGACATCCTGCGGCAGTGGCACAATGTCACGAATGCAGTCGAAATATCGCCAACAGCAGAAACGTCTACACAAGAAAAGTAGACCGTACCAGAAACTCAGTCGAAGTAACGTCCTCTATGCCAGAAACACCTATGCAAGACGAGTCGCCTATACCAGAAACGTCGCCTATTCCAGAAACGTCGCCTACACCAGAAACGTCGCGTAATCCAGAAACGTTGCCTATACCATACACGCCGATACGAGAAACGTCATTTACACTAGAATTGTTTCCAATGCCAGCATGCGGACATAAGTTACTTTGATATTCGATGGAGTGGAAGTTATCTTAGAGACGTTCAGATATACACTCTCAGACGCCCGGCTAACGGGGCGATGATGGAGCACAACACTCACAAACTTTTTGTTTCCCGATCGGTGACTCACTTCAGGAGAATGGCGCTGCCTGAACGAGTGCCCCAATCCTCCCCACACCCATCAAAATATTTGTGCCACTTATTGCCGGGTGTGTGTTTATTTCTCATTTTACGTATCTGATGGTTGGCTTCCTCGCACATTGCGACTAAGAGATTTGTCCCTTTTGAATTTGAGTGATGATCTTCAATATCATCAATTGAAATAAAACCAGGCAGGACACAATCGAGTTGCACCTAAAACGGTACGCCACCCACATCCCACACAAACCTACGCATGACATGCAGGTGAAGCTCAGCATACGCTCGACGGAAGGGCCCGGTTACCGTCGATGCTTGCCGCCGATCATGGCCCACCTTTCACAGTGGAAGTCATTCTCGCGTGTGCGCAACATCGGAATGCCGCGCATCTCCTCCGGGTAGAAGCAGATGGGCTCGCCCAGTTGGCGCGCTGAGGGTGGGTGACGAGCGCGCAGGTCCCCCAGCCAGTCGCGGAGCCACTGGATCTCACAGTCGCACTTCAACGGGTTGCCTGCCGTCACAGCACTCGTGGGTGTGCTGTCCATTGTACAGCATGTGCATCCCACAGCCTGGTCATCGTGCATTCAGGTGGTCACTTCAGGATGCGCATGTAGTGCTTGCACTGCTCAGCCCGAGGTGACAATTTATGTGGTTGAGCACCACTAGAGTGCCGTAATCAGCGCTGCAAGGACCCCGTGCAAACCACGGTGATTGCCCGGCAAAGTGTCAAGCTGTTCAGATTATTTGATTTTTGGCCAGAGGCGGAAGGCTACCAACAACCTTGACACCACAAACTACGCAATTGAATCATACAAGTTGAGTAGAAGTTCGTTCTGCACTGGACAAAAGATACTCAAAAGAGGGGAAAGTTTGCATTGCAAGTCATTAAAGTGCCTCTTGTGGGTGAAATATCAGCCATATACTACATACACAGCATCAACATCGGCCATTAGGCAGTCAGTTAAGTTTGTCCAAAGCCTTCCGCATGTCGCACTGACCAGCTGATCTGACACGTATAGCTAGCGATGATGTCACACGTCCACTTGACAGTGGCCCGACACATGCAGCTGGTAGTGATGTCATACGTCAAGTTGTAGCTGATCTCACACATGCAGCCGACACGTACTGCTGACACTAGCCTGACACAATTACCTCACACTGATCTGACGCACCCAGCTGCGCTGACACCGACCTGACAGATCTGGTAGACGCTGACACTGACTTGACAGCTCCACTAGACGATGACACCGACCTGGTAACTCCAGTAGACGCTGACACCGACCTGGTAGCTCCAGTAGATGCTGACACTGACCTGACACGTCCATCTGTTGTAGGACACTGGTAAGTCGTCGGAAGAGTGGCTGGCGCAGGTGGCGGATCCGGTTGTTCTCCAAGTGCACAGTGTCCAGACGTCGCTGGTCCGAGAACGCGTCGTCATGGATACGGCACATACCGTTGTTGTTGAGCTGGAAACATAAAGGCAGCCTCATCGCCATGGCAACATCGGCCCGACACCATCGCTGTATCCGCTGTTACACCACGTCAAAGGGACCACTGATACACCACGTCAGAGGGACCAGACAGACAGACAGACAGACAGACAGACAGACAGACAGACAGACAGACAGACAGACAGACAGACAGACAGACAGACAGACAGACAGACAGACAGACAGACAGGCATACAGACAGACAGACAGACATACAGACATACAGACAGACAGACAGACAGACAGACAGACAGACAGACAGACAGACAGACAGACAGACATACAGACAGACAGACAGACAGACAGACAGACAGACAGACAGACATACAGACAGACAGACAGACATACAGACAGACAGACATACAGACAGACAGACAGACAGACAGACATACATACAGACAGACAGACAGACAGACAGACAGACAGACAGACAGACAGACAGACAGACAGACAGACAGACAGACAGACAGACAGACAGACAGACAGACAGACAGACATACAGACATACAGACATACAGACAGACAGACAGACATACAGACAGACAGACAGACAGGCAGGCAGGCAGGCAGGCAGACAGGCAGGCAGGCAGGCAGGCAGGCAGCCAGGCAGGCAGGCAGACAGGCAGACAGGCAGACAGGCAGACATGCAGACAGGCAGACAGGCAGACAGGCAGACAGACAGACAGACAGACAGACAGACAGACAGACAGACAGACAGACAGACAGACAGACAGAGAGATAGAGAGAGACATGCCAGCGTGTATCCTGTGCCCCTGATACACGCTGGCATGATGTAGCAGAGGTTATTCTCACGTGGTGCAGAAATGGTCCCTCTGAAGTGACATACCAGTGGTTCCTCCGACGTGCTGTAGCAGTGCTCTTTCTCCCTCTCCGCTCTTTTATCTCTGTCTCTCTCTCTCTCTCTCTCTCTCTCTCTCTCTCTCTCTCTCTCTCTCTCTCTCTCTCTCTCTCTGTCTCTCTCTCTCTCTCTCTCTCTCTCTCTCTCTCTCTCTCTCTCTCTCTCTCTCTCTCTCTCTCTCTCTCTCTCTCTCTCTCTCTCTCTCTCTCTCTCTCTCTCTCTCTCTCTCTCTCTCTCTCTCTCTCTCTCTCCCTCGCACTTAAACATTGCAGATAACAGATATAACCGTAGACTACAGATAATTCTGGATAATTTATTTGGACAAGAAGTTAAATCCCCCTCACTTCGGATTGCAGAACTAAACGGCTACAGAATGAAACACTTCCGGTCATTATATGGGAGATGTGGGGTATGACAGTGGTGCGAGCCCCATGGCGGTCAGCTTTTGATCGCCAATATTTTGTTAGCCAATCCGGTCTAGTCTAATCTGGTCTGTCCTAACCTACTGCACCGAGGCTGGCTCATGTGGAACCAAACCCGTTCTATCCGATCTAATCCCAGCCTATCCTACTGTACCGAGGCTGGTACACGTACGTGAGACCTGGCTGGTCCGGTCACGTCCAATCCCCATACTCCTCACGCTGCTCTAGCGCTGCAGGCACCGGTGCAGTGTTGCCTGGGATGTGTATCGCGAGGGATAATCTTCCTTAGGTGCACATCAGGCTGGGTAGGTTGTGCCTTGTGAACGGGTCACGTGACACCGGGTCAGGCTCCGCGTCAGGTTGCAGCCAAGAAATGGAAGCGATGGCGTGATGTGTTATTAACGGAGTGTCACTAGAACTACGAGTGTTGCATGCAGATGCTGTGCAGGATGGTGGAATGTGGGAAAGATCGGTATCTGAAAATAGAAGTTAAGTTAGGTTAGGTAAGGTTAGGTAAGTTAGAATAGAAATTCCACTAAAACAGGAACATTTTTAACACGATGTCAATACCCGCAATTGCGACGCAATGCCACCATAGGGAAGAGCGACATGCATGACTGCAACACTCCAGACCCACCTTGAGCATTCTGAGATCGGCTAGCTTCCGGAACGCGTCATCATTGATCTCCAGGATTCGGTTGTGATCGAGGTCAAGTCGCTGTAGACTTGGCAAACGTCGGAATGGCTCTGTGGACAAACTTGGTAACTGATTCGCCGACAGGTTGTAGACTTTCAATGCAGGCAGGTTCTCGTAGGCTTCATTAGAAATTCGTGTCAGCTTATTTTCCTGAAGATCCAGCCTCTGCAGACCGTTAAGATTAACGAAGGTAGATTCCCTGAGGTTTCGCAGGACGTTATTGTTGAGGGCAATCGCCTTCAGGTTTCGGTTGCCACGGAAGGAGCCCGACTCCATTTCAACCAAGGCGTTGAAACTGAGGTCTAGGTATTTCAATGACGGCATGTTAAGGAATGTGTTGCTCTTGATGCGTTCCACATAATTATGGTGCATCTCAAGCCGTTCGAGAGAAGGCGTGTTTTCGAATGTTGTCGAGGACAGGAAGCGAATGTTGTTGAAGCTGGCGTCCAGATGTCGCAAAGATGGCAACTGATTGACCATGTTGTCGAATTCAGCTAGCGTGTTGTTCTTGAGGTCCAACGTCTCTAGGTGGCCGAGGCTGTGGAAAGTCTTCGGCGGGATGGAGGTCAAAAGATTGTTACTGATATTGACAGTCCGCAATTCTCGGTTGTTTTCGAACAGCTCGATGGGAACGGTTGTCAGGTAGTTTCCGCTGAGATCCACTGATCTAAGCTCTATCATTGTCCTCAGGATTCCCGGGTCCAGTTTCGGCAACGTGTTGAATCCGAAGTCCAGTTCGCGTAGTTTTGTGAGCTTCTGCAGAGATTTGGCCGGGAGATCGCGCAACATATTTTGCTTTATCCGGAGTGACTCGAGTCCGCGGACTTCGAAGAGCGCAGCAGCTGGAAATGATTCCAAGAAATTATAAGACAAGTCGAGATGTCTAAGAACAGTTCCACTTGGCATGGAGTTGGGACGCATAAGAGCAATCTTGTTGAACTTCATTCTGAGTTCTTCTAGCATTTCCATCTCCGAGAAATGTCCACTTTCTATCAATACGAGCTCATTATAACTCAAGTCAACCTGTCTGAGCTGCGTTAGCCCCTTAAACGTCGCAGGATAGATAGTTGGCAGCGAGTTGAAGGACAGGTTGAGGTGCTTGAGAATGGGCGTACCCTGGAAAGCGTCTTCGTTCACGACGCTGATGATGTTGTAGCTGAAGTCGGCATGCTCAAGTTGGCTAACATTCCGCAGTATGCTGGCGTGCAGCTGGGTCATGTCGTTGTATGAAAGGTCAAGTAAGGTCAGCTGAGGAAGCTGCCACCAATCGCTTCCGGCCTCCATTACGAGGAAATTGTGGTGAAGATGGAGCTCGCGAAGTTCTGGAAGGTTTTTGAAACCGTTGCGATCCACCCGCTTAACGTTGTTGTGGTCGAGGTATAGGATCTCCAGAGATGGATGTGAGAATGTGTCGCTAGGTATGTCATCGATTAAGTTCATGCTAAGGTCGAGCAGACGCAGTTTTGGCAGCATTCGAAGGACCGCGGAGGTACCATCAAGTTTAGTGATGTTGTTCTGTCTTAGCAGAAGCTGTTCTAGGTTGTCCATGCTGAAGAAGACACCCTTTTTCAGTGAGTTGACATAGTTGTTGGTGAGGTCCAGCCTCTTGAGGCTGGGGAGAACGTGAAACGCGTCCTGATCAATTTTCGTGATAAAGTTCTCCCTCAGGTCCAGTATTTCAAGGTTCTTCAGGTCAACAAATGTGCCTGTCTTGACATACTCGATCAAGTTTCCACTGACGTCAAGACGCCGCAGACTCTTGGCCTCCCTTGCCGCGATCGTCACCAGTGCGGCGTCGCGCACACCATTCCCCTTGAAGCTCACGTGGTAGAGCCGCTGAGTGGGGAAGAAGGCGCGCGGGTGGATCCGTTCGATGTCGTTGTAGCTGAAGTTGACCAGACGCAGCATGCCGAGTCCGAGCAGCGAGTGTTCGCCAATCGCCGCCGTCGGGTTGTACGTGAAGTGCAGCTCCCTCAGCTCTGGCACTCCGCGGAAAGCGCGGGCAGGGATCTGCCGAATGCCGGTGCCGTTGATGCGAAGCACGCGCAGCCGTTCGACCCGAGCCAGCGACGGCATGGTTTGCAGTGGAGTGCGATCGATGTGTAGCGACTCCAGCTGGCTCAGATCGTCGAACGCGTCGAACGCGATCTTCTCGACGCGCGGCTCGCTGAGCAGCAGGCGTGTCAGCGAGCGCTCCAGACCGTGGAACGCACCGCGGTCCAGCATGGTGACGCCGTTGTCGACGATGTCCAGCTGGAAGACGGAGATGCCGTTGAAGAGTCGATGCGACAGCTGGCCGAGACGGTTGTGGCGCAATGTGAGCCGCTCGATGGAGCCGCGCCACCGCGCCATAGTGACCAGCGCATTGTGCAGTTGGCTGGCTCCGGCGTTCTCGCACCTGCGGCACAGAGGCGTCTGGTCACTGATGCTGGGCCAACAGTGACACGGTCAGCGGCCATCCGGTCACTGGTGCTGGACCAACAGTGACACAGTCAGCGACCGTCCGGTCACTGGTGCCTGACCAACAGTGACACGGTCAGCAGCCGTTCGGTAACTGATGCTGGACCAACAGCGACACGGCCAGCGGCCGTCCGGTCACTGGTGCTGGACCAACAGTGACACGGTCAGCAGCCGTCCGGTCACTGGTGCTGGACCAACAGTGACACGGTCAGCGGCCGTCCGGTCACTGGTGTTGGGCCAGCACAGGCAACAGACAGACATGTACTCGACTGTGGTGAGCAGGGCACCACCCATCTATTATACATTATAACAACTTCGGTTTACAGTTTACCTTTGCAGCATTGGTGCAAAATGCATGCATAAGTGGAAAATACAAATACATTACACAATACACAATGCGTTTAGGATCAAGTCGTTACTTTCATGGGGGAGCTCAATAATCAATTTCACGCATAACTGATCGTATTCTTATGCGTGGATCGTGCTGAAAATATGGCATTCCTTTCGGGCAAAACTGCCTAGAGAGAACACCATGGAGTAAAAAAAAAGGTTATGAGGAAAGTGAGACCGCGTTTTCCGGTTGAAATCAGTCTTGTGGGCAGAAACTGTGGTTTTACACTTATGGCATATGAGTGAGAAATATGACTTCACGCGATACCTGGCGCCCAGCTTTGTTGTTGCACGTACAACCCCACATGGAAAGTGACTAGAATTCGAGGTTCACACTTGCACTCTGATGAGGTACATGTTCACATCGATTATAACCTGAACGCCACGTTCACATTCAAGTTGCATATTTTGTTTGACTGCTGTGAGCTATTTCAATATGTGTGGGCACTCCCACCGTCAAGAGCACAATTCACGCATAGGTCAATATCACAGGCCGATTGAAGAAGTACCACCGGATCATGCCTGCGAAGTCTTGAAATATAATTGAAAGGCAATGGTTTTCAGCAATTAAAATAATTTTATGCAAGCCTCACTAAAAAAAAGCTTACACTATCCTCAGATCCTATCCTCAGAGGTTTTAAAGTTGGTGATTTCGATTGTGTGTAAAATGTTGCCGGTTTCATGACCAACTACAACCTGAACCAACGCTAAGTGGTACCTACAAGAAGATTTTGCCCATCACTGCTATTTTGAACCCTCTCATAATTGGTAGCTAAGTCTGCCGCTCGTGGCAATAAGTACATACCATATCAGGGACAAACACATGTTATCAATTGAGTGATAATTAACTTTAATTGCTCCACTAATAAGTTCGTAACTTATCTAAAGTCACCCAGGCGCTGTAAAGTGGGATAAATATGTCAAAAAGCACGTGAGGCTTCAGTCGTGTACGTAGTCGTTATCACTCCTTGTCAGTGTGCATTTTTGTTTGGACGTGCTGACAACCTGTTCTTACGTTTCCGGTGGCCACCTGGTGTAGTAGTGTGATGCACGATAAACCAGTCAGAGTAAACCAGTCGGTGAGGGAGCGGGGTAGAATTAGTTTAGAGGTGTGCCAGAGCATAAGGGTCATTTGCACTGCCTTTAAAGAGGATGGGCTTTGCGAACAAGTTGCATAAATGCAAGTGTGCATTTACGCTGAAGAAGTCTTACGTTAGAGTGTATGTGATGCTATTGGTCCCAGCGGGGAACATCTCCCGGAAGTTGTGCTTACTTTATTCCTCCGCAACAGAGTGTGTAGTTGGGTTTGAGGGGGGATGACGAGAAAGATGGTTTGGTCAGCGTGCCGGCATTAGCCTACTCTTGTCGAAGAGCACCGAAGGATCCTTTTCCGTGCGGATAAGGATGCAACTGACCACGCCGCCTATCACACCAGCTGCTGCGTGGTAGTTCTTAGCAGTGGCTCAGTAGCAGTATGCTTTCGTGCATGTTTGTGTGTGGCTCTAGTGCAGTGTTCTGCAGTCCAGCTCATTAACCGGTCCGTTGTACCTCTGGGTATCCGTTTTACGCTATGAATTGCAAAGCAAATCGGCTCATTTACATCCGATGTCACCTCTGGGCAATCGTTTAACGTGATGGTAATTTTGAATGTGAGTCGGTTCATGTACGCCTGACGGCGCCGCTAGGCAGCCATTTATTTCGAATGGGAAGGCGAATCAGCTCATGTACGTCAGATGTCATTCGTAGATGAATATTTACGTTATCCCTACGGTGTATATGCGGGCATGCAGTGCGTGTTGGAGTGAGTGCTGAAGTGTGTGCTGGTATTGATGCATGCAATGCCGCTGCTCATTTGGTGGAATACTGATGGCCAAATTGTAATTGGAGGGGTTCTGGATGCTTCTGACCCAAAAGCGATGGAAGCGAGAAGGTGATGCCCTCTTTTTGACAGAAAGCCTTAAGTGGTTGTCCTTGAGCGTCACAGCTATTACCGTCTAGCAACATGTGGACTATGCTTAATGTGGTGATGCAGGTGTCACAGTGATATGCTATATAATGGTCATCCTCTAGTAGAGGCTGTGTTAGCTTAGTGCAGCCAGTTGTAAGTCTTATGAGGATGTCTTCCTCTTGGCGGTATGATTGGTTTGATGTGATTCGTGTTCCTAGCGTTGGTTTTATTTTGTGGACGTGGTTGGAGCGGTGAGGTGTAGAGTTGTGTTGTGGCCACGTGTTCTGGCTATGCTTACGTATGTGGCGATATAGGAGTGTTTTCGAATCGTCTTCCCAATATTCCATGTTAGGATAAGTGGATTGCTTTACCACCCCGTCTGCTTGCTCGTTTCCTTGAATATTGATGTGGCCCGGAATCCAGAGGAGGGAAAAGTTGTTTACGTTTCGGACCACGACTTGTTGGAATTGATCAATGACTTGGTATGGGCAGTGGGGTGTGTAGCTAATTGACTGAAGAACTGGTTCGTAATCTGAACAAATTACTGCATTACTCGCTTCGCGCCTCTTTAGAATGGACATAGCGCCCAGAATAGCTGGTGCTTCAGGGGTGTAGAGGGAAAAGATATTCAGTAGACGTTTGGAAAGCCTTAAGCCAGGTGGTTCAATGGTGACGATGCATACTTTCAACTATTGTTTTGACTCATCCGTGAATACGAGTGTTTTGTGATGTTGAGATTGGCGAATTTGTTGAATGTGCCAAGAATTTCCGCAGATGTGCTACCTCATTCCTTCTGTGAGGGAAATTGCTCGATTGACTGTGGGTCCAGAGTGGCCCAGTGAGTGGTCGGGTTGCAGTGTATGGCATTGTGAGGTTAACCCGTGCTATCTCGGGGGTGTCTTCAACCGCCCCCAGGTTTGTCATGGATAGTGAACGAATAGCACGCGGAAGCCGCCAAAATTTAGCATACCTTTTCCACATCAATTTTACATGTTGTGTCAAACTTTGGAAGTCAGGTCATCTAGGGTCAACGAGTTAGTCTTGATCAAGTAAGATCACCTCCAAAAATGTTCAACCAGTCGTTACGCTTTAACGGATGAAGATATTCGCATAAAACTTTCAGCGTTTGTTTATCTTTTTAGGTGCAACAAAACGTACAGGAGGAATTTTTCGTTTGCTCCGTTTTTGACTACTTATTCATTTTGCATATTTGCCTATTGGAGTCCAAATGGACGATTCTGGCTAAAATAAGCATTTTTATTAGGGCAAGTTGACTTGGAACGACGTGTTTCGGTCTGCTCTATCCATTAAAAAAGAAAATGGAAGAAAACGTGAAAACTAAAAAAAATTAATAAGAAAAGAACATTTTGATTTGTGGCAGCCCAATATTTTTTTATAGCCCTGGTCGATTTCGCTGTCCTTTTCTGATTCCAAATATTTTTATCTCTCAAATATCCCACAAAATGAATTCCTCAGAGCCAGGCCATAATGCAAATCATGAAAATCTAGGCCCCGTGACGTCAGTTTTGGGAGTTTTTGGGGATGGGGGCGTACTCGTCGACACCCCAAAAAACTTTCCAAAAAGTGACGTCACTAGGGGCTTAGATTTTCATGACATGCATTATGATTTGGCTCTGAGGAGTTCATTTTGTGGGATATGTGAGAAAAAAGTATTTGTAATCAGAAGTTCATTCAGAGTTCAGCTGTTGTATCCTGAAGCGGATGGGAAGCATGTCTGAGACTACTAGAAAACTGGCTATCAGTGTGGTGCTGAAGTGTCTTGTGGCTTCTCTGATGCAGTTGCTTTGAATGGTTCTTTCTTTTCCCGCCGTATTGGCAAGCCTGTGCCGGCAGTCTTATGCACTCAGTCTTAACGTCACAATGACATGTTCGTAGCACCTCTAACGTGTGGAACAATTTAATGTTGTGTTTGTTAGTCTGCTGTGAAATTTCCGGGAATAGAGACTTGCAGTTTCACATTATATTTAGACAACATGCGCCTAGTCATGTAGGAGGTATATCTGCAGTATTCTGGGTGAAAAGCTTTAATGTACTCACGTAACGAGTTCATTCCCATCCCGAGACAGTCAAATGACGAAGACACTCCACATGACGTAGCACCAAAGTGACGAAAACAACGCGCATGGTGAGACACTCCAGATAAAGTATCACTCAAGTGACGGAAACACAGCGCATGGCGAAGCACGTCAGGTGAGGCATCTCCCAAGTGACAAGGGCACTGGGCATGACCGGGCCCTCCCGTGACACCCAAGACAAGGACACCGGGCATGACGAGACACTCACGTGACGAGACACTCACGTGACGAGGACACTCCACGTGAAGCACCACCCAAGTGACAAGGACACCGGGCATGACGAGACACTCACGTGACGAGACACTCACGTGACGAGGACACTCCACGTGAAGCACCACCCAAGTGACAAGGACACCGGGCATGACGAGACACTCACGTGACAAACACGGCCTCGTGTTGGCTGTGGCAGGTGCAGGGCCGGATGTCGCCCGTGATCGGACAGGCGGTCTGCTGGCGCGCTCGGCAGCCGCACAGCAGTGTCGCCAACAGCAGCAGACAGACACAGCGCATGGCGTCAGCGCAGCCGGCTGGCCGGCCGCATCGCCACAGCACGGCACAGCTCCACACAGCGCCGCCCAGCCGCCTGCAACAGACGGCCGGCTGTGATAACTGCCGGGAGCATCGCCACAGCACGGCACAGCTCCACACAGCGCCGCCCAGCCGCCTGCAACAGACGGCCGGCTGTGATAACTGCCGGGAGCATCGCCACAGCACGGCACAGCTCCACACAGCGCCGCCCAGCCGCCTGCAACAGACGGCCGGCTGTGATAACTGCCGGGAGCATCGCCACAGCACGGCACAGCTCCACACAGCGCCGCCCAGCCGCCTGCAACAGACGGCCGGCTGTGATAACTGCCGGGAGCATCGCCACAGCACGGCACAGCTCCACACAGCGCCGCCCAGCCGCCTGCAACAGACGGCCGGCTGTGATAACTGCCGGGAGCATCGCCACAGCACGGCACAGCTCCACACAGCGCCGCCCAGCCGCCTGCAACAGACGGCCGGCTGTGATAACTGCCGGGAGCATCGCCACAGCACGGCACAGCTCCACACAGCGCCGCCCAGCCGCCTGCAACAGACGGCCGGCTGTGATAACTGCCGGGAGCATCGCCACAGCACGGCACAGCTCCACACAGCGCCGCCCAGCCGCCTGCAACAGACGGCCGGCTGTGATAAATTCCGGGGGCATCGCCACAGCACGGCACAGCGCCACACAGCGCCGCCCAGCCGCCTGCAACAGACGGCCGGCTGTGATAACTGCCGGGAGCATCGCCACAGCACGGCACAGCTCCACACAGCGCCGCCCAGCCGCCTGCAACAGACGGCCGGCTGTGATAACTGCCGGGAGCATCGCCACAGCACGGCACAGCTCCACACAGCGCCGCCCAGCCGCCTGCAACAGACGGCCGGCTGTGATAACTGCCGGGAGCATCGCCACAGCACGGCACAGCTCCACACAGCGCCGCCCAGCCGCCTGCAACAGACGGCCGGCTGTGATAACTGCCGGGAGCATCGCCACAGCACGGCACAGCTCCACACAGCGCCGCCCAGCCGCCTGCAACAGACGGCCGGCTGTGATAACTGCCGGGAGCATCGCCACAGCTCGGCACAGCTCCACACAGCGCCGCCCAGCCGCCTGCAACAGACGGCCGGCTGTGATAACATGCCGGGAGCATCGCCACAGCTCAGGCACAGCTCCACACAGCGCCGCCCAGCCGCCTGCAACAGACGGCCGGCTGTGATAACTGCCGGGAGCATCGCCACAGCACGGCACAGCTCCACACAGCGCCGCCCAGCCGCCTGCAACAGACGGCCGGCTGTGATAACTGCCGGGAGCATCGCCACAGCACGGCACAGCTCCACACAGCGCCGCCCAGCCGCCTGCAACAGACGGCCGGCTGTGATAACTGCCGGGAGCATCGCCACAGCACGGCACAGCTCCACAAGCGCCGCCCAGCCGCCTGCAACAGACGGCCGGCTGTGATAACTGCCGGGAGCATCGCCACAGCACGCACAGCTCCACACAGCGCCGCCCAGCCGCCTGCAACAGACGGCCGGCTGTGATAACTGCCGGGAGCATCGCCACAGCACGGCACAGCTCCACACGCGCCGCCCAGCCGCCTGCAACAGACGGCCGGCTGTGATAACTGCCGGGAGCATCGCCACAGCTCAGCACAGCTCCACACAGCGCCGCCCAGCCGCCTGCAACAGACGGCCGGCTGTGATAACTGCCGGGAGCATCGCCACAGCACGGCACAGCTCCACACAGCGCCGCCCAGCCGCCTGCAACAGACGGCCGGCTGTGATAACTGCCGGGAGCATCGCCACAGCACGGCACAGCTCCACACAGCGCCGCCCAGCCGCCTGCAACAGACGGCCGGCTGTGATAACTGCCGGGAGCATCGCCACAGCACGGCACAGCTCCACACAGCGCCGCCCAGCCGCCTGCAACAGACGGCCGGCTGTGACTCCCACAGCACGGCACAGCCCCCACAGCCGCCGCCCAGCCGCCTGCAACAGACGGCCGGCTGTGATAACTGCCGGGAGCATCGCCACAGCACGGCACAGCTCCACACAGCGCCGCCCAGCCGCCTGCAACAGACGGCCGGCTGTGATAACTGCCGGGAGCATCGCCACAGCACGGCACAGCTCCACACAGCGCCGCCCAGCCGCCTGCAACAGACGGCCGGCTGTGATAACTGCCGGGAGCATCGCCACAGCACGGCACAGCTCCACACAGCGCCGCCCAGCCGCCTGCAACAGACGGCCGGCTGTGATAACTGCCGGGAGCATCGCCACAGCACGGCACAGCTCCACACAGCGCCGCCCAGCCGCCTGCAACAGACGACCGGCTGTGATAACTGCCGGCATGGCGGGCGGCGTAGATATCGTGACCTCTCAGTGGCGGGTGTGATTTGGTCTGCTCTTGAAGCCGTAAGCTACTTCCGGTTAGCCGGACCGACAAGACTATAGGGGATACTTTATGGTAAGGTCACCGTTAATGGCACAGCCTGCAGCTGCGTCAAATGGTGCAGTTGCAGGCTGAGCAGTCGCGGGAAGAAAAACACAGCATCACTTGAGATCCGTGTTTCGAGAGTATGGCCAATTCCATCGGTACTTGAAATTTACCACCCTATTTACCTCCCGCTTGATTCAGGAGCGGATACAGGGGGCACTGAGGGCATGACAGGTGGAGCCCTTCCTGCCGGAAAAGGCCAGAAGGAAATTGGAATGTTCAAGAACGCTTGAGTGTACCCCTCTCCTCAACTAATGTTTTCAGTCAAATAGTCGTCCCACCCAGGAAATGTGCTTCTCATGAAACCTCCTGGATCTGCCTCTGACTTGAGTTGAGGTGGATGCTGATTGTTTGGCCCCAGTAGCAGCAGGAAGCTGGTCAGAGATGATCCCAGAACTGCGAGGCTGCGCTCTCCCGGATGGCTGCACGAGCGCGGAGGTGACTGAGGGGTGCACAATCCCGTCGATCATCGATGCGCATCACGAAACAAAATCGATTAGAATAAAATGCAATCAAGTCAGGCCGGTAGGCCGCCTGATTGCCCCAACACAGAACATATAATGGCTCCAAGTCTGTTTATGTAACGCAACGCGCTCGTCCTAAAGCTGACCTGACGTGCTAAAGCTGACCACATGTCGTAAAGCTGATCTTAAGCGTTTAAGCTGATCTCATGTCTTAGACCTGACCTCACGTGATGAAGCTGACCTCACATGCTGAAGCCGTTCTCACACTATCAGACGTGCGCGTTCGGCATGTCTCGCTAATACGTGTGCCCCGGCTCCAGACAAGGCGGTACCCACGCGTGTCAGGAGCGAGCAGTGCGGAACACATGGCGCCTGGTAGATCATGGCCACGAAAGCGTGATGGAATAATGACTGCAGCGGGTTTATTGAATTACTCCAGCTGACGGTACATCCGTACTATCGTGGTCAAGGCGGGACTGTATCCAGTTCACCTGAAGCTCCGTCACTCCGAAGCGTGAAGCATAGAACTGGAACGTAATACGCAGCCGAAACCGCACAAAACACCACAAACACTCAAAAGGCATGGACAAAGACTGTCGTATTTCTTCGGAGTACATCCTTCGCATGTAGCTGCCTTGTGGTAACGACCACAAATAACAATCTTATCACCGATGACGTTTGAGTTCATTAAATAGCTAGAGTTAAAATCCAGTTAGCGATGCAGCTGGATCTTCGGAGAACTCGCAAAGCATGGATGAGATGCATGAGATGCACAGAAATTTACGTATTTCTTCTACCCCGTTAGCTTAGTCGGCTAGAGAGCTGGCCTGCATTGGTCTCCTCTGTCATGGTAAGACCGGGTTCGAGTCACTTCACGCGCTCTTGCTTAGCCCGCGGCTGGGAAGGTCAGTTGGCAACTGGCCCGATAAGGCCGGGGGCGAGCTACCGTGGTCGTGTCGGTGCTTGACGGCACGTTAAACTCTCAGTTGAAATTCCGCCGTTGAACTGGAATACATGGATCGGTTTGTGTGACCTGGGTTTACGCAACAAGCTCTGCTTAGCAATATAACCCTGCTCTATGAAGCCACCTCAAGAACAATTTGGACACAAAATACACAAAATCAAGAAAGGCGTGGCCACGTGCTGCCGAAAGCGGTGGCATTTCTCCTGATAAAAACCCATGATGAAATCGAGACATCCGATTCAACATGTGACTGAAGCTAACAAAACTGCGACTCTCGTATCCTTCAAAATCTGCGGGGTCATTGCTCCATCGTCTCCCACTTTGTACCGACCTACTGCGCGCGCCACTGTGGGCTGCGGCGCTGCAGTTGTCCGCTGAGAGGTGCAACAGCGGAAGGCGGCGGCTCGGTACCGGCCGCCGGGCCGCCCCGCTACCGACAGCTCGCGTTGTGTAAGCCGAGTTCAGCCGGTGTGACGTCACGCTCTAGATGGTGCTCGCCCCGACGTGACGTCATCAGGGAACGGTGCCGTCGACGCTCTCGGAACAGTTAGCGGGTATTAGGTCACGCCGGACCGCCGGTGTGTGCCGGGCGGTTTTTGCACGCCTGCAGCCATCCTTAAGGCATAAAAAGTAAAACGCACTATAAACCATAAATAAAATAAAGGAATGAACCCAGATATCGCTCTCGCCCAGGGCAGGTTAGATCACTGGAGACTACTGGACGACACACGCCAATCTTCTCCTCAGCCAGCTAACCAACAGGAAAATTGACAGCCAAACGGTTCCAGAGCTCAATATATGCATGATGCTAGCACACGGACGGGCAGAAATGTGTGCAATGTCTATAGGGTCAAGGTTATGCAGGGTCTATTCACTGCTACCTGTAGACTGTTGCATCCGGTGTCGCAGATGTCATGCAACACCAACGTCATGCCATGCAACAATTGCATCATTTTCCAATTTCACAAAACATCCTTGCATGAATATAGGTGGACAAGTGATGCATAGGTGTGAAGCAGTAGCAGCGGTTTCGTACCGCTTTCGGGAAACCGCCGCGCCTCCTTAACTCGCGGAATGGCAGTGGCATAGGGTGACGATGTCATCGCACAGCCTGTGACGGCCTGACCTACCCGTCACAAATATTACTGATCCTGGGGAACTGTATGCCGAGCAACAGACTTGGTCACTATCAGCGTGTATGACACGTACTCGTACTACCCTCATGACTCATGACACGCACTACAGCGTGTATGACACGTACTCGTACTACCCTCATGACTCATGACACGCACTACAGCGTGTATGACCCGTAGGCGATTATAGTCCTCGTGAGTGAAGGAACCAACAGGGTAGGCATGGAGGCCCGTGCCAACATCGTTCGATTTTAGCAAGGGCGTCAGGTAGAGAGAACGGCCTCATCATGCAATTTTTCCATACTAGCAACTTACTGGGCCCTACATCTACGTCAGTTCAACAGAGGTTATCAGCCCCATAGGGAACTCCAGTGTCATGTGGCCCAGTTTTGGCCGATCACACATCTCTACATGGATTATGGTATTGTGGCCTGCTTGGGGCCAGTCACCGTAGCCAGGTGACGGCCCACGGTGTCAGCTTCGTCAGCCCTGCTCTGTCTGGCCTGCCTGGGGCCAGTGACTGCAGCCAGGTGACGGCCCACGGTGTCAGCTTCGTCAGCCCTGCTCTGTCTGACCTGCCTGTGGCCAGTCACCGTAGCCAAGTGACGGCCCACGGTGTCAGCTTCGTCAGCCCTGCTCTGTCTGACCTGCCTGGGGCCAGTCACCGTAGCCAGGTGACGGCCACCGGTGTCAGCTTCGTCAGCCCTGCTCTGTCTGACCTGCCTGGGGCCAGTGACTGCAGCCAGGTGACGGCCCACGATGTCAGCTTCGTCAGCCCTGCTCTGTCTGACCTGCCTGGGGCCAGTCACCGTAGCCAGGTGACGGCCACCGGTGTCAGCTTCGTCAGCCCTGCTCTGTCTGACCTGCCTGGGGCCAGTGACTGCAGCCAGGTGACGGCCACCGGTGTCAGCGTCGTCAGCCCTGCTCTGTCTGGCCTGCCTGTGGCCAGTCACCGTAGCCAAGTGACGGCCCACGGTGTCAGTTCCGTCAGTTCCGTCAGAAGGTGTTCTTGAAAGCCGAAGTGGCTTCATTCCCAGCCTGATTTTAGCTTTGGTGAAAACAGATATGATAGTGTATTATAATAGATAGAACGATATACTATAGTAGATATATATAATAGATACATGGAATGATAGTATGTTACAAAATATGCAATAGCAAATATATTTTCCTTAGCTTAGGCTTGCTTACCTTTCTTTCAAGTTTACCAACGAAATTATAAAAGCCCTGTTGGTGCGTGTGATGATGTCCGGGCCAGCAGAAGAGGATGTGAGGCACTTCCCAATTGTGACAAAAGGTCGTATATTTCGTGCACAAATTTATCGCTGAAATGCGACCCTGCGATATTCTGTGTGAACAGACTCGCTAGGGCAATCATGAATGAATGACATGTTGCCGGACTTAAAACTAATCTTCGTGAAATATGCCGATCTCAACAACTGATATTGCGCTTGGGAAGATTGCACCTGGGGAAGCAATGTTTCGAACGGGACATCTGTGCACAAAAAGCACAGGCAGATTTCATTTCTGACGAATGGTTCTGTATTCAAATGGAGAACATAATGGGCCGTCAGAAGTTCTTCGGCGGCCCCGGAAGTGACCGACTTCCACTCAGGCATTATACCGCCGATGGGGACTTCCTGACGCGTTTGTTTGATCGAAGCGAAACAAACCGATTCAGAAACAACTCCACAGGTGGTGTTTCACAAATGATTCCCCAGCTTTTCACCGCTGGGCTTGCGATTCACGCTCTGAAAGGCAGCCGCATAAATGAACGGCTGGCGTTTGTCTGATGTAGATGCGGTACAGCCGCCTGGCTGCGGGACACTGCCAGGTGACTGGCGGGACTTCACTCGGCGGCGCTATGTGGTGAAGCCACGTTCTCCCGCACACAAGACTGGCGAAACTGGCTCAAAGCATCTCATCCATGTACGACGTAGTATTGTCTTAAAAGGAGGAAGCAGTATCTGTATTGGATGGGTGTGTAATTTTACGGTGGCTGTTGGTCTCCCTTGTTGGAAATCGAAACTGACTTAGAAATTGTGTATGCTTATGGTAATAAGGCTAATCAGAACGAATTCATTCGAGTTTCCTTCATTCTAGGCGTTTTTACATGGAAATTGCTACAAAGCGACACGTGGTGTTACGGGTCAGTTCGTTCTTCAGCTGCTTGTTGAAATATTGAAGTATATATATATATACATATATATGTATATATATAAATATATGCATATATATATATACATATTCCCTCGTAGACAAATGCCATTAAGCACAGGACATCGTGTAATTTCGATATCTTTTTCTGAACACGTTCGATACATTGCACGTTTTCCTTTCGTTCGCTTGGTAGATTAAATATAATGTCACCAAATTGCGTAGATATCTTACATATTTCTTTGACGATTCGAACAACCCATTTTGAACATTACGAACAGCTCATTTTGAAAGCTGACGCTTTACACAGTAAAGTATACTTCATGCATAATTGAAGCATAAATAGCATCACGATTGCGTTCTCTGGAAGACAATTTGCATTGCAAAGCATGGCTTGCGTATTCCACTCTTCTTACTTCATGCACCACATTTTCAACTATTACACAAATATAGAATACATTCACCAAATAAGATTAACTTCCCTCCGCTTCGTCGCCATATGCACTCACTGAGTACCACACAAACCACACAAACCACACAAACCACACAAACCACACAAACCACACAAACCACACAAACCACACAAACCACACAAACCACACAAACCACACAAACCACACAAACCACACAAACCACACAAACCACACAAACCACACAAACCACACAAACCACACAAACCACACAAACCACAAACAACCACACAAACCACACAAACCACACAAACCACACAAACCACACAAACCACACAAACCACACAAACCACACAAACCACACAAACCACACAAACCACACAAACCACACAAACCACACAAACCACACAAACCACACAAACCACACAAACCACACAAACCACACAAACCACACAAACCACACAAACCACACAAACCACACAAACCACAACAAAAACCACACAAACCACACAAACCACACAAACCACACAAACCACACAAACCACACAAACCACACAAACCACACAAACCACACAAACCACACAAACCACACAAACCACAAACCACACAAACCACACAAACCACACAAACCACACAAACCACACAAACCACACAAACCACACAAACCACAAAACCACACAAACCACACAAACCACAAAAACCACACAAACCACACAAACCACACAAACCACACAAACCACACAAACCACACAAACCACACAAACCACACAAACCACACAAACCACACAAACCACACAAACCACACAAACCACACAAACCACACAAACCACACAAACCACAAAACCACACAAACCAAAAACCACACAAACCACACAAACCACACAAACCACACAAACCACACAAACCACACAAACCACAACAAACCACACAAACCACACAAACCACACAAACCACACAAACCACACAAACCACACAAACCACACAAACCACACAAACCACACAAACCACACAAACCACACAAACCACACAAACCACACAAACCACAAACCACACAAACCACACAAACCACACAAACCACACAAACCACACAAACCACACAAACCACACAAACCACACAAACCACACAAACCACACAAACCACACAAACCACACAAACCACACAAACCACACAAACCACACAAACCACACAAACCACACAAACCACACAAACCACACAAACCACACAAACCACACAAACCACACAAACCACACAAACCACACAAACCACACAAACCACACAAACCACACAAACCACACAAACCACACAAACCACACAAACCAAGTGCACAGGTGTACTTCCCCAAAGGCACGTAATACACCTGGCACTCACTGAGTACCACACAAACCAAGTGCACAAGTGTACTTCCCCAAAGGCACGTAATACACTTGGCACTCACTGAGTACCACACAAACCAAGTGCACAAGTGTACTTCCCCAAAGGCACGTAATACACTTGGTACTCACTGAGTACCACACAAACCAAGTGCACAAGTGTACTTCCCCAAAGGCACGTAATACACTTGGTACTCACTGAGTACCACACAAACCAAGTGCACAGGTGTACTTCCCCAAAGGCACGTAATACACTTGGTACTCACTGAGTACCACACAAACCAAGTGCACAAGTGTACTTCCCCAAAGGCACGTAATACACTTGGTACTCACTGAGTACCACACAAACCAAGTGCACAAGTGTACTTCCCCAAAGGCACGTAATACACTTGGTACTCACTGAGTACCACACAAACCAAGTGCACAGGTGTACTTCCCCAAAGGCACGTAATACACTTGGTACTCACTGAGTACCACACAAACCAAGTGCACAAGTGTACTTCCCCAAAGGCACGTAATACACTTGGCACTCACTGAGTACCACACAAACCAAGTGCACAGGTGTACTTCCCCAAAGGCACGTAATACACTTGGTACTCACTGAGTACCACACAAACCAAGTGCACAAGTGTACTTCCCCAAAGGCACGTAATACACTTGGTACTCACTGAGTACCACACAAACCAAGTGCACAAGTGTACTTCCCCAAAGGCACGTAATACACTTGGTACTCACTGAGTACCACACAAACCAAGTGCACAAGTGTACTTCCCCAAAGGCACGTAATACACTTGGTACTCACTGAGTACCACACAAACCAAGTGCA
This sequence comes from Imbricaverruca yamaguchii, assembly GCA_034440575.1. Lineage (NCBI taxonomy): Eukaryota > Metazoa > Arthropoda > Thecostraca > Neoverrucidae > Imbricaverruca > Imbricaverruca yamaguchii. The sequence goes on along the minus strand of JAOTOL010001488.1, from coordinate 1,152,774 downwards.
CAAGTGTACTTCCCCAAAGGCACGTAATACACTTGGTACTCACTGAGTACCACACAAACCAAGTGCACAGGTGTACTTCCCCAAAGGCACGTAATACACTTGGTACTCACTGAGTACCACACAAACCAAGTGCACAGGTGTACTTCCCCAAAGGCACGTAATACACTTGGTACTCACTGAGTACCACACAAACCAAGTGCACAAGTGTACTTCCCCAAAGGCACGTAATACACTTGGTACTCACTGAGTACCACACAAACCAAGTGCACAGGTGTACTTCCCCAAAGGCACGTAATACACTTGGTACTCACTGAGTACCACACAAACCAAGTGCACAAGTGTACTTCCCCAAAGGCACGTAATACACTTGGTACTCACTGAGTACCACACAAACCAAGTGCACAAGTGTACTTCCCCAAAGGCACGTAATACACTTGGTACTCACTGAGTACCACACAAACCAAGTGCACAAGTGTACTTCCCCAAAGGCACGTAATACACTTGGTACTCACTGAGTACCACACAAACCAAGTGCACAAGTGTACTTCCCCAAAGGCACGTAATACACTTGGTACTCACTGAGTACCACACAAACCAAGTGCACAAGTGTACTTCCCAAAGGCACGTAATACACTTGGTACTCACTGAGTACCACACAAACCAAGTGCACAAGTGTACTTCCCCAAAGGCACGTAATACACTTGGTACTCACTGAGTACCACACAAACCAAGTGCACAGGTGTACTTCCCCAAAGGCACGTAATACACTTGGTACTCACTGAGTACCACACAAACCAAGTGCACAAGTGTACTTCCCCAAAGGCACGTAATACACTTGGCACTCACTGAGTACCACACAAACCAAGTGCACAAGTGTACTTCCCCAAAGGCACGTAATACACTTGGTACTCACTGAGTACCACACAAACCAAGTGCACAAGTGTACTTCCCCAAAGGCACGTAATACACTTGGTACTCACTGAGTACCACACAAACCAAGTGCACAAGTGTACTTCCCCAAAGGCACGTAATACACTTGGTACTCACTGAGTACCACACAAACCAAGTGCACAAGTGTACTTCCCCAAAGGCACGTAATACACTTGGTTTATACCGGTTCAGGCACTCCCTCCTTCGTCTACGCACAACTCTGCATTTGATTATTTTCTGTGTACAGTTGTAGTATGGCTGCTTTGTGATGCCATGACTAGCACATTTAGGAATATAAGCTTATGTGAAACTAATCCAAATGTGAATCGTGCCATTGTTTATCGTACTGTTATAGTACGTATGTGCTTATCGACTGTTATTCGAAAAGTGTTATCAGTTTCTGTAGGAACCTGGTGTGCCGGCCACCTACAGAGCTATAGCTATGAACCGTCATCGGATGCTAGGTAGCTATAGATATATGTTTTCTCGACACATTTGTAACAGGTGTGTGCCGGATCCACCCTAGTGTCCGGGACATCAACAGACTGGATCACTGTGCTGTGTGGTCTCGTCGCACCAATGCCGGTGGCCAGCGCTTGTCACGCGCTGGAAGGGCGCCGACACTCTCACTGGCTAACATTGAGTTGGCAATTAATCGATGAAAAACGCTTGTTACACATGCTCAAGCTCGGCTGGGTTGACGTGGGTGCTATTGAGTTGGGGTTGGTGCCACACGAAAGTCCGCGATGTTGGTCACCCACTCGATAAAGCTCCGATACGATCGGATCGACACACTGCACGTGAGGGGCACAGAGATGGTGGGAGGGCGGGCTTCACCAACGGCGGCCGCAGACGATTGGCTAAGCATGGGAAACGTCAATATGTCCGGTCGGATTTCGACTACATTTAGTGCGTCGAGACGGCTCCAATGTTGGGGATACCTTTCGCCAATCCACGGACAAATCGACATCAACCTGATACTACTGTGTAGCCAACACAACGGTTAAACTCGTCTGTGCAAACATTTTTGCTGCAATTGGCATGTGCACCCAAGGATGGGGTGCAAATAAAAAAGCGATCTTTTCACAGTTTTCGACGATTTGGCCTGGCTGTCGAAAATGGCCAAATTGGACAAAACTGGGGCATTTTGGACATTTTCATGTACAAAACTGAGCTAAAATAGGGTTGCCAGGTGGACCGGACAGCTGTTCTGGCAGTACCACTGGCCAGTTGGGGAGCAAATACCTGGTGAGGACAAGCCAAGATCCTTGGCCTTTTTCTGAGTGAAGCAATATTTGTCATCCTGCCACAATTGATCGGTGTTTGGAACTGGAGAAAGCTTGAATTAAACTTCTTCAACTTCTTGTTCTCTTAACGCAGAATCCTATGGTGTGAACCACACCAACCGAATTGACAGCACATCTTGCCTCCATGTATTGGGTTACACAAATATTTTTTTCTTCAACTTCTCCACCCATGGTGGTACGTTAGGACTGCGCAACACCTATACATACCATGCGTAGCCTCCTTTGACTATGTGATCTACTTCTGCATCTCTAGCTGTGCCATGCAGGTTCCCCGGATCTCGACTAGACAGTTAATGCACGCATACATGTATGCATGTCCGTCTGTGTGTGTACATGTACGTATGTATGCATCCAAACAAGCATGCATCTGTGTGTGTATATTGCATGCGGACATGCATGCAATATAAAAACGGGCGAGTGTACACGCATACATGAGTGTATGCATGCATTTATGTGTGTGCTTTCTTAACACGCTTTCTGTTGAGCCTTGTCTGATATGTTGCCATGCCGCACACTTAGTGAGGTGGCACTCCCGGCTTTTCTCATACAGCCAATTGGCCCCGGTTCTCCTACTGACAGGTGATGATGGCCGATATGGCATGTGGTACACGCTGTGTAATGACACACATTACGCGACGCTGACGGTGTTGCCGTGCCGGCGCATCTGAGATGCAGCGACCACAGGCAGCTTGTGTCACCGTGTTGCACCACGGGGCGGCACTAGCGGCGGCGGCGGCGGCGGCGGCGGCGGCGGCGGCTTGTTTCAACACGTCCGACGCGGGTCAAGTGTTGTGCTGTGTTGTCGGCGGCGCACTGCTGCAGCTCGTGTCCGACTGGCAGCCAGCCGCCGCGGGTGGACAAAGGTGGACGTCTGGCCGGCCGGCAGCGCCGCGCCGCGCCGCGCCGCGCCGTCGTCGACGGACAAAAGCGCCGCGACGCCGGTGAAAGGCTGCCGGCCCTGCCGTGCGTGGCGGCGGCAGCTGGGCCAACACCTACCCACGTGAAAGTGTTCTTGTGTCCGGTCCAGTGCCTCGGGTCAGCCGGGGCTGACCCGAGGCACTGGACCGGACACCATGACACCGGGTGCCGCCGCCGCCGCCGACGAGTTGTGTCTGGCCCAGTGCCGTGGTCGGCAGGGGTTGACACGGTCACTGGGTGACACAGTGACACCAGGAGCCGCCGCCGCCGACGAGTTGTGTCTGGCCCAGTGCCGTGGTCGGCAGGGGTTGACACGGTCACTGGGTGACACAGTGACACCAGAAGCCGCCGCCGCCGACGCGTTGTGCCCAGACACAACGAGTCGCTGCCGACGCAAATAGATGCGATAGGTATCAAAATAGGCCCAACATTCTTCACTAGTTTACTTTAGTTTACATTGGTGCTTTCGATAAATACTCTTACAGTAAGCACCGGCATGTGTGAACAATGTATGCAAATGTACATAGCTGTTATATCTTGTGCGTAGTATCATTCAAGGTGTCTCCGGAATCGAAAAGCCTAGGCTTTGCAAGACACGGAAGGTTAAATTTTTTTTTTAATATGGCAGAGAGAATTCGACCGATAGATGGAAATGTTTTTTTTGTGGTTTGTCGAAGGGTTGTACCCGAATACACATCGAGAACAAAGTAACTTTCAACTGCAGTTCATCATAATCGAGGAAAGGTCAACGTGTAGCATCGATGAAATGAAATGTCCATGCAAGAGCGGTAAATAATGCAATTTAACCAAGATAAACACTGTAGCTGGTCATGGTAAATCACGACTGATTAACTTGTACCATACATCCCAGCTGACGAGACATATTTTCAAGGTCTGTACCCTGCACGAAATGTTCAATAAAATACCTGCACAATCTTCATGCGACAGTAATCAAGGGCTGCTATTCGGCGCAGCAATCCAAACAATGCTCCAGACACAAGTACAAAAACGAAGATGAATTGAAGAAAACAGTTTACAGTCTGGTTCACACTTAGCAATACCTCGTCATAAGTCAACTGATCGTATTTACCTGGCAAGATGCTATGATGAGCTGTGTCGGAGCTCAATTCAGTCTTCTCTTGTGCATACACGAGGACAAATTGTCATGTGAGCTGCCTAACACGGCCCTGTCCGACCGGCCAGCTTCCACCGTTGACCTGGTGAAATCTGACAGCCCTTCAATAAGATGCAGGTCATGGTTGCCACTCAGATTTGGACCGCTACTCAATTACTTCTCTATTTGCCAGCATACATAATACTATTTTTCAGAAGCACTCAGATGTGTTGTGTAACGAGATGGTGGTACAGAGAGACCTCTGTGATCCGATCAATGTCAGTGCCGCTGCGCTACCTCCACTTCACCTATGGTGACCGCAGTCATCCGATATTGCTCGAGGTCATCCGCTATTGCTCGCACGCATCCGCTAATGCCCGCGGTCATCCGTTATTGCGTGCAGGCGAGGATACAGTGGCCGATTCTGTGCGTGCGGGACGGGAGTCATAGCTTCACTGAATCCAGGGTGCTCTGCCAGCCGGATGTTTTGCGACAAGATGTGCCTTCACTGGCCGTAGCACAGTGCTGAAATATTAATATCTCCAGCAGTAAACATTCCGATACAATTACGTGGAACCCAAATGGAGAGGGAGAAGAATCTCCGGCGTCAACTGGTCGCAGGCCATCAGTAGAGAGTGTGTCGCAGGTTGTAAGGCCGGCCAGATGCCGTTAGATTGCAGCCGTTACAGCGGAGCGCTCGTGGCGTACGGTGCGGCGCGACCGGCAATGTTCCGCATCTCGTGTCGACTGGAGAGCGGCCAGTCAGCGCGCCCGTGCCAGAACACAGTGGCTAGCCTGAAAGTGTGCGGTCACGGCGCAGTTCTGCCGGAGAGCGGCGAAACCGGCGAGAGCGACGGTAATCGCTCCGACAGTCGGGCCTCGTGCCGTCGTGCCGTAAACCCAGCCTCAACCCAACACCGCTCTTGCGAGACTGGATGTGTTTTGCGAGTTTTCATCAGCTCGGTCAGCTTACGCAGTCGACGGGAAACAGTGAAACTCAGCGGGAAGTGCGTTCAGTTGAAAGTCGAGCTGAGTGGGTTTACATAGCGCTGCGCAATGTGGTCTGCTGACCGGAGCCTGGATTGCTCGAGTTATTCAGCTGCACTGTGACAACTTCCAAAATCGATATCACGGGCATTTAGATGAGAATCTGCTCACTCGGGCCCTGTCATTCTGACCATACCCAGTATATCCTAGGTGTCTTATTTTTCACGCCAGTTTCTCCATCTTCTTCGTCCCATAGTCTCGAAACGGTCGGAGCTGGCTGAAGAGACATAAATCAAGTCCGGCCGGAACCCCTTTACACCAAGCCAAAAGCACATCTTCACCCAGAGATCCCCGCCTGAACAAACGGACAAGGTATCGCCGCGAAGTGTGGCTAAATGGGACAATCGATGTCCTGAGCAACTTCCCGAAGTAAAGAAAGATTGAATTGTGCTCAATTATGCGGAAGGTGAGCAAGAACGAAGTTCCAAGTGCCCTTACGGCGGCGATATTCCTGCAGGACGCGTCTGTTTACTTCCATCAACATCAGTGGTAAATTTCCCTCCGTGCCATTAATGGTCTCAGGCAGGTAACAATTGATCAGATTATAATACAGCCAGCGTATCGCAGCCGGACCCGGCTAGTTTGTCTCCGCCACAAACAATCGTGAGACTTTTTGCAGGCTAATCGCAGTCGCAAATCGCACATTTATGTGACGACCCGGGCCGGAAGCAGCTCAATGTCGTGACAGATGTCGCGCTATAGTTCTGCTATGGTTGTTGCAACGACGGAGTTGGGGGAAATATAGTCGAAGTGCCAAAACATGGCGCAGTTTGGACGGACGGATGCGTTGGCATTTTGCGTCGCAGCCACTACGGCACAACCACATGTCATGGCTGAAGTTCGGTTGTCTATTTGCCGTTGGCCTTTTTATTACCTCTAAGGTTGGTGTTGCTTCATATCTTGATCCAAATTAGCACAGTACGTCGTAGAAAATACTTTGATGTTTTGATGCGATATATTGCATTGTTAGCAATTCAGCAGCGATGAAATGTATGGCATCGAAGTTAAAGCTTCGCATCTTCCTGATGATGAAATCATGAGAGAATGCAAACGAGTATTCTTCCTGAATTTAACGGCGCACAGTTTATGGTAAGCTGAATCCTTTCAAAGGCAAAACGCATGCACCCTCCAAGCTCTTTCAGGGTGTTTCATAACACTCCACCATCAAATGAGTTAGGCCTGGTGGTGGCACAGGGACGTTTGTCGATCCTAATTATCTGGCCTTCACGGAGCCTGATCTCACAATGAAGCATGAAGTCAGCGGCACGGAACTGCCCGAGGTGACGCTATGCTCAGCAATTAGTGACAGCTCCCGATTTGAAAGCAAGCAGCCAGAGAGCGTGCAAGAGCCGCATCAAATCAAAAAGTAGAGAAAGCATTTGCCTTACTGCTCTGGTCGTACAAAAAAAAGCGCTGACCCCCAAAAATATGGATTGATGTCCAATTTGTATGTGTCTGAATGCCCCTGCTATCAGCACAGGGCAACCTTGGAGGAGGCAGCACCACAGCAATGCCCGTTTCTGGGAAAACCAGAGAACATGACGCGTTTCGCCCCAATACATTTCCGAAACTCCAATAGCTCAGGACATACTTTCCAAGTCACCTGCCTGCGTGAGTCAACATCAGGTGCATTGTTTGACAACTGCGACTCACCAGTGCACAGTGTGATAACTCGAGGGAAAAACTGGCTATAAATGCATTTCCCGAGTATTTTTTAATGCCGTATTTCTGGCGCCATTGCATCAGCAAATGACTGAATCATACCAAGTCACAGTTTTTATGAAAATTTTCACAATATTTGGTATAGTAATAAGTCCATGAACATGGACAACATTACGTGTGGAAAAAAAAGATGCACATATGCACAAATGTCAGAATTTGACGACTGATGAAGATAAGATGCATCTTGAAAACCTGGGCAAATGACATACGAAGTGATAGCTGAGAACATTCTCATCGCGTTAAGTAATTCAAAAACGTCTAGACCACTTCACAATCTGTTATTTTTATCCAACAACAAGTAATTACAATAGTCGTTCAACTTCTTAGTACCTCCAAGTTAAAATAAGGTTAAAAAACGCACAACAGCGCACAATCAGAGACCAATCCCAATGAAATAACCTATCCTTTGACTATATGTGCCGCAAGTTTCAGCTGCACCTAGCTGCTCTAACACCGATAATGATCAATTGTATCTCGACAGACAGCGGTGCGGTGGCCAGCCCGGGCGGCACGGAGAAGCCCGAGCCGGATGCCGCGACGCGTCGGCTGGCGGGGTGTTGGACCGGCTAACCTGATCCAGTGGTCTCTATGCCAAAAAGTCCCCCAACTGACGAGGCGACAGAGTCCGAGATAGGGCACGTACAGCATTTCCCATGGCGGGGAAGCTGTCCTTGTTTGTAAGGGTCGGGTCAGTGTTGTTGGATTTTGTGTACAGTGAACATGGAGGTGCGCGTCAGCAGAGAGCTGTTGGACTTTTTAACCAGTGCAAAAGCGTTTTGGAGTGGAAACTATTATGCTCATGTGTTTAATTATAGTTTGCAGTTGATTATGAAGAAAATACCTCAGGGACATCTCCCAAGTGAGTCGTCAATTGTGGACATGAGAAAGGCGACCGACTTGATCGCCAAAAACTTAAAACTGTAGGGGAAACTCTGGGAAGAAGTGACCATAACATAGCTAGATTCAAAGCACATGTAGTGGAAATTATTAAGGATAACTTGGTAAAGGTTCCAAGTTTCAACAGAGCAGACCTTGACTGCATGAGAGTGGCTTAAAGTTCCATAAGATGGGAAGACAAATTATCCAATTTAAATGCCTGTGAAATGTGGGAAAAGTTCAAATCTTACTTGAAGGAAATTCAGGTTAGCCATGTCCCCCAAAAGCAATGACGTAAAACAACGATAGGAAAGTCAGCATGACTTACACCAGACTTGATAAAAGCAATCAAAGCTAAGAAAGGTGCATTTAGAGTGCTTAAGGAAGCTTCAAGTATCGTAAATCTAAAAGCATATCGAAAAGCTAGAGACACTGTGAAGCATAAAAAAATAGAGCAGCAAAGCGAGCAAAAGAACTGGATTTACCTAGGAATCGTAATGAGGACAGCAAAAAGTTCTTTAGTTTCTACAAGCTGATTAAAGTCTCTAGCACAATTGGTCCACTGGAAGCAAATGGGACTAGATTGAGTGAGAATAGTGAAATGGTTGAGGAGCTGAGCAAGCAGTTTAAATCAGTCTTTACATTAGATGATATGACCAATCTGCCGACCGTACACCATAATTCAGTGACATGTGATCGAAAAAGTGATGTTGGTTTCAGTAGCAGTGATGTTGTTTTCAATCATATCAGGAAAATAAAGCCAAACAAGGCAGCAGGACCTGATGAAATCTATGCTAGGGTATTGCGGGAAGCTGAAAAGGAACTGGCATTTCCACTTAGTATAATATTTTGTAGATCTGTTTCACAAAATAAAATTCCAACAGATTGGAAAAGGGCAAATGTAGTTCCTATTTTCAAGAAAGGAGAAATAAGGAAAGCTGAAAACTATAGGCCAGTAAGAATCACATCCCTAGTCTGCAAGGTACTCGGATCAATTATCAAGTTATCAAGGATAGAATAGTTGGTTATCTGGAAGGAAACAGATTGATCCAAGATACTCAGCATGGGTTTAGGACAGGGCGATCGTGTCTCACAAATCTCTTGGACTTTTTTAGCTTCGCCACAGAACAATTTGATCAGGGAACTCAGTTTGATGGAGCATATCTTGACTTTAGTAAGGTCTTTGACAAGGTACCCCATACACGGTTAATGATACAGCTTCAGGCCCATGGTATTGCAGGTAGCGTCTTAAAATGGATAGAGTTGTGGCTTTCAGATAGACAACAAAGAGTGACGCTAAATGGTACAAAGCCATCATGTCAAAATGTTCTTAATGGAGTCCCCCAGGGGTGAAATTTGCGGATGATTTGTAGGTCTTTAGGGCAATAACAGGTGAAAATGAGAATATCTCGCCGCAAAAAGTCTTAGAAGAACTTGTGAAGTGGTCGGAAGAATGGCAAATTTAATTTAATTTCGATAAGTGCAAAATCATGCATGTAGGTAAGCAGCATATGAAGGCTTCATGCTTGATGGGTGGCTAAGTGCTATCAGCGATTCAACAGGATAAAGATTTTGGTGTTTTTCTAAACACAGAATTTGGGGCATCAGAACAGACCAAGGAAGCCAGGAAGAAGGCACTGAGAATGCTTGGGGAAATAAATAGGAATGTATCATGCAGAAGTGAGGAAGTCATTAGGAAGCTTTACTGTGCATATGTCAGGCAACATTTGGAATACTGCATCCAAGCTGCTTTTCAGTAATACAGGGAGGGCTGATCGACGAATTTGGTGTGCAACTGGTTGAGTGTACAGAGTGTAACCAAGAAGGGCCCTTGTAGCTCATAGTTGCACTAATCTTTTAGGTCTTTATGTCTTTAAAAGGAAAGTGGGTTAGGTGTATGCGAGCCCAGGACAAATTCAGAAGTCAGTTTGCGACTTATCTTTCGGAAGACGAGGTGTTCTCCGTGTCCCTGAAGCGTGGTGACCACGCCGTGATTGACGCTGAAGCCAAGACCCGCCTTGATGACGAGACCATTAAGAGAACGCGAGGGCGGCGAACTATGCTCTACGATCAGCTCAGCACCCGTTTTCAGTATCGGGCATCCTCGAGAGTTGTTCAACAGTACAGTTATCTGCAGCTTCTGGAGGTTGCCTGGCAAAGTGCTCGTGCCGATGGCATGAAGGACGCAGCCTTCGTGTTGCAACAGGTTGGGGCATCACCGAATCGACCCAGCAAGATTCGCCAGGCTCTCAGAAGTTCTGCAGTGAGCCAACCCGAGTGCGTGTCAGGAGAACGGGCACTGGCAATGTGTGTGACAGCTGACTTGTCTGCACACGGCTATCGTATGGTCCGCCGAGTGACGTATGATGCGACGAAGACAGACAACATGCCCGCTTATGGAAAGGTGCACGAGGCTAAGAGTGCTATCCGGCAGCCAGCAACATGCAATTCACCGAGATGTCAGCTGAGGTGACTGCAGGCTCTCCTGGATCATACCACGCAGCGGCTGGTGGCATGTCTGATGTCTGTCGCCCGTACTGACTCAGCTTCTCCTGTCGACCAGCCGTCGACGTCATCCAGCACCAACACTTCAGCCGTGCTTCACATCAAATTGGGTTTTGACGGAGCCACAGGGCAATCTGCATATAAACAGATGGGAATCGGTGATGAAGCTGTAGAACAAAATCTGTTCTGTACCACTCTGGTGCCTTTGCAACTGACGGTGGGTGGCCTGTGCGTCTGGACCAACCCAACGCCGTCTTCAACCCGCTTCTGCCGCCCGTTGCGGATCCAGTACAAGCGCGAGACAGCAGAGGCCTCCAGAGAAGAACGAGACAGTGTTGAATCCGAGATACGTCTACTGAGGCCGACCTACGTCTCCGCAACAGACGGTACCAGTCTCAGAGTAGCGTACAATCTTCAACTCACCATGATTGACGGCAAGGTGGCGAACGCTCTGACCATCACCGGCAGCAGTATGACATGCACCATCTGTGGGTGCACACCTCGTCAGATGAATGACCTCTCTGTTTGCGCGGCTCGACCTGCCAGCGAGGGTATATGCCAGCAATGTCTCTCAACTATGCATGCCTTGATTGGATACTTTGAGTGCCTTCTCCACATTTCTTACCGCCTGGAGATCAAAGTGTGGGGGGGGGGTTCTGGCGAAGAAAACAAGAAGCGTGTGAAAGAAAGGAAGAAAAAATTACAACAGCAGTTCAGGGAGAGACTGGGTCCTGTCGTGGATCAGCCACGTGCGGGTGGTTCGGGTACATCTAACGACGGGAAAACGGCCCGACGTGTCTTCAGAGACCCAACTGCATTCAGCGAGATAACTGGGATCGACAAGGGTCTCGTCGTCCGTTTCTCAGTGATTCTGGCTGCTCTACAAAAGTACGAGCCCGTGGATCCCGACCGGTACGACAGGTACGCAATGGGCACTGCTCAGCTGATGGTCCAGCTGTACCCTTGGTTTTATATGCCCGCCTCCGTGCACAAGCTCCTGATCCACGGTGCCACTGTGATACGGTCCCTTCTTCCGATCGGCATGTACAGCGAGGAGGTGCTGGAGAGCCGGAATAAGCATAACAGGGAGTACCGACTCAGACATGCCCGCAAAACGTCACGAACCGAAACCATCCAGGACAAATTTCAAATCAATCAAATCTACTGGTCACCAGCGACCCGAAGACGACTCGCAGCATCAAAGAAATTGAAAGACAACTGCGGTCACAAAATGTCCGAGAGGCCGTCAATTCAGCTGACATCAGTGATCTACTGGTATCATCTGAGTCAGCTGGGGAAAGAGGGCCGGAACAACCAGTTTTGTAAGATGAAGAGGAGATAAGTGGGGAAGAGGATGATAATGATATTGAAGTTCTGGAAGGACACGATATGTCAGTGGATGATAGAATGCTCCCCGAGTAGTTATTGGTTTTTACGACACATCGACCGTTGAGTCATGCACCGTCGCCAATCTCTCACGCCGATTGGTCGCGGGCGAAGAGTAGCGACATGTGAGACTCGAACCCACAGCCTTTTGATTGTGAGACGAGCAACTTACTCCTAGACCACTCGTCCCCTGCTCCCCGAGTACTACGGGCTGTTGAATGAATAGCAATATCGGAGAGTCTTCCATAGATAGCGAATAGCTAATGCTATTGTTCATAACTATGGGTAAGTTATGGGATGTGTTTGGTTCTGGTTTTTTGTGTTCTATGTTTCTAAGTACGGCTATATTATTTTACCATGCGTTTCGAGGAAGTACCATTCCTTCGAGAATGCGCATTCTAACATTTGTCCTGCTACATAGGGAATGGCCGGCTGTGACGTCACATGTACCGATTTTAATTGTCAGTCATATCTTAGTGATGTATTTTGACATAATTTTAGCCACTTAGGACAAGAAGATCTTGGATCTATTCTGCGTAGCAATTATAAGTTCACAATTACAGTGCAGAATGATCGTGTAGAAAACGCTCATTAATAATTATCCAATTTATGAGCGCTCACGGACTTCGCTTATGACGTCATCAAAATGCCACCATGCATGACCGGACGTCGACCTTTTAAAACAAGGTACACTAGATACCCAGGCATCGATTTCGCCGTATGGTGTTCTTCGCGCTCTGTTCGCACGGTGGAGAGACAATTCAAGCTGGCTGTCCGGAAGGTTCAGGGTTGGTGTGATGAAAGAGACTTCGTCATGTCCACGTCTAAAACCATCGCTGTTCATTTCTGCCGTAGGCGCTCTTGCACCGACCCCATTATTATGCTCAACGGGCACCATATTATATTCAAGCCTGCCGTCAAGTTCCTAGGTATATGGATGGACCGCCGACTAACGTACAGCACCCACATCAAAGATCTTGCGCAGAAATGCACTAAGAGGCTGCAGGTGATGAGGACTGTCTCCAGGTGCTCGCATGGGGCAGACAGAAGTATCTTGCTTCTTATGTACCGATCGCTCGTACGCTCTAAAATCGACTATGGATGTTCTATGTATGATGGGGCGTGCGTTACAACGAAACGCCGCCTGGACGTAATCCACAATACAGCCCTTCGTGCCACTGGAGCTTTCTGTACTTTACCGGTCGGTAGCTTAATGGCCGAGACTGATGAATTTCCTCTTGCGTTACGCCGTACACTACTGGGAGCGAGATACTCATGTAAGGTCGCACAGAACCGGAAGCATCCAGCATACACATGGATATTTTCAAGGCCATCGCCGCCACTCTGTCCACTCAGTAATCAGCGTGTCCTACCTTTTTCTGGAGGCATGGCCTCGACATTTCGTAAGTGCAACATGAAACCAGGTTCTGTGACACGCGCTGTCATTCCGAGGCTCCCCCTTGGCAGGTTGTCCCAGTCCAGACAGACCTTACTCTGTCCTGCTCAAAGATGGGTAGTGTCAACTCCGAAGAATTCCGTATGTTGGCGTTGGAGAAAATACACCAGTACCGTGAATTCTCTCGCATATACACAGACGGTTCCAAGTCCTCGTCGGGAGTGGGATGCGCGTGCGTCGGTCGACGCGGTATTGGACATTTCCGCTTACCGAAGCGGGCGTTGATGTTACTGCATTTATTTATATGCCATTCTGCAAGCTCTTTACTATATACAGGATGATCAGTCCACAAATCACTTGGTTTTTACCGACTCCTTAAGCAGTCTTTTGGCAATGAAGCCTTTCAACCCTGATAACAGGCTTCTCCAAAGGATTCTTCGAATCGTCAAATCTCTAACTGTTCTCGACAAAAATATCGTATTCTGATGGATCCCTAGTCATGTTGGACTTGCTGGAAATGAAGCTGTCGATATGGCCGTCAAACACGCTACCAGTAATGGCCGTGAAATTCGCCTACCCCTTCCGCCAAGAGATATACTTCCCTCCATTTGATCATATATACGATCTGAATGGCAACGAACCTGGAATTCCAAGCCCAGTAAACTGAGAGTTATAAAACCAGAACTAGAATTATGGCAGTCCTCACACCGGACCTCGCGAGGAGAGGAAGTGACGCTTTGTTGATTGAGGTTAGGGCATGCCTTCGCGACACACAGCTACATACTGACCGGTGATGACCGACCGCCCACCGTGTTCTGACCCGCTTATCGTTTATCATGTTTTAATAGGCTGTTTATTATTAGAGCCTCTACGACACCAGATCTTAGGACGTGTAGACAACGACACTTTGCGTATGCTGCTAAAATATGACTCTGAGGTTGTGTCGTCTTGGGACATTTTTACCTTCCTTCGACGAGCAAGTTTTGATGTTACCTATCGCCGTCCCTGAATATCTTTGTCTTACTGCCTACTGTAGGGGCATAGTAGATTGCCTGTAAACACAGTTATGGGCTCAAAATGGCCATGGCAGTCGACGCGCCCCTAGACCCCAATTCATAATCATCATCGATACCCAGGCGTGTACACATTTGATCACGTGATCATCAGGCCTGTACACCATTTGAGCTGTCTATCTTAATTGGTTCCCGAGATGTTTCTCAGAAGCAAAATGAGCGGAGCGGAATGCTCCCTTCCCTCTAGCAGGTGTGACGTCTGACATTCCTGGGTTGGACAATATTTAAGGCAATAGATCTTCCTCATATGGTCCAAATTTAAAGCTCTTTCCATTGAAGCCAAAATCGCCCCAGGAACTAGCACACTTTGTCCAATATGATTTATGACCAGTTTTCCCTCGTGTTATCACTGTGCAGTGTCGTGATCACCAGTGTCCTGATCACCAGTGTCGTGACCACCAGTGTTGTCATCACCAGTGTCGTGCTCACCAGTGTCGTGATCACCAGTGTTGTCATCACTAGTGTCATGATCACCAGTGTTGTCATCACCAGTATTGTGATCACCAGTGTCATGATCACCAGTGTCGTGATCACCAGTGTCGTGATCACCAGTGTCGTGATCACCAGTGTCGTGATCACCAGTGTCGTGATCACCAGTGTCGTGATCACCAGTGTTGTCATCACCAGTGTTGTCATCACCAATGTTGTCATCACCAGTGTTGTGATCACCAGTGTCGTGATCACCAGTGTCGTGATCACCAGTGTCGTGATCACCAGTGTCGTGATCACCAGTGTCGTGATCACCAGTGTCCTGATCACCAGTGTCGTGAACGCCAGTATTGTGATCACCAGTGTCGTGATCACCAGTGTCGTGATCACCAGTGTCGTGATCACCAGTGTTGTCATCACCAGTGTTGTCATCACCAGTGTCGTGATCACCAGTGTCGTGATCACCAGTGTTGTCATCACCAGTGTTGTCATCACCAGTGTCGTGATCACCAGTGTCGTGATCACCAGTGTCGTGATCACCAGTGTCCTGATCACCAGTGTTGTCATCACCAGTGTTGTGATCACCAGTGTTGTGATCACCAGTATTGTGATCACCAGTATTGTGATCACCAGTGTCGTGATCACCAGTGTCGTGATCACCAGTGTCGTGATCACCAGTGTCGTGATCACCAGTGTCCTGATCACCAGTGTTGTCATCACCAGTGTTGTCATCACCAGTGTCGTGATCACCAGTGTCGTGATCACCAGTGTCGTGATCACCAGTGTTGTCATCACCAGTGTTGTCATCACCAGTGTTGTCATCACCAGTGTTGTCATCACCAGTGTTGTCATCACCAGTGTCCTGATCACCAGTGTTGTGATCACCAGTGTTGTGATCACCAGTATTGTGATCACCAGTGTTGTGATCACCAGTGTCGTGATCACCAGTGTTGTCATCACCAGTGTTGTGCTCACCAGTGTTGTGATCACCAGTGTTGTGATCACCAGTGTCGTGATCACCAGTGTCGTGATTATCGGTGTCGTGATCACCAGTTTTCTCATCACCAGTGTTGTCATCACCAGTGTTGTGCTCACCAGTGTCGTGATTACCAGTGTCGTGATCACCAGTGTCGTGATCACCAGTGTCGTGATCACCAGTGTCGTGATCACCAGTGTCGTGATCACCAGTGTCCTGATCACCAGTGTCGTGACCACCAGTGTTGTCATCACCAGTGTCGTACTCACCAGTGTCGTGATCACCAGTGTTGTCATCACCAGTGTCGTGATCACCAGTGTTGTCATCACCAGCGTCGTGATCACCAGTGTCTTGATCACCAGTGTCGTGATCACCAGTGTCGTGATCACCAGTGTTGTTATCACCAGTGTCGTGATCACCAGTGTTGCGATCACCAGCGTCGTGATCACCAGTGTCTTGATCACCAGTGTCGTGATCACCAGTGTTGTCATCACCAGTGTCGTGATCACCAGTGTCGTGATCACCAATGTTGTCATCACCAGTGTTGTCATCACCAGTGTCGTGATCACCAGTGTCGTGATCACCAGTGTTGTCATCACCAGTGTCGTGATCACCAGTGTTGTCATCACCAGTGTTGTCATCACCAGTGTCGTGATCGCCAGTATTGTGATCACCAGTGTCGTGATCACCAGTGTCGTGATCACCAGTGTCATGATCACCAGTGTCGTGATCACCAATGTTGTCATCACCAGTGTTGTCATCACCAGTGTCGTGATCGCCAGTATTGTGATCACCAGTGTCGTGATCACCAGTGTCGTGATCACCAGTGTTGTGCTCACCAATGCTGTGATCACCAGTATCATGATCACTAGTGTCGTGATCACCAGTGTTGTCATCACCAGTGTTGTCATCACCAGTGTTGTCATCACCAGTGTTGTCATCACCAGTGTTGTCATCACCAGTGTCGTGATCACCAGTGTCGTGATCACCAGTGTCATGATCACCAGTGTCGTGATCACCAATGTTGTCATAACCAGTGTTGTCATCACCAGTGTCGTGATCGCCAGTATTGTGATCACCAGTGTCGTGATCACCAGTGTCGTGATCACCAGTGTCGTGATCACCAGTGTTGTGCTCACCAATGCTGTGATCACCAGTGTCATGATCACTAGTGTCGTGATCACCAGTGTCGTGATTACCGGTGTCGTGACTTCCTTGTTGAGCATGCGTGCTTGGAGAAGAAAACAAACCTCCTGCACCACAAAATGAATGAATATCGCTTTCAATTTGAACAGCCAAGATTCACCTTTTTGGATGTAATTCCGAGGAAAAAAATGCAAAAACGAGCAGAGCGTTCAATGGTGGTCTCGGATTTCTTCGATAACATTATTTCAGTGGTGAAATATGACGTGCCAATTGAACTTCTGAACGTTCCTGGGAAAAATGACCTCTTTACAGAGTTCAAAGTCTGCTCGACAAAGTAGCATTTACAAAGCAAAACTACATGTAACATGGAGTTTCTTAGATTACTAGAGATTACGCCGATGAGGAGGCTGCATGTGCAAACTTGGCCGAAGCCATGTGCTCATCTGGCGCAGTCAGCTGTCAAATTCCTGTCTTGTAATGGCTCTGAATATCATCTAGGGCGAGGCATCTTTAAAGTCATTTATTTCTCAATCTTGATTGATGTATGGCCCACGTAAGTGTTATCATACTCTCATTAAGCAGCATCTGTGTGCATTTACAGAGACAAGAGTGACATTGGTACATAAAACATTAATGCGAATTGCATCGCTTTGCATTGTTTGGGTTCGCTGGGTTGCATGCATGCAGTTCACAGTGTAATGTATAGGCCAGCCCGACGTTCATCGCAGGCACGTTGGGTTCGGCCATGTTTATTAGCTTTATGGCTACCGTTTTGTAAACATGTCTTCATTACCGTCCTCAATATCCTGACGAAGCATAATATTTGTGAAATCAATAGCTCGTTGGAACATCTGTGGTGGGCAGATACCACGTAATAATAATGATTATCGTGCACGTGTTAGCTATGATAATAGGTCGCAATTTACAGATAATTATCTCCACACCGCATTTGAAACGATGTTCACTACAACTTCAGTCGAAACCAGTGGCAGTGGCACGAGGCTATGACAACCCTGGGAAGCACCATGGTGTTGACCCGTTGTCTTATCGGCGGTTCTCAGGAGGCTGTGGTGTCAGTTATTAGCCGAGTAGTGCCGCACCGACGACTGTCACACTCAGCCGCTATTGTGATCTAGTTCGGCCGGCCGAGCTCGACCGTAGAAAGTGGCGCGCCTCCCAGCCGGCGACGTGTTGATTTTGGCGCCACTTGGGCGGCACAGCGTCACAGTACACAACACAGACACCACCCATACGCGGCTGGCCACCCTCGAGTGGCACCACGTCACTGTACACAAGTCACCCCCGAGCGGCACCACGTCACTGTACACAAGTCACCCCCGAGCGGCACCACGTCACTGTACACAAACCACCCCGAGCGGCACCACGTCACTGTACACAAACCACCCCGAGCGGCACCACGTCACTGTACACAAACCACCCCGAGCGGCACCACGTCACTGTACACAAACCACCCCGAGCGGCACCACGTCACTGTACACAAGTCACCCCCGAGCGGCACCACGTCACTGTACACAAACCACCCCGAGCGGCACCACGTCACTGTACACAAGTCACCCCCGAGCGGCACCACGTCACTGTACACAAGTCACCCCCGAGCGGCACCACGTCACTGTACACAAGTCACCCCCGAGCGGCACCACGTCACTGTACACAAGTCACCCCCGAGCGGCACCACGTCACTGTACACAAACCACCCCGAGCGGCACCACGTCACTGACACAAACCACCCCGAGCGGCACCACGTCACTGTACACGGGTACCACCCATGTGCAGCCGGTCACCAGTGTGCGTATTCATGACGTCACTTTGCCCTGTGTGTGTGGAAGCCAACCGAAGGGTTTCGCTTAGCAGCACACCTAACACACGCCCTGGAGGGGAGGCGAAATCCGCCCACCCCTCCGGCTTTTCGTAGATAACTTCAGATTTTACCGGCAGATATACGCCATTGTTTGTGTACCTGCTTATAGATGACCGGCGCGCTGTTTAAAATAAGCAAAATGAAAATCGACTGAACATTTTTCGAGTTAGTGGTCGCTAAAGTAAAAATAAAAATGTAAACGCCAGACCACAAATATCGGCGCTGATGCGCTTCCCGTATATTGGCAAAAAGGAAGTGTTCTTGGCAAAACTAGCGACTTGTTTGGTGTACATTGTTATGCTACATTGTTTCAAAGTCATGTCAGGTCACCGAGATCAAGTCATTAAGTCAGGTCAAGTTTATGACAGGTTAACACACGCCCTGGAGGGGATGGCGAAATTCTCCCACCCAATCCGATTTTTCGTACATAACTCCATCTTTTCCCGACCCACATACACCATTTTTTGCGTACCTACTTGGAAATGACCGGCACATTGCTTAAAGTAAGACAAATGAAAATCTGCCGACAACTTTTCAAGTTAGGGGCCGTTAAATATATACAATTCATAGCGCCAGACCACAAAAATCGGCGCTGATGCGCTTCCCGTACATTGGCAAAAGGAAACTGTTCTTGACAACACTAGTGACTTGTTCGATGCATTTTGTGATGCTATATAATTTAAAAGTCATGTTAGGTTGCCCAGGTCAAGTCAGGTCAAGTTCATGACAGGCTAATAGAACCAAACTTTGTCAACTGGAATGTTGTCAAAATGCAAATGACTGCCATGCGATTGATTTCACTTTATATGTTACTCCCTACACATCCAGAAATCTACTGTTTGTCAATGTGTGCTTAAGCGTTTCCATACTTTATTCATGTATTTCACTCCTTTCTTTGCGAAGCCGACTGTGCCGAACCGCCTAAGGGAGCAGTGGGGTGGGCAGCCCGATTCCGGTAACTGGAGAAGGTAATGGCCTGCTAAAGTGCTCCTATGTAGGTAACCTAAGGTCAAATGGCGGATCTGGTATCTGTATTGCATCATTAGTAATGTTCAAAACATCATTAGTTCCACTTTTGGAGCGTTGAAACACAATCACAGTGATCCATAATTATGACGAGCCAATCCATGCAAAAGCGGAATTTTCTTCAATATTGCCCTCATTTTGCCCTGAAGATATTGACCTAAGGTCATCAAATTTGCACACAATAGAGGTCACTATCGTGCCCATCTACCCTGCGAATTTCATTGCTCTAGCTTCAGTAGGAACCAAGATGGAATCCGCACACGCCCTGGAGGGGCGGAATCCGCCCCCCCCCCTCCAGTGCGCGTACTTTTCCGAGGCCTTCCAGGGCGCGTGTTAAGTCTGCATTGCTGTGCTTACTTCGAGTGCGTAAAACGTCCAAAACTTTGAGCTGGTATAACTTGAAACGTCCGCGAAAAAAACGCGCAATATATTCAGGTATGATACAATATTCAGGGTTTCAGCGACGTCTGGGTTTCAGCGACGTCTGGTCGACATCTAGGCGTGCAAAAATGACATCCTGCCTTTTTATGACTACATCCAGCTTAACCCGTCCCATCTCGGGGGATCTTCAACCGCCCTCTCAGGTTTTTCGCGGATAGCGGACGAACAGCGCGCGGCAGCGCGCCCAAATTTGGCATACCCTTTCCCACATCAATTTGACATCTTGATTCAAAATTTGTAGGTCAGGTCATCTAGGGTCAACGAGTTAGTCAAGGTCAAGTGAGGTCACCTAAACAAATTAAACCAGTTGTCACGCTTTAACGAATACAAATATTTTAATGAAACTTTCAGTGTTTGCTTCTCTTTACGGATGCAACAAAACGTACCAGTGAAACTCCATTTTTTGCTTATGACTACATATACATCTTGCGTATTTACCAAATTGCAGTTCAAATACAGGATTCTGGCTAAAGTAGGCATTTGTGTTATGGAAAGTTGACTTCCAACAACATTTCTTGGTCTGCTCTACCAATTGGAGACGGAAAATTACAGAAAACTTGAAAACTCAAAATTTTTTAATTAAATTTTTATTTTTGGGGGCCAAACAAAATTGTAGCCCTGGTAGACTTCGCTGTCCTTTTCTCATTCCAAATAAATTTGTTTTTTATATATCAACAAAATGAACTCCCAGGAGTAAAAAAACATAATGTAAGTCGTGAATAGTCGTGAAAAATCTAGCCCCTCCCCCCTGGTGACGTCACTTTTTGGGGCAAATTGTTTTGGAGGGTGGACCCGGACCCTACTCGTCGAGCGCTTTCCGATGACACCTCTTTCGTTTTCATGCGATACTTTTGGATTTTAGAGGGGGTCTTCAACCGCTCCCCCCCCAGACGGGTTGTGGGGATTTGACCGGAAAGACAGCGCGGGTTAATGACCGGTGCTCATGGGCATAAATGCCTTAATTGCCAATGTTCATGGATATACGTCATTACATGGCTTATGTTACCGGCAAGCTTTGTATCTCTTGTATTTTTTACATTGAGGGTAACTGGGTGTATGAAGTCAGAATATAATGTTCCCGGTGTATTTTGTTTGAATTTGTGCGCAACTACATATCCTTCAGTCCTCAGCACAGTCAGCAGCACTGGTATCGCTGGCGAATATTGACATGAACAAATTCCGGTGATATCTCATTCCACCTTTTCGGATGCGTTGGCGTGGTTCATGAACAGACCTAAAGCTTGCACGACTCTGGTGCACCCCCGCCAGGACCATCCAGACAGAGTAGTCGAACTAAGTGAGATGAAGAGAGTTGGGAGGCCACTCGTCCTTGTTGATCAACGCTAATACCCCCGCCAGGGCCTTCCAAACGGAGTAGCCAGAGGAGTGAGATCGGGAGAGTTTGGAGGCCACTCGTCTTTGTTAATCAACTCTTGTACACTCCTGCCAGGGCCTTTCAGACCGAGTAGTCAGAGGGGTGAGATCAAGAGAGTTGGGAGGCCACTCGTCTTCGCTGATCAACTCTGGCGTGTTTTCCTTAAGGAAGCCTGGTATCCGACGGCTAAGGTGTGACTGGATCCGATCTTGTCAGAAAATGCATTCCTCTTCATGGAACAGACACTATCGGCGCGATGTGTGTCGAGAAGCTTGATGCAGGTTAGGTTGGCTTTGTATTTGCCTGTGCCGAGGAATAACATGTTCGTCTTCCCGTTGTAGCTGACCCATGCATTCACTATGGTTTTCCTCGAAAATCCTAGCTTTTTATGAAGAAGAAGTTCTGATGAGACATCAGCTCTCTTCATTGATGTCAGCCGTCCTGCAGACTATATTATGATGAGGTGCACCACAGTCTACAGCAGGTGAGGTGTACCGGAAGCGGCCGGTTTGGGCGTGTGCTCTATCGGGGTCTGGCACCATTTCCGCGCTCTTTTGTCCGCAGCCGTAAAGTCTGTGTTTTTGCGGAGGCACGCCGCGTCGGCGACCCATTTCGGACCGATCGAGTGGCGCTCCTGCGGTGGCCGCTCTCCGCGCCTGACTGATGGCTGACTGAGAGACGCAGTAGGTCCCCATCACGGGTCTGCCAGCCGTGTCCCAGTCACGGGTCTGCCAGCCGTGTCCCAGTCACGGGTCTGCTGGCCGTGTCCCAGTCACGGGTCTGCCAGCCGTGTCCCAGTCACGGGTCTGCCGGCCGTGTCCCACTCACGGGTCTGCCGGCCGTGTCCCCATCACGGGTATACCAGCCGTGTCCCAGTCACGGGTCTGCCGGCCGTGTCCCAGTCACCGGTCTGCCGGCCGTGTCCCAGTCACGGGTCTGCCGGCCGTGTCCCAGTCACGGGTCTGCCAGCCGTGTCCCCATCACGGGTATACCAGCCGTGTCCCAGTCACGGGTCTGCCAGCCGTGTCCCAGTCACCGGTCTGCCGGCCGTGTCCCAGTCACGGGTCTCCCGGCCGTGTCCCAGTCACGGGTCTGCCAGCCGTGTCCCAGTCACGGGTCTGCCGGCCGTGTCCCAGTCACGGGTCTGCCGGCCGTGTCCCAGTCACGGGTCTGCCAGCCGTGTCCCAGTCACGGGTCTGCCAGCCGTGTCCCAGTCACCGGTCTGCCGGCCGTGTCCCAGTCACGGGTCTGCCAGCCGTGTCCCAGTCACGGGTCTGCCAGCCGTGTCCCCATCACGGGTATACCAGCCGTGTCCCAGTCACGGGTCTGCCAGCCGTGTCCCAGTCACGGGTCTGCCGGCCGTGTCCCAGTCACGGGTCTCCCGGCCGTGTCCCAGTCACGGGTCTGCCAGCCGTGTCCCAGTCACGGGTCTGCCAGCCGTGTCCCAGTCACGGTCTGCTAGCCGTGTCCCAGTCACGGGTCTGCCGGCCGTGTCCCAGTCACGGGTCTGCCAGCCGTGTCCCAGTCACGGGTCTGCCGGCCGTGTCCCAGTCACGGGTCTGCCGGCCGTGTCCCAGTCACGGGTCTGCCAGCCGTGTCCCCATCACGGGTCTGCCAGCCGTGTCCCCATCACGGGTATACCAGCCGTGTCCCAGTCACGGGTCTGCCAGCCGTGTCCCAGTCACCGGTCTGCCGGCCGTGTCCCAGTCACGGGTCTGCCGGCCGTGTCCCAGTCACGGGTCTGCCAGCCGTGTCCCAGTCACGGGTCTGCCAGCCGTGTCCCAGTCACCGGTCTGCCGGCCGTGTCCCAGTCACGGGTCTGCCGGCCGTGTCCCAGTCACGGGTCTGCCAGCCGTGTCCCCATCACGGGTATACCAGCCGTGTCCCAGTCACGGGTCTGCCAGCCGTGTCCCAGTCACGGGTCTGCCAGCCGTGTCCCAGTCACGGGTCTGCCGGCCGTGTCCCAGTCACGGGTCTCCCGGCCGTGTCCCAGTCACGGGTCTGCCAGCCGTGTCCCAGTCACGGGTCTGCCGGCCGTGTCCCAGTCACGGGTCTGCCAGCCGTGTCCCAGTCACGGGTCTGCCAGCCGTGTCCCAGTCACCGGTCTGCCAGCCGTGTCCCAGTCACGGGTCTGCCGGCCGTGTCCCAGTCACGGGTCTGCCAGCCGTGTCCCAGTCACGGGTCTGCCAGCCGTGTCCCAGTCACCGGTCTGCCGGCCGTGTCCCAGTCACGGGTCTCCCGGCCGTGTCCCAGTCACGGGTCTGCCAGCCGTGTCCCAGTCACGGGTCTGCCAGCCGTGTCCCAGTCACGGGTCTGCCAGCCGTGTCCCCATCACGGGTATACCAGCCGTGTCCCAGTCACGGGTCTGCCAGCCGTGTCCCAGTCACGGGTCTGCCAGCCGTGTCCCAGTCACGGGTGAAGGATTCGTGTCCCACTTGTAGTCGTAGGTGAGAGGTGCTTTCATATTCTTTTGAAAATGGCTAATTCATAATCTGGCCATGCTCTAAGACATATTTGGTACCTTGACGCGTTCATCAATTGCGAGAGCAAGTTTGTTGTGATCTCAAATAACAGCATGATATTATGTTGCATTTTGTTTATCGTTAGTTTACCTCGCATCGATACTAGAAGACACAAAGATGCATCACAACAATGCAAGGAACTGCTGCGGTGTGCTCCCTCCTCACAGCTTGCTCTCGTTGTCGCGGTAAGAAAGTCTCGCAAGCTGACCGGCTGACGCAAGCAATGTTGCTCCAATGATACTGGTGCTGGGAAGGTTAGCTGAGGTAATTCGGTAAAAGTGCATGTTATCTGGGTAACTAAGGCAAGCAAATTGCTGGGTAATAGGGTCAGGCTGGCAAAAAGAAACATAGTTTCCGCTCCATTCATCTCGGACATTCTGTGTTTGACACCATTGTCGGATATCACCGAGGTGACGTGTGATTGGAAGTGGGTGGATTTTGCAAAGTTCAGCCATAGCCACCTGTGTTGTCAGGGTCGGAACGGTTGTCACGGCACGTATGGATTTATTCCTCACAACCAGGGATGCGGAGCTGTAGCCGGAGCCGGAGCCGGAGCCGCCGGAGCCGGAACATTTTGCCCGGAGCCGGAGCCGGTACATTTTACCCGGAGCCGGAGCCGGAGCCGGAGCCGGAGCCGGGATACTTCCCCGGAGCCGGAGTCGGAGCCAGAGCCGTCCAAAATTTCCCCGGCTCCGCATCCCTGCTCACAACTAATCGAGCTAAACCCGTCGCCGTAAATAGCATGCCAACATAGCCATACTGGGAATAGGTTATACTTGAAGAAACCGCAAAGTACATGTGGTGTAGTATATTGGGGTGGGTGAAATAATGGATGTATTAGTCGTAGAACTCTAAAGTATGGGAGGAACACTTTATGGCGCCCTTTGTTAAATCTGGGGGTAAATGCCCTTCTCTCTATCTCACTCTCTCTCTATCTTTCTCTCTTTCTCTCTCTCATTTTTCTCTTTCTCCTCGGTTTCATCTTTCTCTTTTTCTCTTCCCCTCTATAGCATCCATTAGCACCACACATAGGACACTCATGCTGCCCACTGATAGCTAGCGCTCACATTGAGTGCTCACTCGTATCACTGACATTCGTCATTTAAATTGTATATTGCACTTGAAAGCAACACTAGCAGATAAACGATACATTTGCGAAGCGACATCCGGGGAACGTCAATAGGACACAGCACGATATCAAAGAGACTGCAATGAAGAGTACGATGGTATACCGAGTGCCATGTTCATTGCTCAGCTTGCGTGCGCGCCACAGTGGGTGGCGAATCTAAGGAGGGCAGCAATAAATTAGCAATGCTTAAGAGGCATTGTGGCGCTGCCAGTGTAGGGCATCATCTGAGGCTTTGGAGAAGCGAGAGCAGGAGCCGGGGGACAGGCCATCCGTGCTGTAGACACAGGATCGGTCACCATAGGGCAGGGCAGCAGTTGGGTGATTGCTTTCCCCACACAAATTCCCGTCTCTTGGCATGCTTTCTTCGACAGTATGTCAATGTATTTTTCCCAGTAACGTGAAGAAGTTTTAAATAACACTTTCTAGCATCCTGGTGTGGTTTATCGCCTGATAAAATGGACCTTCTGGCCCCTCATTCGCGTGCTGTAAGAGATAATACTATCTAAGAGTGGAAGAATGAACGATGTTTAAGACAGAAATATGGATTTTTTTGTGGGTACATTGAGGCTATCTTCATGGCCGAAACGCATCATGAAAATAACGGTGCGTGGACAAATCGATAACAACGTGAGTATACCCACACTAAAACCACTTCTGGTCCACTCCGCATGTTTTGCGTATCATCGGGCCATAGTAAAGCAAACGCAGCGAACGAACACAACCGGGTTTGGAAGAACCATGTATGTGTGCATGTGATGTGTTCTCATGTTGATCCATATGTATTGTGGTGTTGACGCAAGACTAGGACTTAATCATACACCCCGGGATGACAAGTAGTCAGACCAAAGAGTATCAGGTGGGAGTAAGCTAATCTCGAGTAAAGCTCAGATCACAATTAGTTTAGTTGTAATTATTCCACGACTCATGGTCTGTGGGAAGGAAATATCAGGAACTTGGATGTTGTGGAGTCTATTTGATATCCACCTGATAATCATGTCCTATAACTCGATTCTGTAGCTTTCAGTCAGGGTTATTTCACTGATAAAGTGGTTAAAATGAATTGGGCAATAAATAATGGGTCACGGAGTATTAAGGATTCTGAGCGATGTTCAGCTTGACTGTGCAGGGTAATCAATGTCGTGAAAAATCACCATATTCGCAAACTAATATTAAAATTCCGATTGATGAACATGGCCTCTCCCTGTCCCCATTTTTGGCATTACTAGAAACATGGCTTCCCGATTGGTAATGATTGCCTTGCTCTGAGTATTGGATTCACTGACACTACCAAGCCGTGCAAGGGGTTAGCGAGACGCACCTTTTAGCCGTTGGGAAAATACCCGGACAGTAACCAAGTTTCACCAGCAACAGCCACCACCATTTGAGCTGATTTCTCACCGCTCGGCAGCTCGGCCGCGTGATCCTCACGTGCACACACGACTGGTGCGGGCGCCTATTGCCGTGGGCACGTGTTCGTCGCAGTGGCGTCGCCACCAAATTCTTCTAGGGGGGGGGGGGACAAGATCGAAGGGGGCCTCCTGCTCCCCGAAAAGGGGCCTCCATTGTGTTAGGGCCTCCTATTGTTTTTGGCCCTTAGTATGGTTCGGGAATGGGAAACATTATTTCATATTAATGTACTGTTTGTTCTTGGCATGGTGCATTATATACTCAACACGCAAAAGCAATAATCATTATTTTTTGCTGAAAACTGGGACATGCCAAGGTATAAATAAGCAATATTTGGATAAATACCTAAGTGTCAAAACCAGCCAACGTCTCAATGGTTTTTCGAGCAGAAGAATCTTCCCGCTGGCCTCTAGATTACAGCGATGCTGATGCTTTTCGTCATGGCCTCCTTTTCGTCATGGGTGCCTTTATTTCGTCCTGGGGGCCTCCATTGCGTCCTGGGGCCTGCTTTTCGTCCTGGGGGCCTCCTCAAATTTCGTGTGTGGGGAGGGGGGGCGCCCCCCAGTCTCACGGCAGGGGGCAATTGCCCCCGCTGCCCCCTCGGTGGCGACGCCCCTGTTTCGCCGGGTGAAGGTAGACAGCGGGTACAGCGGCGCCGACGCCGCGACCTTGAGCCGCCGGCGTGGCCACAGCAGCTGTGGCCGACCCAAGGAAGCGACGCTCGACACGGACGTGGCCGGCCGGAACCGCACCGGCTTTCCGCCGGCTACACACGGCGACGGTGAGAGCGCCGGCGCAAAACAGTTGTCCCACATCCAGCCAGCCGGCCGCTGCGGCCCACACGGCCTGATGTGGTGTATAGCCACCAGACCGTCCAGTGGTGCCCACACGGCCAAATGTGGTGCATAGCCACCAGACCGTCCAGTGGTGCCCACTCGGACGAATGTGGTGTATAGCCACCAGACCGTCCAGTGGTGCCCACATGGCCAAATATGGAGTATGGCCACCAGACCGTCCAGTGGTGCCCACACGACCAAATGTGGTGCATAGCCACCAGACCGTCCAGTGGTGCCCACACGACCAAATGTGGAGTATGGCCACTAGACCGTCCAGTGGTGCCCACACGACCAAATGTGGGGTATGGCCAGTGGTGCCCACACGTCCAGTGGTGCCCACACGACCGTCCAGTGGTGCCCACACGACCAAATGTGGAGTATGGCCACTAGACCGTCCAGTGGTGCCCGCCGGACCGTCCAGTGGTGCTCGCTAAACCGTCCAGTGGTGCCCACGCGGCCATATGTGACGTGTGTCAACCAGATCGGCCGATAGTGCCCAGACACACGGCCACAGCGGTGCCGACGAACGACGGGTTGCCCCTCGCAGCTCGATTCCCGGTTAATTTTGCTTCTCAGCAGAAACAAAGTGGTCATAAGTTGATTGGTACTGAAAATCAAATCCATCGACTTCACTCTGCGATACCGTGACATAGGCGTAGGATAGATGGATCGTGACGATGTTGGCGTTGTTTCGGATGATATGTGAGGGAACACTGCAGCGATTGTCGTCACTGAAGTTAATAGTGTTCTGTATCGCGACGGCGGTCATGGCCAAGAGGGCTGGCATGAGGGCTCCCAGCCGGCAGACCCGGCGGTCACGGTCATGCGGTCTGAATTTCCGGCTGGCAAATACGGCAAGTCGCATTCTAATTCAAGACGTCAACAGTGCTTCCAGTCAATGGCCACTGACCAGCTTACACACGACCCTTCCTGAGCTAAAGCCCATGACAAATATAAAACCGTCAACTAAGAAAAGGCCAACCGAATTTCACGATACATATTTATCCGAGACTGCATCGAGTTTCATCCGGATTAGTATCTACTTCTCTGGCTCCCGCTGGTGAGAGCAGAGGCACACGCCAAGCACGGGAAATCCATACGAGCCGCAGCTTAACTGAATCTGTCCCTCCATCACCTGACGACTGTTTTTCCCACTGCATGGCACTACACTCGATCGAGATGATACCACATTTCAGGTAGTTGACGATGTGAGCAACCTCGTATTGCGCCAGACTTGCAGCACCACTCCTCAGGACTACCCTACCACCATCACTATCCTGGCGGTACCCGCCTGTACGCAGAAACATCTACAGGGGTGCACTAACCCGAACCCTCGAGCTCGGCATGTTGCTTCAACCAGCGGCAGACAAGGTCACCAGACCACAATGTAGTCCACAGCAAACTGTAGCTTAGCCTTTTAATCCGTGAGTGTTGAATCAGGTGGCCATTGCCATGCCCTTCCCGCCAGATCTTCTCCGGCCCTAACCATCAGTCCGATGGCGTTGACTGGAAATAGGCTTTGCTGCCTACATTTATGGGCTGCTCATCTGTGGGCTGCCCATGGCTTAAATTAGTGTGAACCACTGTCTTAATCACAAAACCGAAATACTCGGTATGAAATGACGAGAAAAAGAACCGAAGCTCCATCCCCTATGACATTAAACATGAAAACACAACTGAACACCGATATAAACGACCGAGTCATTGCTTCTGCGTTATCTCAAGAGCAACAGTCGTAAGGAAACGACTTGCCCATGAAGGCCAGTGGCCGGTATCTGAGCGTGTTGCTTGAACCTTTCTATTGTTAGCTGGCTGAGGATTTCTCGCAAAGTCCACTTAGTTTTACATACATTTAAACATTGGCTATCTCGTAGTAACGTATTTGTGGCAGTGACATCCGCACCTAAATAGCCAAATTGCAATGTTGTCACATACAGCAGCTCATTGACAAGTGGAGGGAAATCACAGAAAGGTTTCTATTCGGTCCATGTATTGTAAATCTGATGCATACTGTTCCCGATGTCCACTCAGTTTCATTTGCACTGACATTGCCTGCGACATAGTACTGGCTGTGCATTTATGCCAGTGGTACTTAGCTGGCCAGATTGCAATTTTGTGGCACGGTTTGGCTCTGTTTGACGACAATCCGGCTATTCTGTTTTTGGCTTCCGAATGGCGAAAACAGGGCATGAAGTTTCGGGCGTTTTTTTTTGTGGTGGGGGTGGAGTAAGTTGATTGAGACCATTTGGTACTATGTTTGTATTTAGCAGCGATTCTACCGTGCATGTGCGCGCATAAATATTTATTAATGATCCCAAGCGCCATTTAATGTTCATGCATGCAAAGGCAAATCAGACAATGGCGTCGCCAGGAGCTGAAGGAGGGGTGTGTATTATTTGTTATTTGTAGGTGTACTGCAGGTTCTTCGCAATCCGTGACACACCTGCTTATTATTTTGTCATTTTTACACAATGCCAAAAATTACCATGAGGTTTTTTGCCAGAGGCGTCTTTAGGAAGGATCCCGAGAGGCCTGAGTGGGAAGGCTACTATAATCATGAGCCATTTTCTGGCTCCGCCACCGCATGCCATTTATTTTTATCGCTTGTTCTGACTCCACTTCTCCCTCTCCTTGATTAGCCATCTGCAAAGTGTCAACTCGGTCGCACCATTGCTTACAGTGGCTTGAACAAGGCATGTCCTGAATATCTCCCATCACCTGCTGGACCCGTCAGTGCGGAAGTCTTCCGCCTCCGTCCTTACTTGTGATGTATTATTGCCAACTGCCCAGAATTCACCCCACCCTCCACCCTCCCAACATTCGGATGGCAACCTAACTGATACAGCTTTGAGAAAACAGGTAACATGTTGCTATTTTTCCCCCTGGATTCTCCCTTGACATAATTAAGCTCAACATATCCGAAGGTTAGCAAGGTAGCATTAGCATTTAAATTCGGAATTATAGTCACCTGAACAGCAGCACAGTGAAAATATTCCAGATGTGCGTGTTATGCCTAAGTTTTCGCAAAAATATGCGGGCAATGCTTTTCAATACTTCTTTCTGGACCTGACACTGATATAGTTACGAAGCAAAAATTTTGGCACGAAGTAGAAAAAGAAAGCTGGAAAGTCACCGAGAATCACGCTCATAGCCACAAAGGGGTATGGAAAGTCACTCGAAAACCCACAAAAGGTGGGGGACCGAATCCCTCCCCTCCCTATATTGAAACACAACGTCAAACCAAAAGCCATTGAGGTGGGGTAGGTGCGAAATCTTCACCCCCTCACCCATGCACTGAAAAGCAATCAGTTAAGGAATTAACTTATGGTGTATGGTTACCAGGAATCGGGTTAACTTGAGATATTGAGCTAGATGCCAGCAATGGTAGATGGCGCGTGCTGCCAGTCCGACTGTCCAGTCACCGTTACCATGGCCGCTACCCAGCCGCAGCGGCCGCCGCCGCTCCGCTGGAACACGCGCGTCACTCCGGTGTCTGCAGTAGAGCGACGCGCTACACGCGTCTGTCTGTCACGCAACACGTGCCCGCCTGTCACGACTCGGGGCGGGCTGCCACGTGACGCGCGCAGTTGCGTCGCAATTCACGTGGTCTTATGCAGCATGTCCCGTAGTGGGATGCCACATTTCGTGCATTGTTACGTCGCATGTGATGGTGTGATACAAGACACAAGGTGTTATGTCGCAAGACTTGTGGCGAGATGTCACATCTCACGTGGCGAAATGCGGAGTGTCATGTCACATGTGAGGGTATGCCAACAGCCACGTGGTCTTATGTCGCATGACTCGTGGCGGGATGTCACATCTCACGTGGCGACATGCAGACTGTCGCATCATACGTGACAACGTGTCACAAGCCAGGTGGTCTTTCGTCACATGATCAATTTATTTTATAGAAAGGTAGATTATATAGGATTGACTCAAATGCCCCTTCCTCTGACAAAATCAAGCGGCTGGCTTTTGAGATCTCCAGACACCGAATCTGAGCGGTGAGCGTCGGTAGTTCAGTGGCGGGCTGAGTGCCTGGCACGCCAGAGGTACGGGGTTCGATTCGCGGTTCTTCCGCAGGCAGGCAGGCGACACCAGCTGCTAAGTGCATCGTAAAGCCGCAATTCAATCTGAGTACTTCCGGCTTCTGTGATAGAATTGTGATTGCTTAGGAATCGCAGTGTGTTCAAGGACAGAACGTAGCATTAATCACTTATCGTTTACTGCAGCGAAGTGGCCTTCAAATAAGGCGAGCTCCGCCGTAAATATGAATTTGCCGCGACTGTTGGTATCAACGGATCCCTCAGGGATCGCAAAGAAGCTTGCTTACCCTAGATTACTAGGGTACCCGCATCATTTAAGCATTAATTAATATCAATTATTAATAACTAAACAGCATTAATACCCGCATCCAGGCCAGATCAGGGGTGTTTTGAAGTATACATTTAGTGGGCAATGTTGGCCCTGCCCACTACTCTCCAATAATTTCAATTTCTAACATGGATTCTGCGTAGTTTGCCCACATCAAACCATTTGGGTTCGCCCATTGCTTCCATGCATTGTGCCGCTTGCACCCCCACCAAACCCCCAAAAAGAGAGTAATTTTCAAAAATCAACGACCGTGAGCCAAACTGTCCGTTTTCAAGAGCTTCTAAATTATATTTCGAGGGGAAGAAGTGTGATGTTTTTTTTTGTCTGTAGCGAATAGCGCAAGGTATTCCATACTACCTTCGAATACGTGAACTGTTGTGCATGATGCGTGCTTCACGCATTGTCCAGGAGAAACAGTGGCGTGCATTGTGGCTGGTACGGCGATTCAGAACTAAGCAAGCGTAACGTCGTCACGAAGTGTTGGAACTTCACAGACCTACCCAGCCGTGTGCCCAAGCAGCATTGTTTGCCACCGTGGTGTAACTCAGCTGCTACAGTTCACGCGCTGTCGCGCCGTATTATGTGGTGTCGACAACGTGTGGCAACCTCCACGTCTGCAATCCGCACCTTACTTGCGACGTCAAGTATTTTGGCTGGAACGCCGACCTATTGCAGTGACATTAGTCTTTGGAGAGTTCTTCGTGATTATCAGTGTTCAAGTAATGGAGCAAACATCATCACTTTGGCGTGCCGCATAACGATGCTGCAACAACGATGAAGATATACGCAAGCTACGTATCGATAATTTGTGCTGCCGGCCTATGCATCGGTGCATTCATCAGAACTGTGTGCGCTTTATCTGGGGCGTTGCGCTAATTAAAGTGTACGATGATAGGCATCATCTGGTTTTGACGGATTCGCTCAGTCGTCTTTTCGTTCTGCAAACGCTTTCCCCATCGGGTTCCATCTTACTCGACATCGTCAGTCAGCTTAATTTTCTTCGCGAGACTGGGAAAAGAGCGATCTTGTGTTGGATCCCAGGTCATGTGGGCATCAATGGCAACGAGTGTGCTGATGCAGCCACGAGACGTACCACAAAATGTCACAGCATGTGCACTGTCGCTGCTGGCCAGAGACACTTCCGAGCCACTTGCACTTGTATGTTGACGAAGTGACAAAGAATTCGGGATGCTTCGATCACAATAAGCTGAGAGCACTTAAGCCATTCCTTTGACAGAGGCGGTCGTGTTCACGTGAGAAATTGCGTGAGTATGCGTTTGTGGCGCGCTATGTCGGGCATGCCTACTTCACTCACTCCTATCTGCTTCGAGAAGGTAGACCGTGCTGTCATAGGTGTCATGCTACACTAACCGCACATGGTCTGGTCTCCTGTCGTGGTGTCAAGCTGCACTTACTGCACATGGTCTGGTCTCCTGTCGTGGTGTCAAGCTGCACTAACTGTACATGGTCTGGTCTCCTGTGATGGTGTCAGGCTGCGCTAACTGCACATGGTCTGGTCTCCTGTCGTGGTGTCAGGCTGCGCTAACTGCACATGGTCTGGTCTCCTGCCAATCGTATATGCCGACGGACCGCGACGAATTTCAGACCTGAACATTCGCTTTCACTTCATGAAGTTCCAACTCATGATTCACTCATTTTCGCATTTGGCCGGTGATTTGATGATCTGTCGACTTTTTCTTTCCAGTGATCTGCACTCAAAAATGTCCTGGTTCACAAGGTTACTATTGGTGCTTCCGCTATGAATATGCGATTTGCTCTCAGGTGAAATAAATAGCATTGGCCTGATGAATTAGTCACGTTATGGGCGCTATACGGATAGACTGCTTGTTTCCTTTTACCATGCTGCGTGCTACATTGCCAACGCATCTGGGCCAGGCCATGGCTGTGCCATTTGACTACCACGTATCTGACCGTGTCGCATGTCTGATGGCATGACAAACAGCTCACATGTTGCCCATTGTCGGCCCAACGCGGATCTGCCTGTCGCATGTTTTGGCTCAAAATAAGCATATCTGGAAGTCAGCAAGACAGCATTAGCAGTTGAATTCCAAATTACAGGCACGTGAAAGCAGCACAATGAAAATATGGTCGCGACAAGCTTTTTTTTAGGGGCCGACCGGAAAAAACATGATAAAACAGGGATCGTCGCAGGTGCACGAAGCGCGTCGAAAATATCTGGCCTTGCGTGGTAAAAATCTCAAAATTTCTGATTGGATTCAGCTCATTTTTTATTTGCAATGGGGGGGGGGGGCTGGCTGCGTCTCTGAATATACATACGTACGATGTGTTTGCAATTTCCAAATTTTTCCTAATTTTTTGCAGATGCCTGACAATATTCGCCGCTGGAACCGCCGCTGACATTGTTGTGAAGCTAACAATCGGCACAAAGTAGAAAAAAGGAGTTTACGAAAAGTTATCGAGCTTCTCGCTCATACCACTAGGGAACGATTGGTAGGCGGAGGGGGAGGGACGAATTCCGCCACTTCCGTACTGGAATTAGGTCTAACTTAGAGTTATACTATTGAGACATAGCGTTTGTTTTTTTGTGATACATAATGCTATGCAATGTATGCAATAGACAATATAATACAGCACATCTTTGATGACAGGTCAGACGGGCCGGCGCTCCCGCTCGTCGGGCACGCCGCCAGCCGTGCTGGTACTGGCCGAGACGGAGACACGCCCGGCGGACACGTGGCGGGACCGTCTGACGATCTCATTGACCCGATTCAGATAATTGCCTGATATAGAAACTGGGTGACCTCAATAAGATGCTGCATTTAGCCTGGAAACTCTTCAACTACTGGATGAACTGAAAAGGGTCCCATGTTAAGCACTCGGACGGGGCAAGTAGCAATTGACGGTAAGTAGTCCCTTCCCTGAACACGGAGAACACCACACCAGTGTTGATGACTGGATGTGTGCAAGCTGTTGTCGACCTGGAACCGCTTGTGCTGCATTTCCCTTTTCTACAGGGGATACTCGTGTGGCTTGTGCATGACTGTCGGATGTTGCCAGGTAACGAGGAACTCACGTCGCGTGCTGATCGCTGGGTCGAGTCCGGCGACCCGCAAATATCGTAAATATCACAAATATCACAACCGCTTTGCCAGCGGCCTTGCAGGGAGCCCTATGACCGTACTGTGATGCACCGTGGTGGGGTGAAGTGGCGGCCGATAATGCTGTGGCTCACCATAGTCAGAGACAGCGATCGACAGCCAGCACTGAAGCTCACGAGCTTCAGTGCTGGCTCATGTGCTGTCCCATGTTCTTTTGTGTCGAAGAAGAATGTAAGGATTTGGAGTTCCTTACGTTATAGGATTTCTGGTTCACAGGCGAGAAGAAGTAATGACAAAGTAGAGGGAATGTTGAGGTGTTGTGGGAGATTGGCACCGACGACGGCAACCAGCCGTCCTCTCATACAAAATTATGGCATCTTTTAATCGCCTTCAAGGTCACCTTTTGAACTAAAACTTGAATTGAATTGAAATATTTAGGCTTGCGAGTCGCAACGTTCCCACAACGATATTTTTTTTTTGCCAGAGCGTTTTGTCCAGATGGAGCCATTTCGCGAATATTTCTGGTCAGCGTCTGTCAATGACCTGGGCTGGGCACACGTAGCTAGCTGAACCTCACCCAATTAGGCTGAAGCCCGGACTTCATGTCACAAGCTCCCATCCAATTTGTAGGGCAGGAGTTCTGAAATCGCTCCGGGGCACGCAAACCGTGGAATGTTTCGTCGCGGACTGGTGGATTGTTGCATTTAGGCTCAGCAAGATCATCTGGTCATATGGAAAACAGCTATGCACCACCGGACGTTCAAAAGTCGGTCGTACAGCGTATATTGCACAGATATTTTCGGTCGTACAGCGTATATTGCAGAGATATTCTCGGTCGTACAGCGTATATTGCAGAGATATTCTTGGTCATACTGCGTATTTTGGAGAGATGTTCTCGGTCTATATTGCAGAGATATTATTGGTCATACTGCGTACTTTGGAGAGATATTCTCGGTCGTACAGCGTATATTGGAGAGATATTCTGGGTCGGTTGCCGTTGCAAAGGATCGATCTCACAAGCTAAACAGACACACCATATTTGGAAATCGTTTCTTTCCGTCGATGCCTGCAGAAGGTTAATGCTAAAATCGCTGAAATGTAACAGGTAGTCGACCCCATCACCATTAATTCTCAAATGAATGGCTGTAGGTAGCAGATCTTCCCACCATTCTCCAATGAAAGGTTGTAGGTGGGCGACCCTCCCACGATTCTTCCATGTGTGTATGCGGACGTATAGCCGTCGGGTCAACAGTGGCTCACATACAAGACTCAGACGTAAACCGCGGTGAAAATTGAGCTTCTGAGTTGGAACTTCGATCTAGATCTCTGAACCTACTGCCCTTTACACCACTTGGAGTTCTCACACCTCGAACGTCAGTTGGCATCTGTGTGCAATCAGCAGGCATCAACTTACCGAAGTCTGTCCTGAAGTCTTGTCCTGCTGTGATCTCCTGTCCTGTGCTGACGTCCCGTCTCCGTCTGACACCAGGTCGGCGGCAGTGCTCGGCTGACCTCTGGCCGTCAGCTGGCAGGTGGCGGGCCGAGGTTGGCCGGGTCGCGTGTCACACGGCTGCTGGCGGACGACTGGTGCCGCCGGCCAG
Source organism: Imbricaverruca yamaguchii (assembly GCA_034440575.1). Lineage (NCBI taxonomy): Eukaryota > Metazoa > Arthropoda > Thecostraca > Neoverrucidae > Imbricaverruca > Imbricaverruca yamaguchii. The sequence continues at coordinate 1,116,279 of JAOTOL010001488.1, read as the reverse complement.
ACGTGGGGCCGGCAGCCGCCGGCGGCGACACGCGCCGCTGACCTCCCGGCGGCGCCACCACGCGACGCCGCCGACGAAAAGAAAAAGTGAAACTGCAGCTCGGCGCTGCTTCGATGGGCCAGCACGCCGGAGGCGACGGCCAGCGACCTGCGGCCCGGCGGGAAATCTTGGCTGGACCGGACCTCGCCTGGCTGGAGGTCACTAGGTCCCGGCACGAGGACACAGTCCACCAGGTTCCGACGCCAAGGACTAGTACACTAGCACCAGCCCGATGTCACGTGTCAATTCAGCTCCTGCCACACCAAGGACAGGTAACGACACACATGTCGTGGGGATGTACGAATTCAGCGGTGGAATGGGTGAACTATTCGAAGCATGGCATTCCGTGAAAGAAACCACAAATGTCACCAAATACGCTGCCCAATACTTGAATCGTAATCCCCAACCAGAAAGGTTCACGGATTGAGCGACGTGGTGCGGTGGTGTGTGGGATACCCGGGGCAGAACACATGGACACAACACAAATCCAACCACGCCAACGCAATCAAACCAACGACAGGCACATGGAACACGTCAAATCAATCTCACCGACAAAAAGAGGCCATCCTAACTAGACTTAGAACCGGTTGCACAAAACTAACGCAGCCTCGACTGGAGGATGACCAACACACACCTCACTGCGATACCTGCAACACCACGTGAAGCATAGGCCCACATCCTGCTAGACTGCAGTAGCTTTAGCTCTCAGAGACAACCACTTAAGGCAATCTGCCAAAGAGAGTTATCACCCAACCGCTTCTCGGTGGCAAACACCCAGATCTCCGTCAATTGCTATTTGAATATCTGTATGCCACAACACTAGCAGGGGCACTGTAGGCACCACACCACCACCGCTCACATCAACTCACAATGCATGGCCGCGAGACACTCGTAGGAAACACGTAAATGGCCATCCCCGCATGGCGTCAGACGTACATGAGCCGATTTGCTTTCCAATTTGAAATAATTGGCTACCTAGCGGTACCGTCGGAGGTAGATGAGCCGGCTTGCTTTAGGAAAACGAGAAAAAAAAACTAAATAAATAAAAATAGCATAGCGTAAAACGACTACCCAGAGGAGCCATCGGACGTAGATGAGCCGATTTGCTTTCCGACTCATAACCTAAATGGCTACCCAGAGGAACAGCGGACGTAGAAGATACGAATTGCCAAACACCGTGCTAACCCAACTGACAACCCTGCATGGCATGCTTAGACTAACCAGCTACTAACAATCGACACGCGGCAGCCTGCGTGATAAGGGGTGTGGACAATTCCCCCCCTTGTTCGCACGGTAAAGATCACTCAGTGCTCCTCGGTAAGAGTAGGCTCAAGTGGCACCTTGGCAAAATCAATTCGTCACTCTCAAAACACCCACCCCACCCAAACTAAAAATTATTTTGTGGAGGAGTAAAGTAAAATGAAAAGCATTTAGACATCAGGGAGATGTCCCCAACTCTGCCCCCGCCTTCAGCACCTGAAATGTTACACAAAGTTTAACGTAAAATTCCCTTAACGTAAATATCCACTTGCCTGCACATTGATCGCAAGCAGTCGTTTTTATATATACATGAAACGTGTTCCTTTGAAGGCGGCGCAAATAACCTTTATGGTCCAGCACGCCTAAAAAATCACTCTTCCCCGGGATGCCTAAAAGCCTGCTGTTGATAGGTGCGTACAAAATGAGACCAACAGGCAAAGGGAAATGAGGACTGGTGGGGTCGTGACCCGCTTAGAGCCAGACACTTGAAGGTCCACTACTCAGCTACCTTTCTCTTTTGGCGGTGTTCATGACCTCGTCGGGAACCGATCAGTTGTCGAATACACAAGAGAGCAAGCTAAAACAAGCGGCGAGTTCCCCGCTTGTTGTCTGGGATATGCTGTGAGCACTGGCGGATCCAAGGGGGGGCATTCCGGCCATGCCCCCCCCCCCAAGCGCCTCAAAGTGGGGGGGCATCATGTCTTCCCCCCCTCCCTAAACCAACAGAAGTAAACTAAATTAAAATACAGTTACTTTGAAAATAGCGCTCCGGGTGAAAGAATCTCCAATTTTAAAGGTAGTTTCATAATTGTTTGAAAGCCCAATATGGTAGCAGAGTAGATTCTGACGCACATCGAGGGCTCTATGCTGTTTAAGTTCTGCTTACAGCAAGAGTTGACAAAATCAGTAGTTTCATTATTCCTTAGTCAGATAGCTTCATGAATTTCGTTTAGCAAGTAACCTGTAAGATTTCCCAGTGAGCCAGATTTCGAAAGCGAAATTTGAACAGGATGTTTTGTGCATGTGTCCAGTTAGGCCCAGTTGAGCAGCATGCTTCGTATGTTGATGTTGTGGGTCGCTAACATAAAGAGACAGGCTAGGCTGGCTGATTTTTTTAAAATAAAAAATAATAGCAAGAGGAGGTATGTAGGTATTTAGATCCTGAATAAGAGATAACTGGTGGTTTCGCAGGTAATGGAGATTCGGGTGGTCAGACCTGGCTATTAAACTTTAAGGGTTTTATTGCAGTTTAAAGCAGTGATGCATTATTAGTGAAATATGGTGGAATGTACCACCTATTGAACAATGAGAAGACATCCTTCCCAAACAACTATCGACATCTTGCTTTTTGATGTGCTTGTGAAGTCTTCAAGTCTCGTTTCTAACCGTGGCGTGTGTTTAAGTATCATGCTTATGCTTACCATTATATATTGTGATATATATTGTACCGAACGCGATTTCAATTATGGATTACTCATGATATGGTCTACTGTTCAAGAGAATTTGCTGATAGTATGTCATTCTTATCATTGTCATTGACATAAGTATTCCTACAATAGGTGTCTCCAAAAATAAACAAAACAGATGCACATAAACAGGCTATTGGCTCAAAATTGAGTTTCAAGGACTTAAACGATATTGTAAACGACATCACTTCCATGGGCAAGATCGACATCTTCGTGGACTCTTTTCAACATCTCACACCTAACGAAAAGAAAAGAATATTCTAACGCTGGTTTAACACGCGCCCTGGAGGGGGGCGAAATTCGCCTACCCCTCCGGTTTTTCGTAGATACCTGCCGATTTTACCGGCCGATATACGCCATTTTTTGTGTACCTGCTTAGAAATGAACGGCACGTTGTTTAAAGAAAGAAAAACGAAAATCGACTGAAGATTTTTCGAGTTAGGGGTCGGTAAAATTGTTTGTTTAAAAAGCGCCAGACCACACATATCGGCGCTGATGCACTTCCAGTATATTGGGAAAAAGGAAGTGTTCTTCGCAACACTAGCGACTTGCTTGATGTATATTGTTATGCTACATTGTTTCAACGTCATGTTAGGGTACCGAGGTCAAGTCAGGTCAAGTTCATGACAGGTTAACACACGCCCTGGAGGGATGGAGGACGAAATCCGCCCATACATCCAGTTTTTCGTACACAACTCCATATTATACCGGCTAATATAGGCCATTTTTCCGTACCAGCTTAGAAATGACCGGCGCATTGGTTCAAGTAAGAAAAATGAAAATCTGCCCAAAAGTTTTAAAGTTATGGTCCGTTAAATATTTTTTTTAATCGCAGCGCCCGACCATAAAAATCGGCGCTGGTGCGCTTCCCGTATATTGGCAAAAGGGAAGTGTTCTTGACAACACTAAGCGACTTGTTTGATGCATATTGTTATGCTATATAATTTAAAAGTCATGTTAGGTCGCCGATGCCATCATGACAGGCCAATGGAACCGAACTTGTTCAATTGGAATGTTGTCATAAATGGAAATGACTGTCATGCGATTGATGTTATGTTGTCACTTTGCATGTTACTCCCTACACATCCGGAAATCTACTGTTTGTCATTGTGTGCCTAAGCGTTTCTATACTTCATTGATGTATTTCGCTCCTTTCTTTGCGAATCCGATTGTGAGAGCCGCCCAACGGAGCAGTCAGGTTCCGGTAACTGGAGCAGGTAATGACCTGATAAAGTGCTCCTATATAGGTGGCCTGAGGTCAAATGGCGGATCTGTAATATGTAGTGCATCATTAGCAATGTTCAAAGCATCATTAATCGAAATTTTGGAGCATTTAAACACAATCACAACGATCCATAACAATGACAAGCCAAGCCACGGAAAACCAGAAAAGTTTGCTATTTTGACCTCATTTGACCTTGAGGATATTGACCTAATGTCACGAAATTTGCACACAATAGAGTTAACTATCGTGCCCATCCACCCTGCGATATTTGTTGCTCTAGCCTTAATGGGAGCCGAGATCTTACGGCGGGGGGGGAATCCGCCCACCTCCAGTGCGCGTAAGTTTCAGTGGCCCTCCAGGGCGCTTGTTAATGTAGGCATCTATAAGACACGTTTTGCACATATATCGTATGAAGCAAACACATAGGTTAGGTTTGGTTAGGTTGGTTTAGGCTAGACTTCTGTTATAAGTGAGAAAATAAATATTTAAAAAAACAATGTTGGGGCATATTTTTCCAAGAAATTTATCCTTAAAAAATTTGTCAGGCTAGGTTATGTTCGGCTAAGTTTGCTAAGTTGAATCTTTTTATGCAAAAAGTCGTTTGAAAAATATAGTTCACGAAGAGAGAGCCTTGATGCCAGCACCGTGTATTCATCAGCGATCGGCGGTAACCAGACTGGCCCCCGCACAGCCCACACCCTCCCAGGTCAACTCGACACCGCTCCCACGCTTTCGACACCCCCGATCGCTGATTGGTCCATCCCGCAAACGCCCCACCACGCTATCCGGCCGGCCCGTGCCGGTCACGAGGTCGCCGCACTGGATGACTCATCTGGCGACATCCTGGGGCTAGTACCAGTGCCACCTCACATGCAATCTCACTAAAAAATTATATATTTTTAAAACAATTTGTTTCCTTGCATGGAAAGTTAGGCTAGGTTAGGTTAAGTTATGCTACATTTTTTGTTATTTTGAACATCAGTTTTAATGCTATCTTACCCAAATCCGAGCCCACTTTTTGTGTTACTTTTCTTCCTAACTGAAAAAGTATGCACTTATAGAGGAAATGAGTTGTTGCATCATATTGACAATATTTATAAGCATTGCATAAGAAAAAGAAATTCCAAGAACTCAAATTACCTTACACTGCAAGTTTACCAATATGGTAATACCACTGTACAATTGGATGATTTCGATGGTCATGCTCAACAAGGAAATACTCTGATAATAGGTTAGCATTTCCTTTGAAGTATGTTGGATGAAAAATGTATTGGCCCTTGGTAAGCTTCATTACCTTTTGTTCTGAAAAGTTTCAAATCTGGTAACACCAGACAAGCTTTGCCTTTTACTTAGTACATACCTAGGTAGGTACATAGACACCTTCCTATAATCTTGTGATTATTGCCTTATGTTTTGGGGGGCGGGGATGGCCGAGTGGTTAAGGTGTCGGGCTATGGGTACCAAAGATCCCGGGTTCGACTCTAGCGCCACTCAGGACGTCTCCCAATCCCGCGGCCCACCGGCGAAACAGTGTGGGCGGCGCCATTAGCCGTGAATGTGCATAAAGTGTGTCGTGAACCAACCAATAAACAAACAAACAGACAAGCCTGATGTTTTGGGTATTATTGTACTTTAACACGCGCTCTGGAGGGGCGATGGGGGCCAAATCCGCCCACCCCGCCGGTTTTTCGTACATAACTCCAGATTTTACCGGCCGATATACGCTACTGCTTGCGTACCTGTTTCAAATGGCCGACGCGTTGTTTAAAGCACTAAAAACGAAAATCAGTCGAAAATGTTTCGAGTTAGGGGCCGTTAAAGTACGAAAAATTATCAGCGCTGATGCCGACTACAAAAGTCGGCGATGATGCGCTTCCCGTATATTGGCAAAAGGGAAGTGTTCTTGGCAAAACTAGCGGGTTGTTTGATGTATGTGGTTATGCTTTATAGTTTCAAAGTTATGTTACGTTACCGAGGTCAAGTTAGGCCAAGTTCATGACAGGTTAATGGAACCAAACTTGGTCAACTGGAATGTTGTCATAAATGCACATGACTCATGCGGTTGATGTCACTTTGCATGTTGCTTACTCCCTACACATCCTGAAAACTACGGTTTGTCACTGTGTACCTAAACGATTCCATGCTGTATTCATGGACTTCACTCATTTGTTTGCGAAGCCGATTGTGCCGAGCCGCCCAACGGAGCAGTCTGACGGGCTTCGGTAACTGGAGCAGGTAATGACCTAATAAAGTGCTGCTATATAGGTGACATGAGGTCAAGTGCCAGGTTTAGCATCTGTATCGCATCATTAGTGATGTCCAAAACATAATTGATGCCCATTTCGGAGCATTTAAACACAATCACAGCGATCCAGAACAATGACAAGCCAAGCCACGCAAAACCAGAAAATTGTGAAATGTTGACGTCATTTGACCTTGCAGATAATGATCTAAGGTGTTGAAATTTGTACACAATAGAGTTCACGCTGTACCCATCCACCCTGCGAATTTCGTTGCTCCAGCTTTGATAGGAGCCGAGATCTTAGGGAAATGGGTCCGGAATCTGTCCCCCTCCAGTGCGCGTAATCTTCAGAGGTCCTCCAGAGCGCGTGTTAAGGTATCCACAAAACAAGTTTTACACATTTTACTTACATGAAATAAGCGCATAGGGTTAAGTTTGGTTCAGCTTGGTTAGATTATGTCAGGTTACGATTTTCTTTTTAGATGAATACAAATTATCGATAACTTTTAAAAACACATTTTCAAAAAAAAAATTATGTAAGAACAGATTAGGCTTGGCTAAGTTTTGGTCCATTTTTATTTGCTTTTTGACATTAAAAAAAAACTTTCAACAAATTCTGGCATGAAAGGTCAGGTAGTACCCCAGCCAACATCTTAACCGGGCCGCGACTGGGGCCCAGCTGGGCAGACGGCAGGGCAGCGACCGGACAGCCAGACTGGGCCCCAGTTAGCCCATGCAACATTTATTCACTGGGGCCCGACATGGCCCCGTTGGGTTTCCTGACCGGGGCCCAGCTGGGCACGGGCTCGGACCGGGCCCCGGCTGAGCACGGGCTCGGACCGGGCCCCGGCTGGGCACGGGCTCGGACCGGGCCCCGGCTGGGCACGGGCTCGGACCGGGCCCCGACTGGGCATGGGCTCGGACCGGGGCCCAGCTGGGCATGGGCGCGGACCGGGCCCCGGCTGGGCACGGACTCGGACCGGGCCCGGCTGGGCACGGGCTCGGACCGGGCCCCGGCTGGGCACGGGCTCGGACCGGGCCCCGACTGGGCATGGGCTCGGACCGGGGCCCAGCTGGGCACGGGCGCGGACCGGGCCCCGGCTGGGCACGGACTCGGACCGGGCCCCGGCTGGGCACGGGCCGGGCTCGGACCGGGCCCCGGCTGGGCACGGGCTGGGCGTCGACCGGGCTAGGACCGAGCGTTGAGTGTGCAATGAGCAGGACCTGGGTTGCGCCCCAACTGGGCATCCCATCCCGGCTCACACTGGTACGGGGTACCGCGTCCGGTCGGCTGACTATGGCTGCCACCGCGTCCCCAACCAAACGTTCACACCAAGGTGGTTGTGAAGCACCTGTCGCAATTTATACGTATGCCGTGTTGGCACATATGGAATTAATTTATAAGTATATGGTATTTCAGCGGAATAACGACGTAATGAGACGCACACTTGACACACCACCTAATTCGACATTTAATGCCACATTCTGTGTAGACCACCTTGGCGTTTTCACGGATAAGCACGGTTCGCTCCCAGCTGTCACCGGTTTTAAAATGCCGTATACAATGCAAAACGTATATTACTTCTTGGCATAATACAATGACGTATATCTCTACTACTCCAATACTCTACTCTAAGAGTCGCCAAGGGCCAGCTGTGAGCTGGGACTGTCTGTTTCAGACCGAGGTGACACTTCACACTCATCCGTCGCGGTATCACGCTCCGGAGCGCGGCGCTCGACTTGCGGTGTTTGGCGGTCATTGTGGACCCCTTCTAATCTCCTGCCGCCGCGATTCTGCGATCCATGTGGCCACTTTCCCAACGCGAAATCGATTTTTCGCATGGTACATTCGGCCGTCCTCATGTTTTTCTTCACCGCAGGTGAAAAACGCGAAACCATCAGATGTAGCATCAACCCTTTTACTACTTCGCACAAGTTAGGCACACTAAGGTTGGTTGAATGACTATTTACACTCTCAGCTACATCATCAAAATTCATCATCTAGTTATTGTGGTTTAGGAGCGCATCAACTGCATAGGCTATACAGCGCCCATTAAGTTAGTCGTGCCAGGTATAAACGTATCGGTGTCAAGTAATAGGCGATAGTACGCATAACAGGCATGGCATGGCATGCCTGCTATGGCATTTCATGACGTATTTTGCACAGCCAGGTGATTGATGTCCATGTCCTACACTTGTGGGCGGGAGTACACCAAATCAAAACCAACAGCAGACAGACACTGTGGGAGTTTCGCGACACAGCGTGAATCAATCCACCATATCACTCGCACAGGAAAACCGTAGTGCTCTTCGTTTACGGAAGGCATGCAGCAAGTGGTATAGAACAGCTGAATTATCTGACCGTGTAAGGTTATGCTACCCATGGATAGATATTATGATAACGGAGGATGGAGAAGTGACAAACATCAAATTTCGTGATATTGCTACTACAAAACTTGGTGTTATTGGGGATGGTAGTCCCGAACTGCTCTAGAGGAAGGATACTCACCTATCCAAAACGCTCATAGTACGATAGACATACGCATCAATCACATAACACGAACGATGCTTGTGGTTGGTGAAAGTCGGGTCCAACATGGAAGCTGGCAGTTTGCAGGCCGTAGGGTTCCAGTATATCACGGATTGAGGGAGGCATTTCATTATGTCTTTGGGGATTATGGACTGTGACATACAAATAGGTCGTCGGTATGCCCAGTGTGAGACCAGCGGCTACCTGGGCACGTTAAGCGCTCCTAAACCTGGGCACGTTAAGCGCTCCTAAACCTGGGCACATTCGCCATGGTACAAACTGCTTACACACTCATCTTCCAAAATATTGGACATTTTCAGAGCAAAGCACCCATATGAAAAAAAAAACATAATTACGATGGGGTTATTAGGCGGTTGACTATTAGGAAGTACTTACAGCAGCAAAGGATTGCGAGAGGAGGAATGGGAACGTAAACGACCACAATATGCCACATACCTTCTCCACCGAATATAAGCGTCGTGCATCAGTATATTGGAACTAAAGTAGCCTTCATAGCTTCAGCGAATCATTACCAACAGTTGAACGGTAACTCCATTATGTAAGAGGGCTTCAGAAGCTCCCTAAAGTATTTTGTTCGCCGCTTCTTAACGCGGCAAGGCTAAAATTCTGAAATTTCGTGACGTTTCCTAAACTTCTTTTCGGCGTATAATGCCACCTTTTGCTATTGATAAGAGGCTATACAGTGCGCTTAGAGGCCATAGCTGATTGTTTCAAAGCCAGACAGATATCTTATAAAAACAGATTTGTTATGTATATCAGGACTAGTTTCGTGACAACACCGTTGGTGAAGAAGGCATACATATTGATTTAACGTCACTAAATATGTGCATAATTCGCAGTGGCGGTCCGATGCATTGTACTGATTATGGTCTGATGCAGACGAGTTCCCTGGAACTTCTTCTCTCTGCGCTCAGACTTATCGGTGAGTGAGAACAGGTCGGATGCGGAGCTGTCCATGAGAGCCAAACAACACAGCCACACTACTGCTGTCAAGGTGTCACCACCCAGTGTGGCCAAGTAGCACGCCTGGAAACATGAGCAACTTGTGTTTATCTGATTGAAGTAAAAATATTCGGGTGCTACACGACCAATGATATCGATGCGACCTAAAGCCAAAATATCTAACTAACTTAGATTATGGGTGACGGATGCTGGCTGAGACTCATGGCATGAACTTTTTCAAAAATCTGTCCCAGTCTCATGGTGTTAAGATGATAATTTAATAAAAAGATGTTACCCAAAACAACAGTATTTTAACAGTAACAGTAACAGTATCAGCTGGTGACAACTAAAGAACGACAGTTGAAGCCCAAAGGAGATATATACTGTTCGTTTGTGTTAATTGGTTGGTTGGTTATTGTAATTTATGGGCGCATATATTGCGTCGGTCATTCAGCGCCCATAACATCGTCAGTCAAACAGTAAAATGCAAGCAACATCGTCAGTGAAACGGTGGAAGTTAGCGAAAGTCAGCGAAAGTCGGTCAGAATGACATGACCTGGGGTGAAATACAAGTATGATACCATGCTGTGCTTCCATGCTCATTTCGTCAGATGTAAAAGTGAGTTAATGAAGAGTATAGATCACAGAAAACTTGAATTCAGATACGAAGATGAAAAGCTGTCCTGATTGAACAATGGAAGACTTGTCGCCTAATGCTCCCCTAAGGGAAATCTAAGCGAAATCACGATTATGACCGCACGAGTGTATGGCGAGTCTTCCTAAGAGGCATATTGCTGGGTAAATTAGATCCTCCAAGAATATTTATTGCAGTAATCGGTAGCTAAAACAATTAAGTATGGCAAAGTTTATCTGTTACGCACGAACAAAAACGACGATATCACGCAGTCAACAAAGGAGCCGTCACACAAAATACAACTTCAAAATTAGAATAGTCCTGTCTCCATTGAAGAAACTGTATGATAAACATACCTAAATCAAACCATACCAGTGAACTGTGCCGTTCTAGAGACTCCAAGTGGTCCGTCAAAGCTGCAATGTCTTCGTGGCTACTAGCCTGGATCGGAAGTCCTCTGGTTTCAGCGTCGTCTGGGTTCCAGCGACGTCTGGGTTTCAGCGACGTCTGGTCTCAGCGACATCTGGGCGTGCAAAAATGACATCCTGCTTTTTATGACTACATCCAGCTTAACCCGTCCCATCTCGGGGGGATCTTCAACCGCCCTCTCAGGTTTTTCGCGGACAGCGAACGAACGGCGCGCGGCAGCGCGCCCGAATTTGACATACCTTTTCCCACATGAATTTGGCATGCTGATTCAATTTTTTTAGGTCAGGTCATCTAGGGTCAACGAGTTAGTCAAGGTCAAGTAAGGTCACCTCCAACAAAGTTTAACCAGTCGTCGCGCTTTAACGGATACTGATATTTTAATGAAACTTTCAGCGTTTGCTTATCTTTACGGATGCAACAAAACGTACGAGTTGATTAAAAAAAACTTTTTAATAGTTTTTGACTACATATAAATTTTGCGTATTTGCCATATTGCAGTTCAAACACAGGATTCTGGCTAAAGTAAGCATTTCTTTTATTAGGGCAAGTTATCATAGAAAGAATGCCATAGTAATGCCACAGTATGATGCTGTTCTTCAGTGGCAACATGCATTGCCGAACTGAACCAAAACAACAGGCATTGTCCAACGACAGCAGGTCTTCTCTCCCCCGCCCCAGTCCACTGAAAACCGATTGGCTTGATCCACATGCAAATTCTGAAAATTTGTCTCACTTACCAGAAACGCCTAACATAACTTAGCTTTACCAAACCTAACCTCTTTGTATGATTCATGGATGTAAAATGTATGTAAAACTTGTCCCATAAATACCTTCAACTGTAGTAATACAGCCTTTGTTTATGTACAGGAATGTTATAGTAACTGCAAGCAGTGTTTAAATTCTTCTCATCATATCTGAGGATCATCAGCTATGAATATGGAAAGTTATGGCACAAAATAATGGTTGTATTTTTACTTCGTAGATAGTCCTTGATGTTGTGGAAGCATTTTGTATGATCAGACATGGAGAATAGTTGTTCTTCAAAACCAGTTACATAATAACATCGGTTTGCACTTTCAACTGAATCTTCATCACAAAGCAGTTAATTATTAGCAGCTCCATACAATTTCGAGATAAAAATGACCGATACTTTCCTGGAGAGTAATGTTTTGCATCCCAGAAATGCAGGGAGCCTACTTTTCGAACCTTGGTCCTATGGTACTCAAAGCCAGATATACCAACATTGGTGGATTGGTTGAATGAATAAGCCTTCAATATTTAAATCCAACTCCTCAGATGTTTCAGTAACGATAAATCTCACGAACCTCAAATTGATGGTAGAGCAGCTGCGCCAAGTTAGAACCCGGCATCCCACGGCTTGAAAATAGCGTCTTTGGCTCGTTCATGGGGACAGCGTGGTAATATTTGGGGAACTAGGCCCTGACTGGGCCCCGACCAGGCCCAGACTGGGCCCCGACCAGGCCCTGACTGGGCCCCGACCAGGCCCAGACTGGGCAGACCATCGGTGTCGCCGCGAACTGCCACGCTGATATGAATCGGGCGATGAACTGGGCCGATGATGGGCCCTGGCCGGGCTGCCCATTCAGTTAACGTTCAGGTTTTGCCGGTCCAGAGTACGATCGTGAATACATGGGTCTATTCTGTGCAAATTTCATGACCTTAGGTCAATATCTTCAAGAATGTCAAAATATCAAAATTTTCTGGTTTTGCGTGGATTGGCTTGTCATTGTTATGGCTCGCGGTGATTGGGTTTGAGTGTTCAAAAATGGGCATCAATGATGTTTTGGACATTAGTAATGATGCAATACAGATGCTAGACCAGGCATTTAACCTCGAGTCACCTATATAGCAGCACTTTATCAGGTCATTACTTGCTCCAGTTACCGGAACCGGGCTATCAACCCGACTGCTCCGTTGGACGGCTTGGCGCAATCGGTTTATCAAAGAAAGGAGTTGAGTATATGAATTGAAACGCTTGGGTACACAATGACAAGCAGTAGTTTTCAAGATGTCTAGGGAGTAACATGCAAAGCGACATCAATCGCATGACGGTCATTTTCGTTTATGATAACATTCCAGGTGACCAAGTTTGGTTATATTAACCTGTCATGGACTTGACTTGACTTGACCTTGGTGACCAAACATGAATTTGAAACTATATAGCATAACAATACACATCAAATAAATCGCTAGTGTCGCCAAGAACACTTCCATTTTGCCAATATACGGGAAGCGCATCAGCGTCGATTTTTGTTGTCCGGCGCTGCGAATTTTTTTTTTACTTTAACGGGCCCTAACTCGAAAATTTTCCGCCCATTTCCATTTTCTAGCTTTAAGCAACGCGCCAGTCATTTCTAAGCAGCTACGCAAAGAATGGCGTAGATCGGTCGTCAAAATATGGTATTATGTGTAAAAAAACCGGAGGGGGCGGATTTCGCCCCCCCCCTTCCAGGGCGCGTGCTAACCTAGCCTAACCTCCCATTGAAGATATAATCATGGATTGATAGTCAAATTGGGTATTTTGATACATGGAAAACTGTGTCGTTCTTGTGGCAAGAGAATTGTCGAAACTAAGATGTCTAGGAATAAAGTGTGAACTCAAAGGTGCATATTGAAGTATATGTCTGTTCTTATTTTCAGTCTGGATTCTCCATCTCAACCTTCCCGTGAAGGGGTAGCTTCTGCCTCCATCCTCTCCTCTCTCGATCTTCTGCTTGCACCAGAAACCGGCCCCAGCCCAACCTCTGCCTGCTGAGATCCAGAGTTGTACCACCCTAATGGGACTGAGATCAGTTTGCTTGCTGTTATTCCAAGTAAGAATTCCACATTAACAATTTTCTCAATCATGATTTTCTTGGAGACAGCTGCTAATGTGGTCAGATAAACAGGTCAGGGTTTTTGCACTGTGGAAAGAGTGGGAGTGCAACAAATATGCAACCGGTTTAATGGTTCTACCTTACCATGCATAAGATTGACAACTTTTAGATACTTTTGGGGGGCCGGGGCTGACGCCAAAATCCGAAAGTTGCCCCCCAAACCGGTGGGCTAGATCCGCCAGTGGCTGTGAGACGACAAATTATCAACGCTTGCGCTAAGGTGGGGGAAATTTATCTTCCCTCCCTGAAGAAAAATATGGGCCGCAATCTATAGTTGCCACCAAGATACAATTGCGTTGTACCGTGAACACGGACACGCGCTCCAATGGTCAGCACACGACATGCACGTATTCGTCCAAGCGGCGCGCCACTTCGCCCTGTTGCGCCATTCTTCTAATTCTTTCCCCGCACTCTGCTGGGAGTATGGTGTAATGCAAGCGCTCCGCATAGACGAGCATGAGGCGGCGCATATGTCATGAAGTCACGATGGGATGAAGGGGGAGGGGCCGAAATACGCCCACCCCTCCGGTTTTTCGTAGATAACTCCAAATTGTATCGGCCGATATACGCTATTGTTGTGTACCTGTTTAAAAATGACCGGCGCATTATTTAAAGTAAGAAATACTAAAATGGACCGGGCATTTTTCGAGTTAGGGGACGTTAAGTTAAAAAATGTCAGCGCCAGACCACAAATATTGGCGCTGATGCGCTTCCCATATATTGGCAAAAAGGAAGTGTTCCTGGCAACACTAGCGACTTGTTTGATGGCTATTGTTATGCTATATTGCTTCAAAGTCATGTCAGGTCACCGAGGTCAAGTCAGGTCAAGTTCATGACAGGTTAACACACGCCCTGGAGGGGGAGGGCGAAATCCGCTTACCCCTCCGATGTTTCGTACCCAACTCCATATTGTGCCGGCCGATATACGCTATTTTTGTGTACCTGCTTAGAAATGACCGGCGCATTGTTTAAAGGAATAACAATGAAAATCGGGCGACACATTTTCAAGTTAGGGGCCGTTAAAGTAAAAAAAACTCGCAGCGCCAAGCCACAAAAATCGGCGTTGATGCGTTTCCCGTATATTGGCAAAATGGGAAGTGTTCTTGGTAGCACTAGCGACTTGCTTGATGAATATTGTTATGCTATATAATTTAAAAATCATGTTAGGTCGCCGAGGTCAAGTAGGTCAAGTTCATGACAGGCTAATGGAGCCAAACTTGTTCAACTGGAATGTTGTCATGAATACAAATGACTGTCATGCGATTGATGTAACCTTGCACCCTACACATCCGGAAATCTACTGTCTGTCATTATGTGCCTAAGCGTTTCCATACTTTATTCATGTATTTCACTCCTTTTTTTGCGAAGTCGATTGTGCCGAGCCGCCCGACGGATCAGTTGGGTGGGGAGCCGGTTCGGGTAACTACAGGAAGTGATACAACCTGATAAAGTGCTCCTATATAGGCGACCTGAGGTTAAATGGCGGATCTGACATCTGCATTGCACCATTAGTAATGTCAAAAACATCATTTATGCCAATTTTCGAGCAGTTAAACACAACCACGGCGATCCAGGACAATGACGAGCCAAACCACCCAAAACCGGAACATTTTGCTATTTTGACCTCATTTGACCTTAAGGATATTGACCCAAGGTTATGCAATTTGCACACAATAGAGTTCACTACCGTACCCATGCAAAACCGGAACATTTTGCTATTTTGACCTCATTTGACCTTAAGGATATTGACCCAGGTCATGCAATTTGCACACAAGAGTTCACTACCGTACCCACCACCCCGTACATTTGCTCCAGCCATAATAGGACCCGAGATCTTAGGGGGGGCGCGGAATCCGCCCCCCCCCAGTGCGCGTCATTTTCAGAAGCCCTCCAGGGCGCGTGTTACAACCAGCGACCACCCGGTTTCTGTAGGCCTTCGTAGCAAAAATAAAATAGCGTACGCGAACGCACACAAACGAGATGCGACATTGGAAACGTTCGACGATTAGGGCCAGAAACAACCCACATTTTCTTTCCTGAAAAAAGACCCATTGGGGGGGGGGGGGTTATGAGGTCATGATTGACGTTTTTGACCTTAGTGAGTCCACTTTTGGTCATATTTTACCCATTTTGGATTAGACAATGAAAGGGAAGGACCATGGTCCAAACTTGTGCTCAACCTTTCTTTTTACATTCGCAGAATTTGGTTTTCATGCTCCTGAACCGTATTTTTACTTTGGGTAGAGCAGATACGTTGTTTTAAGTAAGCATAGCCTCATACAAAGTATTAACTTAGACAGGAACATCAGTATTATGCCTTACGGGCAAATGAACAAAATAAGTACGTCATAAAAAACGTTAAAATTCAGACCTCTCTGGCGCGTTTGTTCCGCCTCTGAAAACAAGTAAACGATGGACATCTCATTTAAATAGCTCCACTCGTTAAAGGTGGCGCCTGGTTGAGCCTTATTGGAGATAATCTCACTTGATTTCAACTAAGTTGGTGGCCGTGTATGAACTTACGTAAAAATGTCCACACACCAAACTCATGTGCAAAAAGGTATGTAAATTTCAGTGCGCTGCCGCACACCGTTTTTTCCTTGTCTGCGGAGTCTTAGGGTGTCGTAAAAAGACGCACCCCTCCCAAGACGGTGCGGGTTAAGACGGGACACCAAATCAGCTCCTCCAACTTATTTTCGGCTCACCAGCTCTATCATTGCTGGAATTCAAATTTTGGTTTGGAGCTGCTCCCAGCAATGGGTAGCTCACTTGGCAGGTATCATATGGCCAAAAGCGTCATGTTGTGGGCCCCCACTATTGTTTTAGAGCTGCGCACAGCCTAGGGTAGCTGTCTTGGCAGGCATCATACGACCAAAAGTGCCGAGCTCAGGGCCACACATTTTTGTTTTGGAGCTGCAGTCTAGGTCAGCTGACTTGGCAGGCATTATACGATCAAAAGCGTCATGCACCAAGCGGCCGTCTGGGCCGCCAAGTTGCCCTTCTGTGGCTGACGTATAGCGTGTTTGGCCTTCGCAACCTATCGTAATAGTCCGCAAATGAGGTTTTAACTCGCTACGTTATGTTGGTAGCGTGTTACAAGCTGCATTACTATTCCACAGCACTTAGGTAACGACGCTATGCCAGACGTCAAATGTCGCAATGTTCCGCTAGCATCCATGGTAGCGACTTAGACACAACTAATGCTCCTAGCGTGTACGGTGTAAAACATGTATTAACCACCTGCCGAAAATCCCGCAGACGCTTCGCGGAATTTCACGGGGATAGGCTGCATTTTCAAGTAGTAATCACCTATAATGGAAAGCTGTATCGTCGTGTTTATATAATGGATAGCGTCCAGCACTTCGGCCCCACCTGCATTTCAATAAACGGCGCATTTTGGTCGTTCTTTACATGGAAGGCCACCATGAGCAACGCGAAGTCAGATATGTTGAGGGATATTCCATACGGCCACCTTTGTGTGGCAGATTCCACCCCTGTTATCAAACTAATCTTCGAATACTGGCCACTCAGCTGCGTTCCACCAAAACTAAGAACACACACAATCGCACGTGTTACATGTCGTAACTCTATATATACCATCGAATATACTCGGGCGGATATAAATATAAAATACAACGGCTGGTACGTGAACACAATAGAGCGTAACAGCCAGCGCGACAAGTTCCCGTCTCATTAGTTGGCGCATCCGTCAAATGCTGGGGGCAAACCCAGGCTCTTCACATCATGCGACTTTACCGCCGATCACGTGACCATTATCTGCCGGACACTACTGGGCGCCGGAATAGTGGCTCGCCGTGCTCGGCCGGTCAGACCCAGCCGCGCCCCGATCGTCTGCCGCTTCCCGATAGCGCGCTGCCGTTCCAGCTGTCGACCGTCGCGTGCCACGAGTAAACAATAAACACATCTGTGCGTGAGCGCCAATAAGAACCAAGTAAATGCGAGGAAGCTGCTGAGATGACACCAGTGAGTCGCATGGATAAAAGATCACATGTCACAACGCAGAAGGCAGCGCCGGCCTCACCGGACCGGCCGCCGGCCGACAGCCGGCGCGCGCTGTTGCCGTACCACTGCCGTACCACGTAAACACGCGTAAACCGGTCTCTGCAGTGTTGCGCAAAACCGCCGCCGACCGCACAGGCGCGCCGGCGTTATTTGAGCTGAGAACTCGGGCGAATCTGACGTGAAGCCACGGTCGGGCGTGGCGCGGTCGGCGCTGGCGGCGGCCGCTCGTGACGACCGCAGACGCCTGGCCGGCGGCGGCGCCGATCGTCTCGACACCGCCACGTCCTCTGGAACACTGCGTGACGCGTCGCCAGTGACGTCACACGTTGATGACGTCCTCCAGCGAGTATGCCTGGTCGAGGACCAGGTTTGGCACGGGCACCGGCGCGCCGGCCGAGTCAGCGCCGCTGCTCTGCCCCGACAGCGACTGTGGTCCGTCAACTGAACTCTCGAGCAGACTCTGCAACAGCCGACCCGGGTCACGCTCAGCGACAGCACCACCGCACTGCACTGAGCCGCGAGCTATCTGTCCACCTCTACTCTCTCTACTCACGCTCAGCGACAGCACCACCGCACTGCACTGAGCCGCGAGCTATCTGTCCACCTCTACTCTCTCTACTCACGCTCAGCGACAGCACCACCGCACTGCACTGAGCCGCGAGCTATCTGCCCACCTCTACTCTCTCCACCGCTGGCAATATCGCACGTTCATGACACATGCCATTCAGACTCAACGTTGTCATACAACCGCCGTGTTATAGCGAAACGCAATACACAGATTTGATGCTTAACACTCGCACGTCCGGCGGTCCGCACCAACTTCGCATGTCCGGGGGCAGATGTCTGACCCCAAAGATCTCTGGAACTATGCTAGCTAGCGACAAACGGAAAGCGGCGTTGGATAGCTGGTGACGGGCTCTATCGAAAGTGTTTCGGTAATGTTTTCGCTCAGGTCAACATTCAGGTCACTGGGCCATCATAGGTCAAATTCGGCCAGATCAGGTTGGACTCAGATATTGACACATATCTCAGGACCTGAAACAGATAGAAACAAATGGCGAACGTTATTCGACAGTCCTTGAAATGCGCTACCGACTATAGGCGGTGTTATTTAAGGTCAGTTCAATCGAAACTCAGGTCAAGGTCATGAAGTCATGACCTCAGGTCAAGACCTAGGGAGGTCGTGTAAGGTATAAATCGACACGTCTTGACGACGCAAGCACAATGACAGTAATTTCAGCCTTCTAACTCAATGCAGTGCGATGTAATGCGCATAAATGTGTAGTGATCTCAGGTGACCTCAAAGACCTTGGTGAGGTCACTGAGAAAAAATGTCAGCGGTAACATTGAGCATAGCTGCCATCTACATGCCACAACCGTTGTCAGATCATTCCGATCGCAAATATGCAACTATGAAACATTTGTATATTTTACCATAGCCCTATAATGGGGAAGCCATGGCAGCGACCTGACCTAAGGTCAATGCTACGATAAAAAACGATACACATATTATGGTCCCTGATGAGATCATGACATGCTATAAGTTTGAAATCAATCGCCCAATTGTTGTGGAAGTTATGCCACCTAGAACTCCGAGTGTAGTTAGGTCACTTCGTCTGACCTGGTGACCTGACCTGAGATGACCCAGGATTAAAAATGCATGAGGATATGTGGAAAAGACCAATGAACAGCTATGGGAGGTTTGGCCTTGCTAACCCTATTAGTTTGGCGGGAAATGAGGAAAACCGAAAGGGGAAGATATCTGCCCCCCGGACTTGCGCGGGTTAAGAAGCGTAACCTCTTAGGTTAAGCAGGGTGTCGTTGCCTTTTCACGTCTATTTAAAAAGATCCCAAATCAGACGCTCCGGTCACTTAGCAAACAGGTCTCTGGTAAACAAGTCCCAGTTTTAAATCAAAACAGAAAAAATCGATGAACAGTGAGTTACCTTACAAATAACCTACGACCGCTAATAACACTTTCCTTCACCGTAATCACTTTCACTTGCTTACCATAATCACTTCCCGCGGAACCGTAAACATCGGTGAAAAGCTCGCATACAGCTGACATACCATGAAAACACAGGCACTGGACCAGACGTAGCGAAGAAACAATACTGCATGTCGGAATCGAACTCCGTTTATCTCCGGTTATAGTGTTTCCGCCAAACAGCACCGACGTCACCCGAGCCGGCGTCTGCCCGGCGCCAAATATCCGACCTATGGGCGAGCTAGCCAAAGCAGCGGCACAGCTGTGGCCGTCCGCCCCCACCATGTCCGCCACCGTGCTCACTGCTCACCTCGAGCTCCGCCGACGTTAACCGTTTCGGTTGACGCTCGGGGCTCGGCCCATCGCTGCCATCTAGCGGCCGAGGCACAAAGCGTTAGTATGAGAGGTGCATACAGAGGTGTGGGTGGTCATGCGTTAATCCCAGCACACCTTTTGGTCGCCATAGCAACGAGCGGACGGAGCAAAACACGACGACGAAAAAAGAAGCGCAAATTCAAACAGAACGCATAAGCGTACGAAACTACACCCAATACATGGACGCACCTTATAGGCCTTGACATATTAAGCAGTGGGGAAATTGCAAGAAGGGAGAAGAGAAATAATTTGTGATTTCCAAATTTTCAAATAATGTTTCTAACACGTTTTCAGTAAAATGATGCATATCGCAACTGGCAAAATTTCACGACCAACATGAATTAAACAGAGGGCACAAAACGACCATCGCTAATACCTTCTCAGTGCCTCTGAACAAAAATAGGTTAAATGGGGAGTTAAAACAATGGAAACAATATAAATGATAGTTTAAAACAGAGGAAATGAAGCGCCTGCATATTGGGGCATACCTCCATAAGCATAACTTTTAGTATCAGACTATTTACCAATACATAAACAACCATCTGCTGTGCTGCATCATTCACTGCTAAGCACTGTGCACTATACACATGTACAAGCCAAAAAAAAAGAATAAAATGCACACCAACAGGGCAAGCAGGATGGTGGACAGCAAAACAAAACAAGAACAGGACTACATAATCTAATACAAAAATATAGTCTACCGACTAGAAATGAGCTGCGCAAGCCACCTGCACCCCATGGAAGCCACCTTTCCCACGTGCCCGATTAGACTTCTTAGCTGGTAATCACGTGCCTGATCATTAGAGCTTGAGGGTGCAAATGAGATCTTAGGTAAAGCTCATGGCTACATCAGCTTTACCTAAGATCTCAGTATCAATGTTTTACGCATAATATAATGCATCGAATTATATCGTTTCAGACAGTTATTGAAGGGTCATGTGTAAAAACTGTAAGCTGTATATACATGTCGTGTGTGGTCTCGATGGACTCATCAAGTGGGATTAGAATGAGACTGGCTATTGTGCAACACTTGGCACCACACTTTTAGAACACAACTTTGAGAAAACCACCTATCTGCAATCACAGCTGCTGCCTTGTACACCATACTGTATACTGTATGTTCAAATTGTGTGTGTATCGGGTGCATCTAAGTATATCAGCTTGGATCTCTGACTGCAAAATTAATACCCATTGTGACAATGTGCATCTTCCACGTTACCAGGATGCTGAATATGTACACACTGTACAGCACGCTGAAAGCCAAACGCTAGTGCAGTGGGCTGGCTGGGGAGGTGCTGCCCATGTGGTACATGTGGCAGGTGCTCGGCCCTCCGCCACTGAACACCAGGCCGTCTTGCCTGAGGGCGCCTCCACGGTGCTTGCCGCGCCGTTTGCGCCCGGTAAGTCAGCCGCCTGGCGACCCGTCTGCGAGGTAGAGTTTTGGCTGGCGTCCACCGGCGACGCGGCCGTTTCGTCCCCGGGCACGTTGCCACCTGGGCCAGGTCAGTGAGCATCAGTGAGTTACTGGACGTTATACTAAGCTCACGCAGCGCCGTTAGACCTCGGAATGGCGAATGTCACAATACAAGCCATCTACACTTTGCGCAGTGCGCAGATTAGATACACGACGGAATTGCTATCACGCAATGATGGGAATGCTGCTTGCACTGCTCCCACGCAACAATAGGATTCATGCTTGAAAAAAGTGGACATGCATCAACGCAATAGCCAGCGAGGACGTGGTAATTATACAATATGCCTCACGCTGATCAAGCTCGCCTCGTTTAACGCCTCGAAAGGCACAACCAATATACTGAACATTTGAGCTTACTGTGCACACATGTGCAAATAAAACATGGGGAGAAGACGGTTTCTGCCAAGCGAGGCCCCGACTTCGTCGGCATTGGCTTCGGCCTCGTGCCATCCTAAACTACTGGCTTGGGTTTCGACATTTTGTTTTGAACGGTTGGCTTCGATTTCGGCTTCGTAGCACATTTAACTGCTGGCTTCGGCCTCCGCTTTTCTTTCATGGCATTTTGGGCTGTTGGCTTCCGTTTGCTAACATATTGGGGCGTCGGCTTCAAATCCATAAAAGTGGCTTAGGGTGTTCTCGCCAACTGATGCATGAAGTTAGATGCAATTACGCGGGTAGCTGCCAAGGGATGCATTATGCAAAGCATCCCTACACATTTCTCCTCCAGTTATGTGGAATGCTTCTTCCAGGATTTCCCATAAACAGCAACTGACTACCTCCCCCAATCGGAACACTCACCCCTCAACACCCACTTCCCACTGTCCCAATACTTATAGGGTGATTGCATGACTGGTGGACGGACACATAATCGCCAAAGAACTATCCCCACCTGAAGTACAAATTACTTAGATCAATCGAGCAACACACACTTCTCTGAACGACTCCAAATGTTACCATCGTGTCTCAATTCAACACATATTGGCTCCAACTTCGGCTTCACATCACTAAAAATATCACTAAAAAATGCATCACCGATTGTTTTGCATTACTGGCCTTGACATGGTTACAGATTAAAGGCATGAGTTTCGCTGAGTCAACAAATTTAACATTGGCTTCGGCTTCTTTTTCCTGACATTGTTTAGTCGCTGACTTCGGCTTCAACTCGGTAGTATTTTCACCTGCTACCTTTACTTCGTGTCTCTTTTGCATACCTTATACCATTCAGTGAACAGAGCTTAATCCTTGAGACTGCCTGCGACTAAACACCATGGACAAGTCAGGCCCATCGAGGCTACTATACACATAACGCGAAATTAACGACAAGCCGAATCGAGGATAACTCAAAACAGTACAAATTACGCCCGGCTTTCGTCGGTGCCATTACCTCAGTGCCCCTTTACCCACCGCCGTCCTGGGACCGACACTGCCGCCGGACTGTGTGGCCGCTACTGACCTGAACTGACTCGGGGCCGCTTCACCCACCGCCGTCCTGGGACCGACACTGCCGCCGGACTGTGTGGCCGCCACTGACCTGAACTGACTCGGGGCCGCTTCACCCACCGCCGTCCTGGGACCGACACCGCCGCCGGACTGTGTGGCCGCTACTGACCTGAACTGACTCGGGGCCGCTTCACGCACCGCCGTCCTGGGACCGACACTGCCGCCGGACTGTGTGGCCGCTACTGACCTGAACTGACTCGGGGCCGCTTCACGCACCGCCGTCCTGGGACCGACACTGCCGCCGGACTGTGTGGCCGCTACTGACCTGAACTGACTCGGGGCCGCTTCACCCACCGCCGTCCTGGGACCGACACCGCCGCCGGACTGTGTGGCCGCTACTGACCTGAACTGACTCGGGGCCGCTTCACCCACCGCCGTCCTGGGACCGACACCGCCGCCGGACTGTGTGGCCGCTACTGACCTGAACTGACTCGGGGCCGCTTCACGCACCGCCGTCCTGGGACCGACACCGCCGCCGGACTGTGTGGCCGCTACTGACCTGAACTGACTCGGGGCCGCTTCACCCACCGCCGTCCTGGGACCGACACTGCCGCCGGACTGTGTGGCCGCTACTGACCTGAACTGACTCGGGGCCGCTTCACGCACCGCCGTCCTGGGACCGACACCGCCGCCGGACTGTGTGGCCGCTACTGACCTGAACTGACTCGGGGCCGCTTCACCCACCGCCGTCCTGGGACCGACACTGCCGCCGGACTGTGTGGCCGCTACTGACCTGAACTGACTCGGGGCCGCTTCACGCACCGCCGTCCTGGGACCGACACCGCCGCCGGACTGGATTCGATTGGATTGTGGTTTTACGACACATTCAATAGCTGAGGCCAAATGACATCACCTGCCTCTCACCCTGGCAGGAGGGGCGGGCAGCGCGGGAAATTGAACCCCGTATCTCTGGCGTACCAAACGTTCAGCTTAACCACTGAGCTAGCGTCGCCTCAGCCGGCGGGCCGGGCGTGGCCGCTTCTCACCTGACGAGGAGCGGTTCTCGGTGCGACCCGCCATCGACTTGGGCCGCGGCTTTGGCCCCAACGGGGACGGTCTGTACAGGCCAGGGAGGGGGGACGCTTGATTGCTGAGGCGCGCCGCCAGACCTGGCTTGGGACCTAGAACAGCCGCGGCCGCCCGACACACTCAGCCTGCACTCCTCGACACGCACTGGCGCCTGTGCAGTTTAATGGGTGGTTCACGACACACTTTATGCACATTCACGGGGCGCCTGTGCAGGCTCGCGGGTAAAACAGCGGCACCCAGGCGCACTTGGAATTCCAGCAGCATGGCATAGGCATCACAGAGCGTACCTGAACGGCACTCCGAGAAGCAGAAGACACGGTATACGGTCGAGGCAAAGCAGAAGCAGCCGGACAATCGCTGGCGAGAATCTAGTCACAGCGCGACATTCAAGCACACCAACGTGACACATTAGTCAAATTTACTCTCAGTCAGTCACGAACGGGAGATGGCTCCACCGAAATTTCTATCATTTAATACTGGCGCAGAGTGGGCAACGTGCCACTGTCAGCGAGTAAGTGAATCAGCCATCCAGTGAGTGAGTGATCACGCACAGTGACTACTGGTCGAAGGAGTCCGCACAGGAGTCGAAGTCAAGTCAGGTCACATTGGAGCCAGACTGGAGGGCGCAGCTGCTACTGGCGCGGCAGGTATGACCCAGTGTCAGCCGGTCTGCTCGAGTATTTGCACCAGACGACTGGCAATCCTCTGCGAGCCTGTCTCCAGGAGCTCACGTTTCGTCAGTCACGTCCGACGCACAGGGACGCAAAGAGCGGGGTTCCAGGGGAGCAAAACTGGATGGGGGAGGACAGACAGAGCGGGGCCTTTGGGAAGCTGGCAGAGAGTACTTCGGGATACATGTGCAGCACGGTCTCGGTGGGATGAAGGGAGCGGAGTGATTTCGGAGAGCAGGCAAAGCGGGCCTCAGGGAGGGCATGCAAAGCCTTTTCGGGGGACATCTGCAGGGAATCTAGAGGTTGGGTAGGCAGAGCGGGTTCTTCGAGGACGACATGCGTAGCAAGACCGTGGGGGAGGGGGGGGGAGAGAGGCAGCTTGGCGTATCTCAGCGTGAACAGTAGGCCCACGACACTCACTGATAGACGGCGGGCCGTTGTCGGCGGATGTAGGAGACTTGATGGTGACCGGACGGCTTTTAGCGCCCTGCAGAGGCGACAGGACTGGCGATCGCTCCTCAAACTCATCGGGCGTCTGTGGCACACCGGGCACAGGACAGCGTCACACATCAGCCGCGTAGCACATGTTACACACAACACGATACAAAACCATGCATAAAATCCTGAGTCACATGTGGCGCAACACGACACCTCTGCAGCCCATGGCGAAGTTATTGAAATAACGCGGCACAATTGCGACACTTGGCAGCATATCACTCGCGCAGCACATGTGACGACGGGGTTACAGTACACAACAGTATCACATGTCAACCGCGCAGCACATGTGACACGACACGGCAGTTACAGTACACAATAGCGTCACATGTCAATCGCGCATGTGTGACACAACAGGCCACAGGACGAGTAGCTCAATGCCCCGAACATGGACTGGCATCAACATTCCAAAACATGGACTGACATCAACATCCAGCCCATATTTCGTTATCAGCTTGGCTTAGGAATAACTCTGCTGCTTCCAATACCCCTCCACCCAGCCATGCCACACATGCGCCAGGGTTAGGTACTTTACCAGACCTCTACGACTCCCCTTCCCCTTAAAAAACATTCGCATGCATCTGCAATGCCGCACAAAAATGAAAATCGATGATTGCCAGCAATTCTGGTTTGTCCATGTCATTGCCGCCCCGGCAGCGCAGTTGGTTGTAGCGCTGGCCTGTTCTGGCCTCCCCTGTCCTGGCGACACAGGGTTCGAGTCGCTCCTCGCGCCCGCATTTGGCCCCCGACTGGGAGGGTCAGTTGGCAGCTGGCCCGACAAGGCCAAGGGACGAGCTACCGGGCAGCCATATCCGTGGATTGACGGCACATTACACTTTCGGTCAAAATTATGTCATTGAGCTGGAATTCATAGATCGGGTGGTGAGGCCAGGGTTCACGCAACAAGCTCTGCTTAGCAATAGGAGCCTGGTTCATAAAGCCACCCCAGTAAGAACTCAGATGAAATATATTTTATTAAACAATTTCCACAGCACAGCTTGTCCACATGGAACTTGACACGGAGTCTCGCACAGTTCGCTTTGCACCAGTTTCCGTCAATGTCCGGGGAGGTGCCAGCCCCAGTGCACACTCACATGCTTTGGGGTGAGGCTGGCGCGTTTTTCCTGCTTCTTCTTCATCTCTGCCATCAGGTCGGCGCCGCCCAAGCCGGCCGGCCGCCGCAGCGCCGGCTCAGACGAGTCCTCGCCAGACGGCAGCACCGGCGGCGTCAGTAGATGGTTCAGAAAGCTGTCGGCACTCCCTGGCGGCGCAAACCGCCACCGAGCCGCCGGGTCAACTGAACGCCACGTAATCAGGCGACAGTGTGGTGTTTCGTGAGATGGGTCACAGATGGATGGAGGGGAGGAGAGGGTAGCGCTGCGTTACGTGCACATCGCCGGACATCTACTTGTTCATTGAGTGGTTCTCAACGCACTTTATGCACGATCACGACTAATAGCGCCGCCCATACTGTTTCGCCGGTGGGCCGCGGGATTGGGAATTGTCCTGAGTGGTGGGGGTGTTGAACCCGGGGCCTTTGGTACCCAGAGCTCAACATCTTAACCACCTGGCCACCTCCACCCCTCCAAAAGCATGTCAGGCTAGGTTAGGTTTGGTTGGGCCTAGACTGCAAAGCATATCAAATGGTTTAATGAGAAACACCAGCTGCGAAAAAAATTGCACTGAAGCACACAGGGAGAGTGAAAATCCATACCAGAGAGAATGAATACACACCAAATGGCAAAAAATGCATGAGATAAGAAAAAAGGCTTAAGGTAATTACTTTTCCTACATTAACACATTTCCACATCAAATTAATACAAAAGGTATATTCTACATGACCAATGCACAAACAACCTCCACACTTACCACCCTGCTATTCTGAACTGCATAGGACACTACTGAATATAGCAACACATTTTGCTTTGCATGGTAAACAAACTTAGCAGCTATCAACTGAGACAACTGATGTGCACCCTGTTTATTCTTGCGGCTGTTTTACCCTGTTTTATCTAACCACTTGGCCATCCCCGCCCGCCGGATATATATCATCACTAGAGCACCGTCACCTCACCGGGAGTCTCAGGTATTCTGCATAGACCCAACACATTGCCTGCACACAACCTCTTACCCCGTCCCTATTCTGCACCGACATCTCACTTAGCTCCAAACAACTCACATCGCCCCGTTCATCTCACCCGAGCCAGCCGATGAGTCGCTGTCGATCGTGTCGGTCGACTTGCGCGAGCCGGGCTTGGCGATGCCGTCGCGGTCCTCCCGAGAGCGAGCCACGCGATCGGCTGCCAGCTTACTGAACACGGACGAGATGCCTTTCTTGACGGTACCAGAGCTGTCGGTACCAGACTGTTGGTCAGTGGCCATGGCCGGAGGATTTGCCAGTGACGATGGGCGGAGGACTTGCCAGTGACGATGGACTGAGTGACGATAGATGTCAGGAAACCTATACCCGTGTTGAAGCACTGTCCATTTAGTCCTGCTTACAGTACGCGATGCTTACAATACGCGATACCTCACAGTACATGATGCTCACAATACGCAATACCCTACAGTACGCGATGCTTACAATACGCAATACCTTACAGTACGCAATGATTTCAATACGCAATACCTTACGATACGCGATACCATGCAGCATGCGATGCTTACAATATGCAATACCTTACAATATGTAATGCTTACAATACGCAATACCTTACAGTACACGATGCTTACAAAACGCAATACCATGCAGCATGCGATGCTTACAGTACGCAATACCTTACAATATGCTAGATCTTGCAGTACGCGATGCTTACAATACGCAATACCTTACAATATGCGGGTGTTTACAATACGCAATACCTTACAGTACGCGATTCTTACAATACGCAATACCTTGCAGTACACGATGTAACGGCCCGACTGGTCATTGACACCAAAACGCACCAGCCAAACACCGACCCAACACCGGCCCTCTGCTGTCACCATCCCTCCTTCCATACGTGGTGGTGTTGCGACGCAGCGACATCAGCAACTGTGAAGCAGGGACGGCGACGGCGAGACACATTACCTTCTCCTCTCGCCTTGTGCGCCATTCTCGTCGCGCAGTCCGGCCGTGCGCCACGTTCGCTCCAGCCCCATGTGCGGCGTGTTGTCAGCTGACGTGGTCATCAGCTGACTGCAGACGGACGGAGCCCGCGTCACGCGACACCAAGTGACAACTTATAGACGCCTCAGAGTCCGGCACCATGTACACGTGAAAGCTTCAGAAGAATATCACATGGCACCTCGGCCTACGAGATGATATCAGAAATACTTCCACACACTCCCGAGATGGTCCAGAAAACATGTCAGATACAGGAGCGTGCGATACATTCCGACCGGCCGGCCAGCCGGCTAATCGACAGACAGACAGACAGACAGACAGACAGACAGACAGACAGACAGACAGACAGACAGACAGACAGACAGACAGACAGACAGACAGACAGACAGACAGACAGACAGACAGACAGACAGACAGACAGACAGACAGACAGACAGACAGACAGACAGACAGACAGACAGACAGACAGACGACAGACAGACAACAACGACAGACAGGACAGACAGGACAGACAGACAGACAGACAGACAGACAGACAGACAGACAGACAGACAGACAGACAGACAGACAGACAGACAGACAGACAGACAGACAGACAGACAGACAGACAGACAGACAGACAGACAGACAGACAGACAGACAGACAGACAGACAGACAGACAGACAGACAGAGAGACAGAGAGACAGACAGACAGACAGACAGACAGACAGACAGGACAGACAGGACAGACAGGACAGACAGGACAGACAGACAGACAGGACAGACAGACAGGACAGACAGACAGGACAGACAGACAGACAGACAGACAGACAGACAGACAGACAGACAGACAGACAGACAGACAGACAGACAGACAGACAGACAGACAGACAGACAGACAGACAGACAGACAGACAGACAGACAGACAGACAGACAGGACAGACAGACAGACAGACAGACAGACAGACAGACAGACAGACAGACAGACAGACAGACAGACAGACAGACAGACAGACAGACAGACAGACAGACAGACAGACAGACAGACATACAGACAGACAGACAGACAGACAGACAGACAGACAGACAGGACAGACAGGACAGACAGACAGACAGACAGACAGACAGACAGACAGACAGACAGACAGACAGACAGACAGACAGACAGACAGACAGACAGACAGACAGACAGACAGACAGACAGACAGACAGACAGACAGACAGACAGACAGACAGACAGACAGACAGACAGACAGACAGGCAGACAGACAGGCAGACAGACAGACAGACAGACAGACAGACGCAGGCCGGCCGGCCGGCCGGACCGACCGACCGACCGACCGACCGACCGACCGACCGACCGACCGACCGACCGACCGACCGACCGACCGACCGACCGACCGACCGACCGACCGACCGACCGACCGACCGACCGACCGACCGACCGACCGACCGACCGACCGACCGACCGACGGGACAGACCAACCGACCGACAGACAGACCGACCGCCTGACTGACCGAGTCTCTGAGTCTGGCGAGGTCAGCGGACTGCTGGGCAGCGAGCGGGCCGGCTGGAAGAACACGTCCAGCCCAGAGTCCAGCTCGGCCTCCTCCTCTCCCACCACCGCGGCGCGGGTCGGCGCGCGTGTTTTGGCGCGCCTCGGCCGCGCCTTGCCCAGGTGGCGCAGCTGGTAGGCCGACGCGGGCAGCTCGGCCACTGTGTCCATCTCTGACGACGGTAGGACAGACGTCACGGGCATACAGCCACACAGAAGCACACATGCGCACCAGAGGTCCGCGGCGGGAGCTCATTTGCACTGTGACATTCGGAACAGGCGCGCGGCGATGTGTGATAGTTCATGCAAATGTTGCACAGTTGACACAGTTTTCAGTTCGATGCCTGTGCGTTTGGAGTCCAGCGATACATTACTCATCCCATAATGAAACAGTTCAGGTTTCAATTTCATGGACACGTCAGACTGAAATAATAGCACAACAGCTTTCGCACATACGCTAAGTATATGCAGCATCCATCAAAATATATAGCTCCCAGCTTACCACTTGCATATAAATGGGTGGTCTTGCCAAGCACAATTTGCTAAATACATAGCTGCAGACAAGTTCCATGCACACGAGATGTCACGATAAAACGGGGCAAGCAGAAATTGTTTGCGTGCTAAGGTCAGGAAGTATCAACGACGAAGTAAATTGAGCACACAATAACTGAGGAAATCAAATCACGCGCACATCAAGGCACACTCAGCAATTTCCTTACCTTCACACAATCCCATTTGGAAAAAAACTTAAATCAAATATGTAAAAACACCTATGTGAAGTGCTATGCAATAACTACACACGTGTACGACGCCGCCGCAACGGCCCTTCCGTCGTCACCGTTCGCTAAACGCGGTCAGAAACGCAGACTTGGATTTGAAAAACCCTCAGTTCAAGCAATTTCGCCAGATGCCTACAGGCGTCCACTCCTTCGAATTTAGTGTTAATCTCGAGATGGTTATGATTCACCACACTACATGAAGGAGCATTTGCCGCACTCACCACCATAATTAGCGGCGAATAATGAGCATATGAAGTGGACACGCGCACTGTACTCAACCGATCCCTCTCTTCAGATAATATGCAGGGACACATTTGCTATGTGTAATGCAAATTGTGCACTGTATGCGGCAGAATGGACTTTTTGAAATACATGAAGCAATAAGGCATGGAAATCAGAGTGGAACAAAATGCAATTATAGAGGAAAAGATAATGCCTGAAAGCTCACTTTTGAAGGTTTCTTAATCTCCGCCTGTATTATTTGAAAACTATGGAAAATGACACGTGTAATAATGACGAAATATTACACATATATATATATATATATATATATATATATATATATATACAAGTTGCAACAAAGTGAATGTGTGCTGGTGATATCTGTATTTAGTATAGAAGAGTGCTGATATAACGGTTTGCAGATTCACTTTACGGAAACAATGTTTACTATAAAACACCCTGATCATAGAAAACGTACTTCGCTAAAAAAAATGATCGTACCGTAGACAACCCATAAGGTTGGATATTTTTATCGATTGGACCCTAGCAGGTGGAAACAGGAGCCAATTATGAGGCAAACACAGACACTATGGAGTGGATATGAAGTAACACCGAACTTCTGCAGTAGCCTGGAATTTTTTTTCTTCCCCATGGATAGGTATTCCAATTTGGTGAGCCAGGATGCGTGCGTTTCAGTGCCCGAACACCAAATCTTGGGGGGCTACAACACCTAATTTCGGTGGGAACAGCATATTCACCGGTGAGTCCCCCCCCCCGTCGGATCACAGCATATAACCCTGGCGGATCACATCAGCTGGTCAGACTCCAGCATCGACAGGTCACAACTACCCGTCGTGACCGCTCGCAGCAAGCCCGGTCTGGCAGCTATCGGTGGGCAACTGAGTGTTCCGACTACTTCGAGCAACACCTACCCTCCTGGCAGGGGTCCAGCTTGGGTAGCAGGTCCGGGATCCTCTCGGCCGACACACCATCCACCGAGTCTGCGACGCACACAACACACGTGCAACGGCAAGGTCTCAAGATGCACACCTTAGTCGATAGTTGGCTGTACAGGTCAGGAGTCATGCCGTCCAACACCAGCGCCTCCAAAAATCAAAATGTACAATACCGCGCAAAATGGACTTCTTGAAAAGTCATTAAAGCAAGACTTCGGGTATGGCCAATGGCCACTGCATGCGAAACACTGGTGCCACCCAGCCTCTCCTAGACCGTTCATTTAACTTCGCTGCTGAAAATCACATCAGAAAGCAATGAAGAGCATGTGAAAACGTTCTGCGGGGCACCGCATTCATCAACTTGCATTACATTTTCGACACCGCTCATAAACAAACGGCTTTGTGCGCTTGTTGCCAAAATAATCATAGCAAAGCGGGAACACCAAACTGGCCGAAATGCCATGCCAAACCAAACCCCCGCCAATACCACTCGGCATGCCAAACAGAAATGGTACAATAACACTGGGCACACGTGGCCAGGCGGTCCCGATCTCCAGCAGCTTACTGTACACATCCAGGTTGCAACGGATTGGCAGACCTATGGGCGCGGTCAAACAGCTGTACACAGACAGCCAAGCACGTATGCACACAGAATACTCGACAGAACTACTTCAGGATTGCCACCAGCAGCACTGCCAGCTTCCGATGCATCAATTATTTAGTTGTGAACATTGCTCTTTCAGAACAGCACACATCTAATTCACTCTACAATGAATACACATGCAACTTTAAGTCAACACAAATTCAACAGCTCTGTTGGCTTTTCACATTATCGTGGTTTATTTCTCAGGTTTATTGTGAGAAAAGTATTTCCATTTTCCCCAAACGGTGAAAGAACATACCGACGACCGACTTCGGCCGCAGCTTTCGGCCATGCAGGTTCATCTTTTTGGCTTGCAATTGTGGCGTCGCCTGCAACCAGATTGTCGAAAATGAGTGGACTGAAATACCCACGTCAAATACGAATATGGCTCCGAACATGTCAATACTCCAATGATTATTGAGAACGAGTACACTGAAATACCCACGTCAAGTACGAATATGGTTCTGCACATGTTGATACTCCAGTGAGGAGATACGATTCAAGTCATCTAAATACAGCCTAGAAGCACACAATGCCACCTTGTAGCAAATGGGTTACTGTAACCAGCGATACACATATCACTTGCGTATGAGAAGTTAGTGATTAGCTGCCAACAACGAGAAGCACGGTGTCTGGACACAGATGACACTAATGCAGCCTAAGGACCTATTTACTAATTCTTGGGGTCTACGGGCACATCGAAAATAACTGCATGTGGCACCAAAAATGCTAATTAAAAACCACCGATGCAATATAGCTTACCAGATTCAGATACTCCAGTTTCTGAGAGCGATGGCAGAGAGACGAATTTGAACGCTATACCAAAACAATTCGCAATACATGAATCCATTTGAAACTCAAAACAATTCAGAAACGGTGGAAATCGAGCTTCACACGGCTCTGTTGCCAACACAACGCACCGCACATCCAACAGTAAAATTTGAAAGCAGTTAATTCGGCTATTCGAGCGCAGGCTGACGACACAACTCGTGGTACGAAACTTCAACCAAACTCACCATCACTACTCAAACAAGGTTACAACAGACGACACAACAACGCAAGTGTCAATCACACAGGAGGCCCTCCAACCGGCAAAGTGCCCATCACCCGGGGGACCTCCTGCCGTCAGAGTGACAACCTCGGGGACCTCCTGCTGGCAGGGTGACAACCCCGTGGGAACCACCTGCCGGTACAGGGACAACTTCAGGAAGATCTCCCGGTGGACAGCACAGCCAGTAGTTGGGCCGGAGCCGGAACATCACCGCTGACCAGGCGCACACTGAGGCACACTGACCGGCGGCGAGAGGTGCAGTGTGTCGGCCGACGAGCCCTTCTCCGACACGTCAGCACCGGCGCCGGCACCGTCGCACGGCTTCGAGTGCGACTTCAGCACGTCCGGGGTGGACGCTCGCTTCCGACTCACGTCACCAGTCTGAAAACGGCCCAGCCGCGCTCAGTGGCTGGCCAAAACGGCCCAGCCGCGCTCAGTGGCTGGCCAAAACGGCCCAGCCGCGCTCAGTGGCTGGCCAAAACGGCCCAGCCGCGCTCAGTGGCTGGCCAAAACGGCCCAGCCGCGCTTAGTGGCTGGCCAAAACGGCCCAGCCGCGCTTAGTGGCTGGCCAAAACGGCCCAGCCGCGCTTAGTGGCTGGCCAAAACGGCCCAGCCGCGCTTAGTGGCTGGGCAAAACGGCCCAACCGCGCTTAGTGGCTGGGCAAAACGACCCGGCCGCGCTCATGGGCTGGCCAAAACGTGAAATAGCCCAGCTGTCAATGAGGTCTAGCTAATCAGTCCGTATGGCTATAGACGTGTC
Source organism: Imbricaverruca yamaguchii (assembly GCA_034440575.1). Taxonomy (NCBI): domain Eukaryota; kingdom Metazoa; phylum Arthropoda; class Thecostraca; family Neoverrucidae; genus Imbricaverruca; species Imbricaverruca yamaguchii. The sequence continues at coordinate 1,081,986 of JAOTOL010001488.1, read as the reverse complement.
GTTGAAATAGCCGAGCCGCGTATGAGTCCGGCTAAAACACCACAAACGCCCAGTGTTTTAGCCGGACTCATACAAACCGCACGTAGCGTCCAGCTAAAGGTGTGGCTACGCCTTGCTATATCCCGTTCTTCGTGAAGCAATTGGGCACATAATTCGAAGGCTAATTCGACAACGTGGTTCTATCACAACAAACTATGCAATGATCCGCAGTTCTCTTAATGTCCTACATTCCGTCACGATCCCATTACATGTTCTTCGCCGAACAAGGTTCCAAACTTTTCACAAAAGCATCCACTCAGGAGATGATCTTCATAAAGCGCAATCGCGCCCACAAATGGTGGTGTTGTAGCCCACATGAAATGGCTGGGGACAATTGAACGGATCATGACACAAATACTGGTTCTGGACGTAAGCTTAGATATATGACCTGTCCTTGGTATGGATAAGGCACTTGAAGGCAACGAGGGCATTCCAGCAGACTGCAAGATCTGTTCGGAGATCTGGCTGACCAGCTGTTACACCGACATGTGACATGATTAACGGTCCACCCAAGCACTGGCCGCAAAATCTACCAGCTCCCAGCAACTGCAAGACTTGCCAGGCCGTGGCAGCTACACCTCACCAGCTCCTGGTAGCTGCACCTCACCAGGCCGTGGTAGCTACACCTCACCAGGCCGTGGTAGCTACACCTCACCAGTAGGGTGGATTGAATGCAACTTTTTTCGCAAATCAACTTCCGCGGGCTCAAAACACGTGCGCGTGCATCGGTAGAACAAGACAACACGATTGCAAAAATATATAATATGTTCTAGATACTGCGCACGAATCGTTTTCAAAATATTTCTTCGCCGCCAGGCGTCGAAGTCTCCATTGATTGAAGCATGGCACGTAAAAAGATAGCACCACGCGCGTCGGACTCCGCAGCTGGCGCGGACCCCTCTAACGTGTCGCAACTAACCCTTCTAACGTGACAAAAAGGGCGTGCAGCAGAGTTCAGAGGCGAAGCAGCTCAGTGACATGGACGCAGACGTGGAAGAGAGCAGTGAGGACTCTGAAATGGATGGTGTGGAGGAGGCTGGTGCTAGCTATTCTGATTCGCTAAGCTCTGATGACGACGTCTGTGGTAGTGGAGGACAAAACCGCCGACAGCTTCCCAACTTCTCGCGAATGTGTGATCGGTATGGTACCTCTGACCGCTCCGCTGCCGGCTTGCTGAACGCAGCTCTAGTATATTATGGGATAATCACACACAACAGCAAGGCTGAGCTGGTTGACCGCAATAAAATCCGGCGACAGAGAGACAAATGGGTAAGAAGGAAGTGGATGAGAGCTCAAAGGAAAACCGACGTGATCGCCTGGTGGGATTTTATTATGATGGTAGGGAAGATATAACGCTGAATAGAGTGGGTAACAAGAACAAGATGGTCAAAGAACTGCATGAAGTAGTCGTTGCTGAACCAGGCCACCGGTACGTCGACCATGTGTCTCCACAGAGCGCCGGTGCTGCGGACATAGCCAAAGAGATGTTGGCTGTCATTCAGGAAAATGATGCCCATCCAGTGGTGATAGGGTCGGACGGCACATCGGTGAATACAGGCCGCAATAGCGGTGTTAACAGGAGGATTGAATTGGGTGTTGGTCGTCCTCTCCAGGAAGCTATTTGCGGCATACACACCAACGAACTGACGCTCAGACACGTGTTCAAGGACGCTGATGGCGAGACGAGTGGCCCGTCCTCCTTCAAAGGGCCGATTGGTAAGGCCATTCAGGGTGATTTGACTGCACTGCCCCTTGCTCAGTTTAAGCCTGTGAGGGGTCAAGTGCCTCCCATTCCAGCCGATGTTCTGAAGGAGATGAACAAAGACCAGCAGTACCTGTGCAACATGTGCATGGCAGTCAAAGCAGGACCAGGACAAGTCCTCCAGCGTGTGCTGTCTGCAGACCCTGGTCCAATGCATCAGGCCCGCTGGGTGACTCTGGCGAACAGGATCCTCCGCCTGTACGTGTCGACGGAGTCGCCAACGCCGAAGCTAGTGAGGGTGGTGTTCATGATACTGAACCAGTACGTCCCTGGGTGGTTTATGTACAGAGTTCGCCCACACATCAGTGATGGAGCTAAAAACTTGTTCGAACTGATCCGTCTGTCGAGGAAGTTGCCTGAAGATGACCGCAATATTGTGCAAAAGGTTCTAAAACGCAACGGGTTCTGGGCACACAGTGAGAACATCCTCGCCGCCATGCTGACCGACAGCCGACAGGAGACGAGGGTGGCGGCCGTGGAGCGGATCAGGATGTGCCGAGCCAAGAGACGTGAGGACGATGACCCGGATGACATCAGACAGTTCGTCGTTCCGGACATCAACTTCGATGCCGATGACTACCAAGAAATGATCTGACTGGACAAATGCAACAGAGCCACCACTGACCATGGACATGTCAGACGAGGAAATCACAGCGGCTGTGCAATGTGAACACCCCATGGACTTCAGCGCATTTCCATGTCACTCACAAGGCGTGGAACGTTGGGTAAAGGAGGTGACAGATGCGGCACAGAAGAAGGCCGGGTACTCGGCACGCCATGCTCTGATTCTGGCCAAAGCACGGTCCAGAGCCGATCTTCCGGTGATGGATACAAAGAAGGACTTTTACAGCTGGCTTCAGGGAGCCGGTCGTTCCTGAGTTCAGCTTCGCCATTCTGAGGTGACCTATCGCCATGATTTGGTACCATAATCTATTGCCATGCGTTGAAAGTGTTTCCTAGACAAAACGCACAGCCGATATTCAGGACGTCTGTTGATGATTGAAATGACGGTTTAGTTGATATGGTGTGTTTAAATGGTTGCAAGTACAGAGTTAGGCAGACTCGTATTTATGTTCCTACATAGATGGTGGTGATCACAAGTTTCCGAAAACTGCAATGCAATAACTGCAATAAGCCTCGGTTGAACGTATCTCTTGTTATGCAAAACTGAAAACGTGGCCAAAAATGTAAATATTGTGCACCTCTAATCACGTAATTGTTGCTGACGGTTCATTACATAATTAAAGCTTCGGTGTTATAGACATGCAGACACTAGTAAGCTTGGCAACGGTAGCCGAGAATTAGTGGGGGAATAGCGTGAACAAGACTTATGGTGTTATGTTCTTATAACAAGGCAAAGACTAATGGAGACTTCAACGCTTGGCGGGGCTAAGAACCGTTTCAAAAACGTTTCGTGCGCGGTATCTAGAATATTTTTGAAAAATGTTTAGCCGCGATTTTCCGTCTATGAACATTCACGCGCACGCGTTTTGACCCCGCGGAAGTTGGTTTATAATTTTCGATCCACCCTACTCACCAGCTCCTGGTAGCTACACCTCACCAGGCCGTGGTAGCTACACCTCACCAGGCCGTGGCAGCTACACCTCACCAGGCCATGGTAGCTACACCTCACCAGGCCGTGGTAGCTACACCCTCACCAGCTCTCCCAGGCGTGGTAGCTACACCTCACCAGGCCGTGGTAGCTACACCTCACCAGGCCGTGGTAGCTACACCTCACCAGGCCGTGGTAGCTACACCTCACCAGGCCGTGGTAGCTACACCATCACCAGGCCGTGGTAGCTACACACCAGGCCTCTCACCAGCTCCTGGTAGCTACACCTCACCAGGCCGTGGTAGCTACACCTCACCAGGCCGTGGCAGCTACACCTCACCAGGCCGTGGTAGCTACACCTCACCAGGCCGTGGTAGCTACACCTCACCAGCTCCTGGTAGCTACACCTCACCAGGCCGTGGTAGCTACACCTCACCAGGCCGTGGTAGCTACACCTCACCAGGCCGTGGTAGCTACACCTCACCAGGCCGTGGTACTACCCAGGCCGTGGTAGCTACACCTCACCAGGCCGTGGTAGCTACACCACCACCAGGCCGTGGTAGCTACACCTCACCAGGCCGTGGTAGCTACACCTCACCAGGCCGTGGTAGCTACACCTCACCAGGCCGTGGTAGCTACACCTCACCAGGCCGTGGTAGCTACACCTCACCAGGCCGTGGTAGCTACACCTCACCAGGCCGTGGTAGCTACACCTCACCAGGCCGTGGTAGCTACACCTCACCAGGCCGTGGTAGCTACACCTCACCAGCTCCTGGTAGCTACACCTCACCAGGCCGTGGTAGCTACACCTCACCAGGCCGTGGTAGCTACACCTCACCAGGCCGTGGTAGCTACACCTCACCAGGCCGTGGTAGCTACAAGTGGGATCCACCAGCTCCTGGTAGCTACACCTCACCAGGCCGTGGTAGCTACACCTCACCAGGCCGTGGTAGCTACACCTCACCAGGCCGTGGTAGCTACACCTCACCAGGCCGTAGTAGCTACAAGTGGGATCCACCAGCTCCTGGTAGCTACACCTCACCAGGCCGTGGTAGCTACACCTCACCAGGCCGTGGTAGCTACACCTCACCAGGCCGTGGTAGCTACAAGTGGGATCCACCAGCTCTTGGCACCTGCAGGTGAGAATCACGAGCTCCTGGTAGATACACTCACCAGCTCATGGTAGCTGCAGCTGACATTCATCAGCCCCTGGTAGCTGCAGCTGACACTCACCAGCTCATGGTAGCTGCAGCTGACACTCACCAGCTCATGGTAGCTGCAGCTGACACTCACCAGCTCCTGGTAGCTGCAGCTGACATTCATCAGCCCCTGGTAGCTGCAGCTGACACTCACCAGCTCCGATTAGCTGCAGATGACACTAACCAGCTAATGGTAGCTGCAGGTGATACTCACCAGCTTCTGGTATCTGCAGGTGATGCTCACTGGCTCCTAATGGCTGCAGGTAATACTCACCAGCTCCTGGTAGCTGCGGGATAAACTCTCGATGACCTCGTCCACGATGCGGTCGCTGACCTGGGCGGCTACGGTAAGGTGCAGCTCGTTGACGGCGTCAGCCAGGCCACTGCCACCGCCCTGCTGTAGGCGCGACCGCACCTAGAACACCACATGGTTGTTTGTTTGTCTGGCCTTTAGAGCACTTCAACCAATATTTGATAATTTGCGCCGATAACCTTTGCTCCAGTACTGTCAGATGGAAAACGGCGCCATGTATGCAAAATATCGAACCAGGTACTACTGGCGTCAAAAATAGCTTGGCAGTCAGTTCTGGCACCTGAATATCCTGGACAGGTTTAGGTGTTGTGGGAAGCAGCACACTTATGCAGTTCATTCAGGTGTCACGACGTCCAACCTGACTATTTGTGACGCCAATTATACATAAAACCCAAGCCGCCTCATCTTTCCACCCCTTAGTCGAACGGGATTTATGTTTTGCCTAATAGGCAGATGCCGAATGGGTGGGGCTGCTGTCGTGTACCAGACGAAACTATGCGCATGCTACATGCTGGGTGAATGAAGAGGACTGCAGCTGGAATAAGAGGGAAACATTGACATCCGAGTAGGGACACAATGCTGCTGCTATCACATCCTAGGTGCCGTATATCCAGCGGAAGCCCTGCCTGCCGAACAGCGTCAGCGGCGGCAGAGTAGCTACTGTCACCTGGTCGGCTGGCAGGGCGAGACGGACCCGCTCGTGACAGGAGGTGCGGATCGCCTGCTGCACGTCCGCCAACAGCACGTGCGGACACTCGGTCTCAGCCGCCTCCAGCATCCGGCTCACGGTGCCCTGCCGGTCATAGGTCATAGGTCAGGTCAGGGTGTTCTGCTGGTCACAGGTCAGGTCTGGTTACGGTGTTCTGCTGGTCACAGTTCAGGTCTGGTCACGGTATCATACTTGTCACAGGTCAGGTTAGGTTACAGTGTCCTGTTGGTCACAGGTCAGGTATGGTTACGGTGTCCTGCTGGTCACACGTCAGGACGGGAAAGGGGTGTACTGCTGATCCGAGGTCAGGTCAGGCCACGGTGTCCTGCTGGTGCGAGGCCAGGTTAGGTCGCGATGTCTTGCTGGTCGGATATCACGTTTGGGACACGATACCTTGCCGATCGGAGGTCAGGTGAGACCAGATCAAGGGCAGACATAAAATGAACATGCCAGGTAGAAAAGATAGCGCCAAAATGTGAATATAGCATTTATTTACCACAAGCAAGTCAGAGATCAAGAACGGCCAAATTAGTAATATTGCCCAAGTTGGATGATCTCAGACTTAATTTAATTTTAGTACGCCTCGGCCCGTGGTCGTTTCGCGACCCAAGTGAAATGCTCTCAATCCTCATGAAAGTCAACCCAATCAGTAGGAAAATGTTACCACGAGATTGAAGAAAGTTTATCTTGAGTGTTGCTAGATCAGTGTTGAAAAGGGCTTGTTTGGTTTATCACCCAAAAGGCACACCAGAAATAATGTCAGTGTGATTACACTGTATTACAGAGGTGGGCAACTTGGCATCTGGTAGCGCGCAGTGTGACTAAAGGCGGTCATGTTTGCTCACTACACAGATGAATTACATTTTATAGCAATTACACACTTTAAATTGCGTTACGTATGTCACAATTGCACACCGTAGTACAACAAAACTTTTTTTTTAATCCTGCCTTCAGACTTAGTGTTTCCATTACCACTACGAACGTGGACATAATTTTTCTCACCCCGCCATGACCGAGCGGTTGTACTCCGTCCACCTCCATGTGTTTTCGGCTCCGTGCTCACCTCTATGTGTTCGGCTATGACCGAGTGCAGCTGGTCGGCCACCTGGCTCAGTCGCAGCTCCACCGGGCTGCCGGCCGCCTCCCGCTCCATCACCACCGCGTGGAACCTCGCCATCAGCTGACGGCAGACGAGTCACGAGTCAGCAGGCAGACGAGCACAGCTGTGTCTTCAGCTGGCAACACGGCACTTCAAGTACGGTCAGCAGAGTGGGAGGCACACTGGCATCTACCGCGGGATGGCAGCACCTTCAGCTGGGAGCGTGACAGTGGCAAGTATGACCAACAGTGCGGGATGCGCACTGGCCTCTACCGCGATGCCGTGGCTCAAACCGGCCAATGGGCCAGGCATCACAATCAGAGCGGGAAACTGGAGAGAACTTCCCGACGTAACACAGCACGCGATATGAGACTAGAGAGGATGTCATGTTGCAACACAGCACTCTTGGTGACTTCGCCGGTGGCAGTGGCGCCAGCGCCGAGGGCACGTTCCGTTCCTGCCCAAAACAAACACCCAAGCATCTATAGAAATCAGTTGGCAGCTCTGCCGAGGCGCACAGAGCTAAAACCACACACCTTTTTGCAGAAAGAGTGAGCACAGTTCAGCTTCGGTAGGCGTCGCCTCAATTTCCTCTTCCTGTATCTGCCGACATCGTCAACACCCCGCCCATCTATCACGGGCCTCCTCAGCCTCCTCTTAGCGAACAGCGCGTCGCCCTCCGTTTTGCTCTTCTTCAGGGAGGACATCAACTCCCCCATGCAGGTTTTGAATCCGGTCGGAAGGGCTGCCAGCAGCTTCTTCGGCTGGATATCTCCTGTAGTCTCATCTCTGACCGTGGGTTGCTCAGATTGGTCAGCAGAGACCCTTTTCTGGACAGCGCCTTTTCCATTGTCCTCCGTCTTCGTTGTATTACTGTTGTCGCCGTCAAACGTGGCGGTCCAATCATCGGGATCTCCTGTCTCGGAAACATCGATCGGCGGAATACCAGCTGGCTCAGGCACCGTCGAACGATTAGCCACGTCTTTCCCACCAAGCTCCGTTTTCTTTGCAGCGTCAATAGGTGACTTGCGTTTATTTTCATAGATGTCTTTTGCGCTCCTAGTTGACATGTGTTTCTTTATGTTAGCATCCAATACAGCCTCACCATCCGTTTTGATCCTCATGTCCTCATGATGATTCTCACTAACTGCAGTCTTACTAGTGGTGTGGAAACCAGGTCCGCCTGTCTCAGCATTAACTGCAGCGCTATTCCATTCCTCAGTCTCCACGTCTTTTCCTTTTTTACCATAAGGGTACTCTCTACTGGCCTTCCTAACGCTGTCACAGACGTCTTTCTCGCTCCTCACGTCCTCTTCCTCGTTGTCAGTGTCCGAGTCATCACTGATCAAAGCCAGCTTTCCACCAACGGCTTTCTCCTCCTCATTGCCGGCCTCTACGTCCCGACCGGTGGTGGTCCGGAAGTCCTCGCCGCTGGGCTCCTTCACGCCGGCGTATCCAGCAGTCGCCTGCGGCAGGATGTCGTCACCTGACCCCCTCCTGCTGGTGGTGTCGAGGAACCGATCGCCGTCGGCGTCTCTTCCAGGCGCGATGCACATCCAGAAGTCCTCGCCGCTCGGCTCCTTTTCGATGGTGTTCGGCTCGGCGTGGCCGTGGCGGCCGGCTGTCGGCCCGACGTCGGCCGTCGGCGCTGGCATCGCTGGCGATGCGTCGCCGGCAGCCACGGTGTCGTCAGAGCTGTCGGACGACCCGTCAGACGACTCGTCAGTCGACTCGTCAGACGACTCGTCAGACGACTCGTGGCTGCTGCTGTCGCGCCACCACACCATGGCCGTCACAACGAACGCTTGACCGATACCCAACGCGTACACGACCTGTGCGTGCGGTCTGGTGAGTGCCACCACCGCAACCCTAGTCTACGGCAGCTGCACCACCACCACCGGCCGACACCGTGACCCGAGTGGGCCGCCTCGGCCGTCGGACAGCGGTCATGTGACGTCACCAGAGGGAGGCCGCCAACGCCGGCCAGCGCGGGGGTGCTGGTAAGCGGCCAGGTGTAAATATAGCGCCCCAACTCCGACTAAGGCAGCGCCAGCGTCGCCACCGCCCACGCCGGCCGGCCCAGGCGCGTTGCCCGGCAGAGATTACGGTGCGATCCTCATCACGTGGGAATTCGGGTCAGCCAGACTTGTTAAATGTGACCTCAGGTCAGCTAAACCTCTTAGCCTTCGGGCCAATCCAAGCCCATGTCTGCGACTTCGAGTCGACCTGACATCTGATCATGACCTTCGGTCGACCTGATGCCCGCATCGTCTCAAGTCACCCGAATCTCTCATATCCCTCAGAATATTCCATCGGTCAGCCAGAACTCACTGTGACCTCAAACCGTTCGGAATGCTCGTCTACGATACCAGATCAGCAAAGGATCTCTCAAATGACCTCAGGACAGCATCACCTGTGCTCACCTATGACGTTGTATCATCACAACCTGTCCTCGCGCATGACCCCAGACCATCGTAGTCTTTGCTTGCAACCAGTTAGTTAGACAGTTCGCTCTTGGAGTTTATAGGAGCGCATCGACTGTGTCGGCCGTGCAGCACCCTGTTTGCAACCAGTAATATCAAGTTAGTTATTTGAGTGTAAAGGCCACCGACGTCAAGTTGGTGTGATTCTTCTTCGTGCATGACACCCGGCCGGCCCGAGGTAATTTCGACCACGACCGCCGGCGGGCGTAACCTGATCTAGTTGGTTGGTTATTTGGGGGTAGGGGCGCATCGACTGCGATGTTCATACTGTGCCGATCCCCTTGATATAGGGTCACACGCCAGTGGTTATTTCTTTATCGCAAATGGCCCCGCATCAGCATGGCATGACCTCTCCTATGGCCAGCCATCATCGGAGTGGGGAGGCTGTGACCAGGCCACATGTGGTCGACTGCAGACAGCACCCAGCGACCTCGGACACCACCTCACTAATGGGAGGCTGTATCAGTGAGGTGGTGCGACACCGACAGAACCCAGCGACTCCGGACACCACCTCACTAATGGGAGGCTGTATCAGTGAGGTGGTGCGACACCGACAGAACCCAGCGACTCCGGACACCACCTCACTAATGGGAGGCTGTATCAGTGAGGTGGTGCGACACCGACAGCACCCAGCGACCCCGGACACCACCTCACTAATGGGAGGCTGTATCAGTGAGGTGGTGCGACACCGACAGAACCCAGCGACTCCGGACACCACCTCACTAATGGGAGGCTGTATCAGTGAGGTGGTGCGACACCGACAGAACCCAGCGACTCCGGACACCACCTCACTAATGGGAGGCTGTATCAGTGAGGTGGTGCGACACCGACAGAACCCAGCGACCTCGGACACCACCTCACTAATGGGAGGCTGTATCAGTGAGGTGGTGCGACACCGACAGCACCCAGCGACTCGGACACCACCTCACTAATGGGGCTGTATCAGTGGTGGTGCGACACCGACAGACCCACCACCCCCACATGGGAGGCTTATCAGTAGGTGGTCCACCCAGCGACTCCGGACACCACCTCACTAATGGGAGGCTGTATCAGTGAGGTGGTGCGACACCGACAAACCCAGCGACTCCGGACACCACCTCACTAATGGGAGGCTGTATCAGTGAGGTGGTGCGACACCGACAGCACCCAGCGACTCCGGACACCACCTCACTAATGGGAGGCTGTATCAGTGAGGTGGTGCGACACCGACAGAACCCAGCGACTCCGGACACCACCTCACTAATGGGAGGCTGTATCAGTGAGGTGGTGCGACACCGACAGCCCACGACTCCGGACACCACCTCACTAATGGGAGGCTGTATCGTGTGGTGCGACACCACAGAACCCAGCGACCCACACCACCTCACTAATGGGAGGCTGTATCAGGAGGGTGCACACCACACACCCACCCGGACACCACCTCACTAATGGGAGGCTGTATCAGTGAGGTGGAACAAACCAGCACCACGGTAACCTGGGCTATCAGTGAGGTGGTGCGACACCGACAGAACCCAGCGACTCCGGACACCACCTCACTAATGGGAGACGACACTGAGGGCAGACCGTAACACGGCCTAGTTTATCCTGTGGATGATGCTATCGTGACGTCACCAACATGGACCAATGGGGACAGATCGCCCGAGTCGCTGGCAGGGGCATGAGGGTACATCAGGTCTTCATAAATGCGATTGGAATAGAGCCAATGTTGCTGCTACACATCCTGCTGGGCACGTTAATAACTCGCCTATAGTGCAGTAAGTGCATGTAATAAAGGTATGCAAACCTGGGAAACCACGTAACTTCTGCCTGCCATTATGCACGGTCAGGCAAGGCATTTACCATGGACCAACATCCCCAAACCGCTTATATATCTCAAACCATCCATTCAGCACACCGAAATGTCGGGACCGTGAGCTCGAGAGTCAGCGTTCTGAAACTTTCATCCATTTTGGGAACGTGTACCGCCAAACCTCCAACAATTATTTGGCGAGTTTGTCATGGGCCATTCCAAATTGGTCCTATAAAGCATACAATTCATCACATAGAATCATGCAACAGCAGCAATGTTCTGGGTTGGTGAGGGAAACCGGTTCAAACACGTCTGGCGCCGTTGGCAGAGCCAGCAAATGTGATGGGTCGCTGGTCTTATGCCAACGCTGTCCAATGCAGAGGTAAACACCAGACGCCAGACTGGCCTCGACCTCACCTGGCAGCTCCTGGTCCCGATAAACACGGCTTGATCCGCCCCGCCGCACCACCAACGCTACCCTGGTCCAGCGGGACCAGGGGCCAGTTTCACGAAGATCAATTTGTCTTATTTAAGACAAATATGTATTGAATAAGACTTTTCCAGTTTCATGAGTCTTATTTAAGAAACAAGAATGTAAAACTTAGACAAAAAAAAACAAGACAAATTTATACTTATTCAAGACAAAATGGACGGTTCTGTTTCATGAAAGCTGGATTGTAGTACAAATTCACCCAAATGTTGTAAGTTCAAGAACAAAAATTAAAGCGCATAATTCTTGCGTAGATTGGATGTAGGGCTGCAGTGTGGTGGAGTGTTCCTCGGCCGGAACTATTCCTTTCCTCGAAAATTACAAGAATTGGCCCCATAAAAATAGTGTCTCCCCCGCCTAATATTTGGACGCCCGGCCAACTATAATAGCGGTGGGGGGTTCCGAGGCAAAATTTCACCGGTTACACCATTTGAGTAGTATGACTAAGTGCCTTTATATTCAAGGCCCTCGAGGGTTATAGAAATATCCCCGGTAAATGGCAGGCATAGATGCAGGTTTCTAAAAATTATTGAAGGGGCAATAATTTACAATAATAATTCACAGGGATACATGAAGGTAATGAACAGGTTCAAATGAATAGTGAGACATGCCACAAAGGGTAACGTATTATTTGGGATTGTTGAACGTGTTGAAATTATTTGGGGGTAAGCCAGCATTTAGGGAGGTTGCAAGTGCCCTCCCAAAAGCATGCGGAGCTACACCAATGATTTCAGGGGATCCTCTGACCCCTGACTACCTGCACCACTAATTGTATCGTTCTCCAATCATTCCAGCACAGAACCATTCGTCAGATTCGTGTTAACATCTTACTTCTCTAATATCGCTCGGAACACTTCAGGTTTTTTTTGCTGGCGTTGTTGGCTTCTAGACCCCATGCTCAATGAATGCAGGAATTAATGCATTATCTTCCACCTCGACTCCGTATCATATATTGCAGCTACTGTCGCCATCTATTATCGGTATGACCTAATACTGTCGGCCAGTAAGCTGATAATGTAAACAAACAACTAGGGGTGAAAAAAAAACCGGCGATCGCAACCAGTCTTTTTTAAAGCACTTCATTAATTTTATCTTACACATTGTGTGTTGAACATTTATAATGTATTGCAGTTAGATGTACGCATCTATTTGCAACGCGAATAAGAAATCGCGCTCCCAACATTTCAGTAGGACACACATTAAGAAACCACCTCTAAACGACATCTACGAACAATCGAAAAAGTAAGACGTTTCAAACTAAGACATCTTGAATTTCATGATACTGCTTTTAAAAGGTTCTTATTTTTACATGTCATATTTTTTAATGTCTTAGATTTTCGTGAAACTGGGCCCATGTCTCATCCGATGGCAGAACCGGATCCTATCATGCACGAGCTGATAGTCACAAGCCGGCCGGTCTGCCCCGGGGCATGCCCGGCGGACATGGCGTAGGGCCCGAGTCTTCCTCGGGGCGCGTCCCCGGGTCACCATCATACACAACAGCCGTGTTGATGCAGTCAGCGCCAGCGGCAGCGGCCACCTAGGGGACCGCTCCCGCCGACACAAACGACGCTACAGTCAGCGGCATCGGCCACCTGGGAGACCGCTCCCGCCGACACAAACGATGCTACAGTCAGCGGCAGGAGCCAGCTGGGAGACCGCTCCCGCCGACACAAACGACGCTACAATCAGCGGCAGGAGCCAGCTGGGAGACCGCTCCCGCCGACACAAACGACGCTACAGTCAGCGGCAGGAGCCAGCTGGGAGACCGCTCCCGCCGACACAAACGACGCTACAGTCAGCGGCAGGAGCCAGCTGGGAGACCGCTCCCACCGACAAACGACGCCGCACAGTCAGCGGCAGGAGCCAGCTGGGAGACAGCTCCAGCCGACACAAACGACGCTACAGTCAGCGGCAGGAGCCAGCTGGGAGACCGCTCCCGCCGACACAAACGACGCTACAGTCAGTGGCAGGAGCCAGCTGGGAGACAGCTCCCGCCGACACAAACGACGCTACAGTCAGCGGCAGGAGCCAGCTGGGAGACCGCTCCCGCCGACACAAACGACGCTACAGTCAGCGGCAGGAGCCAGCTGGGAGACCGCTCCCGCCGACACAAACGACGCTACAATCAGCGGCAGGAGCCAGCTGGGAGACCGCTCCCGCCGACACAAACGACGCTACAGTCAGCGGCAGGAGCCAGCTGGGAGACCGCTCCCGCCGACACAAACGACGCTACAGTCAGCGGCAGGAGCCAGCTGGGAGACAGCTCCCGCCGACACAAACGACGCTACAGTCAGCGGCAGGAGCCAGCTGGGAGACCGCTCCCGCCGACACAAACGACGCTACAGTCAGCGGCAGGAGCCAGCTGGGAGACCGCTCCCGCCGACAAACGACGCCGCACAGTCAGCGGCAGCGGCAGTTTTGGAGACCGCTCCCGCCGACACACAACGACATTGCACAGAGTTGGTTGGTTGGTTATTTGGGCATATGGGCGCATCGACTGCTTCAGTCATACAGCGCCCAGACATTGCACAGATCAGTCAGCGGCAGCAGCCGTCTCAGGGACCAGCTGCGCGGGTGGCAGTAGTGCCACCCCGATTGACCAGATACTCAACCAGTCGTTCACACCCGAGTCTGTATGGTGCGACAACTATTTCGCGCTGGCTTGATAGTAACACATGATGCGCATCGACTATCGGAGTCGTTTTACGCCCGGAATTGTGCTTACAGATACCGGGAGGTCATGTCAGCCGGATATTGATCCTCTGGAACGGAGCCATACCAGATCAAGACTCGCTTTTTGAAGGACGGTAAAAATATCCTCAGACGCAATTACTGCAGATTAGCTATCTAGTGGCGTGCGCGAAGAAGCGTCGGCGTTCAGCTGTCCTAAAAGCTGCGACTGAACGCCAAACCGAAAGCAACCTACCAAAACATGATGCACGGTAAGCGGGCCAGAACAACGCGAGTATAATGGTTAACATGCAGCCACGCGTCGCGGGGCATGCCCTATCATCAATCTCCTCAAAAACTTCCTTCCGTCACATGGTCCTGTGTGAGGATCGCTACAGTTTCCGTGTCGGCTTCAGAACCATCAGCTCATACTTTGAACTCCAGCGCGTTAACTTTCTGACCATACACCGCATAATATAGAAGGATGTATATATACACGCACGCACATACACAGACACAGACACAGACACAGACACAGATATATATATATATATATATATCTTGGAGGATGAGGTAAGCTAACTTCACGGTCATTGCTGGTAGCGTGCTTAAGGGCTATGTTAGCAGCTTTGGTTGGTTATTTGGGCTTACGGGCGCATCGACTGCGTTGGTCATACAGCGCCCGTATGTTAGCAGCTTTATTTTCCGCAAATCCAACATGGCTGGGAACCAGAAAAATACGCTATTTTTGTATATACCCGATGTGTATTTAGCGATCCCTAGAATCCCGTCGACTAGCCTGTTCTTCTGGTTGAAATATTTCATTGACGAAAGACTGCTCAATGCATCAGTGAAAACCACGTGCTTTATGGATTGGCCAACCTGGACAAAATAAAGCGCCTGCAAAGTGACATAGTTCAACAGTACACACCGATGCCTGCCTAGGTGCACAAGAGGATCCAATAACGCATCGACCGACGCAAGCGCACCCAACGTTAGACACATATTTGGACTGTGTATTTAGTTCCATGAGAAATCGCGGCACTGATTTACTGTGTTTAACACCAGCCTGCGAAGTTCGTTGGGGGTTACACTCTCTTTCTTTGGACAAGACAAAGTCACGTCAATCTGCGCTGGGACTACTTGTCAGGGAAGAGATGCTCGAAGTGACAACACGTGCCACAGAACTCGGTCCAATTGTACGGTTACGGAAGGTCGAGGCCATGCGTCAGGAAAGAGGTAAGCCACGCTGATTGCGGGACAACTGGCGTGGCAATAGCCTTGTTTCCTTGTCAGGTTTAAATTGGGATTGGATTTCTACAATTAATCGAATCCGGATTACCAGGAGCGTTCCCATGATCATTGGCGAGGAAATCAGGAGGATATGTATGATTCCAGAATCCTGATTTGGTTGTAAATCCCGGATTTGCTGACAGTTGCGGCGCACGTGCGACATTTCTTCAGTACCAAAAACGTATGCCACATCGGCGTGGGCTACGTCGTTAGATGAGACTCGAAGAGGGTTTGCCGAGATATGGGAATGTATTATATTATATTTTATTATATAATATATTATATAATATATTATATTATATATTATACTATATACTATATTCTATATTATATTATAAACCCGGTCACCCTTCACCAAAAACCTTCTAAAAACGACGCCGGCGCTGACAACAGGGGAAGGAGGAAAAGGGCGCGAAGTGAATGCTACCATATGCTTCCAATTACTTGGAAATACGGATTTCCTTGGGAAATCTTCTATCTAAGCAGCATTCGGAAATCCAATCCAGTTAACTGACGAAAGCGTTTTCACGACTTCGGAAATCCGGATTGGTAAGGAAATCCGGATTTGCTAGTGTCATGGAAACTGGGCTATCGATGGCTTCGTGACTATACACGGATAGGTTGTGTTTTCAGCTATCCGCGACCTGATGGCTACATCTCGCTCCCAATAGTCCACGGCACAACGCAGGAGGCTCATCGGTCTCTGCCGTTAAACTATTAGCCCAAGAGTGCGAAAAGCTACAGTAGCAATGCGAAGGATTGCTACTGGAGCTGTATGGTGGATAACGCCAAGATGACGCTTCGTTGTGACACACTTTCAGTTATAAATAAAACATAACGGAGCGTCCGTCGACTTGGAAAGAGTAGAGCACTACTTCTTACTTCTGACTACTGGTGTCTTCGCTCCCACGGCACCACTGGTGGACGCAGTTTCACAGAGAAACACCACAGTTGGCTTCAAACCGTGCCACGACTCTGGTCCACCACCTGGTCTTATCACATTGGGCAGCACAGTGGCAAATTATTGGTAAAGTAGGGTGGAATGTGTCACTTTCTGAACACACAAATGACATCCGTCTCCAAAAAATGTTGACATCCTGCTTCTTGACGCGTGTTTAGCAGGTCCTCATGTCTCCTTTCTAACAGTACCTCGTGTATAAGTAATATGATCATGCTCTCGATAAGGGATGGTGATACACGAACATTTCGCAACGCAATTTCCGGCAAAGGGACTAACGTAATGTGATATGGCATACAGTGCCGTTGTATAGCATATGTATATTATTGTTATCCCAACCATAGCTCTTCCTAAATTATTAATTTGAAAGTGCAGTCGCAAGTACGTCATTGGTTAAAATTTGAGCCTGGAAGACATAAAAAAACATTTGAAACATGAATTTAATGGAAAATTTCGACGCCTTACTGTGCTCGTTTCGACATCTCACACCTAACGAAAAGCCATCATTTTAACACCGGGGCAGCAGCACCATCTCAGGCCAACGCCAGCCTTGTGCGCCACTGCGTGGGTACCGTCCGGGCGGGTCAGGTCACCGTCTGACCTGCTGCTGCCCAGTGTCAGCTGACTGGCCGGCTGCCCCAGGGCGTGACTGACCTGTTTGCAGCGGTGAGCGTCCTCGCAGACGGCCTCGGCTCGCGTCAGGGCGCCGTCCGGTCGCTCGTCGTCCGGCGGCGTCTTCTCCCGCAGCACCCGCATCTGCTCCCGGATCTGACTGACCAGCCGGTCGAGCATCTGCTGGGCGCTGCTCAGCAGCAGGCCCTGGACGGACGCAGGGCCCGTCAGCGACAGCACCTAGAGCGGGACGTCCAACACGCACGGGTCGCCAGTCTAAATGACACTTCTGAATCTCAAATGACACTTCTGAATCTCAGCATTAGACACCAAACAACAGACCAACAGCAGTAGCTGACGAATTGCTGGTGCTTTACGACCCACCAGCTGTAAGGAGCCTCGTGGGTCAATTCAAGTGTTTCACGGAAAGTAGCTTGACAAGGTCATTGTAACATGGAAAATGTGGAGATAGAACGTCGAGTTTAGGGGTGCACCCACGACGTCGGTTATGGGCGTGCAGATGGAACTGAAAATGCCAACTGGAGCCAGGCATTTTCCAGTCCACGTCAGATAGAAGGTTGGAACACAGTCGGCATTTGAACTGGAACGGATTGTCTAGTTTTGGGTCAGTCTAAGCCAATGGTTTCGTGATCTATCGCCACAGCCATCGGTGTCTGGTACGAGGCCGCCAGCTAGCTTATATAATAAACCCTTCCCACGTGTGTGGTAAATTTAACGATGCTCAAATAATCGCACGGTGAATTTGCAATTACACATAGGTTACCACCGGCAAGAAAGGATTACATCAGACTAGATTGGTTAGTTAGTCGTTGCGACTTTACGAAGCACTCAGCAGCTGAGGCCATATGGGGTCGCCTGCCTCTCACCCTGGCAGGAAGGGTGGGCGCGGCGGGGAATCGGACCCCGTACCTCTGGCTTGCCAGACACTCAGCTTAGCGACTGAGCTCCCGACACCCTACCGGGCTAGATTCGTTTATTATTGAAGTCTGAGGGCACATCTACAAAGATTACAATGCAAAGGTATCTCACGCAGAGTTGTCAAATTTGGCTAAAACCGATTGTGATGGTTATTAAAATTGGCCTTAGGTGGCTATATCTTGCATAATCTGACCAAAACTGGTCAGCAATTCGAGGTCGCATCCATAGAATAAAACTTATTCAATTCAATTTCAAACCTAGAGCAAACAAAAAAGGTTATCGAGCTTATGGATTTTGATTCACCTTACGCCATCTCATTAACCCATAAGCGTTGGTTGCGGTGCCAGGCAGCGCTTTGGAAGATGCGGTGCTGCTCCGGTGGTGCCTTCTACTAGTCACCGTAAACATAATGCTGAATTTCCAGAATGGAGATGGGCTTCAAGTAAATCGAAATTTAGTTCAAATACCATCTGCTAATACTACAAAAACGTGATCCTTTCTCGCAAGACAGAAGGATACCTATGATAGGTTGCGGAGCGAGGCAAAATGCGTGGGTGTCACTCAACGTGGGACATGCTTGTCAACTGGCATCTAGCATTATTTTAGATGAGCATAGCTATAGAGTGGGCTCATCATTATTAGATGAGCCCACCTGGAGTGCACGGACTCCTAAATGGATTACGTGGGCTGTCTGACGGATTTCACCTGCTTCAAGCGATCCGCCCGATGGAGCCCACCTGCTGCAGACGGACCGCCTGACGGAGCCCACCTGCTGCAGACGGACCGCCTGACGGAGCCCACCTGGATTAGGCGGCCCGCCTGATGGCGCCCACCTGCTGCAGGCGGAATGCCTGGCTGCTGTGACGTGTCTGCGGTGCGGTGTTGCGGTGCAGCAGATCCTGCAGGCGGCGCCACACCGACTCGGTGCGCTCCGGCGACACCTTCATGCATGGCGTCAGGTCGTGCAGCGGCGCCGGTATATACTTGAGCGTGTGGTTGCTGCAACATCGCGGCCCGACTGTCACTGTGAGGAAGGCAGACACCGACACCGCCGGCTCAACTATCACAACAGCCCAACCCGCTGCATTCAGGTAGGGACGTGTACCTACCTAGAACAAATACATTGCGGTTGTCACCTGCTGCTGAGTCAAAACTGCCCGGAATTAAGTTGTGGGCAAATGCCGGGATTGCACAGGACATCAGCACTGAGACATTGATTCCCCACACTGGGAACGTGCTGAGATCGAGCGGAACATCAGCATTGAGACATTGATTCCCCACACTGGGAACGTGCTGAGATCGAGCGGAACATCAGCATTGAGACATTGATTCCCCACACTGGGAACGTGCTGAGATCGAGCGGAACATCAGCATTGAGACATTGATTCCCCACACTGGGAACGTGCTGATATTTCGCAGAACATCAGCACTGATACATTGATTCCCCACACTGAGGACGACACAGTGCCGATAATGTTCCGCAACTATGCTCAGCCACTCTGGTCATGCCACTGAGCAGAAAGCTCGGCCAACTATCACTCTCGTGTCATACATATGTGTACGATGAAGGGGAGATAATCGTTTCTGAATTGACCGTGTGATAATGTTCAGTGCCTTCAGACTGTTCACGTCGCCGTGAACAGCTCGCATATATCGTCGGGCTGATCGCTGTCTGCTATAGCACATTATCTTCCGCTTCATATTTTCTACTATCCTACCCCTGTTCCACCTCGTCTATCTTTCCCTATATATCCGTCCCCACCTCGTTCATCTCTTCCATCCACCTCCGTTCCCATCCTTACATATTTCCCGCCCATTCCACCTTCCACATAGAACCCGTTTCCAATCTGTCTCCATTTACATCAACACCTGGCTCAATTACGCTCGTCACCGCCCCGTGCACACATCCACTCTATCCCGTTCCCAGTCCGTCCCTGCTGCAGCCCCGTCCTTGACTGCACCGCGACCTTGCCTCCATGTGGCACCTGGTCCAGCGACGCGCTCCCACCAGGTCGTGTTCAGCCCACCTTTGCAGTCCGTATGCGATGTCGGAGAGGCCCTGGAGCGTCACATTGTTGCGGTCCAAGCCGATCTGCCGCAACCGACAGTTGATCTGCAGCGCCTTCGATAGTAGTCGGGCTCCCGTATCACCCATCAGGTTACCGCTGCCACACAGGTCAAGGTCAGGTTAGACCAGAGCAGTATCGGACAAACTTCGAGGGTAGTCCGGCTCCAGTGTCACCCATCAAGTTACTGTTGCCACACAGGTCAAGGTCAGGGTAGGTTGGAATAGTATACTACAGCCTTGGAGTAGTTGGGCTCCCCTTAACCATCAGCTTATCGCTGCCACGCAGGTCCATGTCAGGACAGGGCAGGTCGGGTCAGGTCAGGTCAGGTCGGGTCAGGCCAGGTCAGATCACAGCAGTACAGGACAACATTGGAGAGCAGTTGGGCTCCCATGTCACCCATCAGCTTATCGATGTTACCCAGGTCCACGTCAGGTTAGGTCAGATCAGGTCAGAGCAGCATATGAAAACCTTTGGGTAATTGGACTCTCATGCCACTTCACAGGTCATCACCATCACATAGGTCCAGGACAGGTTAAGTGAGATCAAGTCGGGTCAGATCAAGACAGATCAGCACAGGACAACACTGGACAACAGTTTGGCCCCCATGTCACCCATCATCTTACTGCTGTTACATATGTTCAGGTGAGGTTAGAGAGCAAAATGTAAGTAGCATCAGAGTAGCAAAATGTAACAACTTGTTCATAGCAGGTAGATGCGCATGTGTGCGATATTGAAAAAAATAGCACTGGAAAATTCGCCGTGAAACCGTACACATGTTTTAAATCATGCAAGACTACACTGTCATTTATCGATATCAGCGGCCACTTTATATATTTGTAATAACAGTAGAGGTATACTTCAAGTGTGGTTCCTTGGTGCTTCAACAATGCAAGTGGTGTCCTGATAGCAACCCTGATATAACCATTCTTCCGAATGTATTCATGCTTGCCAGGTACACACCCGCTAAGCAAGATAATCATGGTTATGATAATGAACTGCTACAGCGGAAGTATCCCGTGCGGGCGCCGCCCCACCTGATGTCCAGGGTCTGAAGACAGGTGTTGCTGCCCAGGGCGTTCAGCAGACTGTAGAGGTCCGACTTGAGTCGCGAGTCGTTGATGTGCAGCGTCTCCAACATGCAGTCCTCCTCCTGAGGGCAGGACACGTTTGTGTGTGTGTGTGTGTGTGTGTGACGTCATAGCGACAGTAGTTGGCCCAGAGTGGGCGCCGCTGCGGCAGAGGCGGCGGCGGCGCACACACAACGTCCGAGAGGCGTCGTCACATCGACGCCCAAGATGACAGCACGTACAATGCAAAGTTGAGAGCAAGGCTGTTTGCACAGGAAAATATTTTGGGGCCACCACTGTTATGTTATACCAAGGGTGGAACATAAAATTTAACATATCAATGTATTTAATGTTCGTCTGTAGTGGTTCAGACATGCTATTCTTAAGCGGATGAGGCCGCAAAAAAGCTACTTTCGAGGACAACGCCGTCGGAACGACTCGCACGTCGAACAACACGGTCAGACACCGGCGGTGACAACACGGTCAGACCCCGGCGGTAACAACACGGTCAGACCCCGGCGGTGACAACACGGCCAGACCCCGGCGGTGACAACACGGTCAGACCCCGGCGGTGACAACACGGCCAGACCCCGGCGGTAACAACATGGTCAGACCCCGGCGGTAACAACAGACAACACGTCCGTACAACAGGTCAGACCCCGGCGGTACAACACGGCCAGACCCCGGCGGTAAGGTCGACGGGGTGACAACACGGTCAGACCCCGGCGGTGACAACATGGTCAGACCCCGGCGGTGACAACACGGTCAGACCCCGGCGGTGACAACAAGACCCCGGCGGTGACAACACGGTCAGACCCCGGCGGTAACAACATGGTCAGACCCCGGCGGTGACAACACGGTCAGACCCCGGCGGTGACAACATGGTCAGACCCCGGCGGTGACAACATGGTCAGACCCCGGCGGTAACAACATGGTCAGACCCCGGCGGTGACAACACGGTCAGACCCCGGCGGTGACACATCAACACCCGGCGGTGACAACATCAGACCCCGGCGAACAACATGGTCAGACCCCGGCGGTAACAACATGGTCAGACCCCGGCGGTAACAACATGGTCAGACCCCGGCGGTAACAACACGGTCAGACCCCGGCGGTGACAACACGGTCAGACCCCGGCGGTGACAACACGGTCAGACCCCGGCGGTGACAACACGGTCAGACCCCGGCGGTGACAACACGGTCAGACCCCGGCGGTGACAACACGGCCAGACCCCGGCGGTGACAACACGGCCAGACCCCGGCGGTGACAACACGGTCAGACCCCGGCGGTGACAACACGGCCAGACCCCGGCGGTGACAACACGGTCAGACCCCGGCGGTGACAACACGGTCAGACCCCGGCGGTGACAACACGGTCAGACCCCGGCGGTGACAACACGGTCAGACCCCGGCGGTGACAACACGGTCAGACCCCGGCGGTGACAACACGGTCAGACCCCGGCGGTGACAACATTGTCAGACCCTGGCTTGGCGTGGTGTAAACACAAATTTTGTATTCATCTAGTATATTCTTTGGTTAAGCGGGGCGCGGCCCTCTCGGCTGCGCCTCTGTTCATCTGTATTCCGAAAGCTATGTTCTGCACCTTCCGGGTAGAATGAGATCAACCATACTTCCATCCTAGATCCTTGCATACAAAATGCAATATTCAAACTGTGATAATTATAGCCGTTCCCGCCCGTATCTGTCATTAGACATGGTGATTTCAGGGTTCATCGACTGCTACGGTTATACAGAGTCGTCTCACTTCCCCATGGTGGCCTGGGTACACATTACTAGATGAAGCATCTCATGCTTGCCATGTCTAATGAAAACATGCGCGACCAGACCACGAAAAATAGAAGCAAACGACAGTGCATCATCCGCACACAATCACTAACCAATCAACAGGTCACACGTGCGATCAGGTGAGGCAAGACACACCTGGATCATCTGCACACAATCACTAACCAACCAACAGGTCGCACGTGCGGTCAGGTGAGACACACCTGGATCACCTGCACACAATCACTAACCAACCAACAGGTCGCACGTGCGGTCAGGTGAGACACACCTGGATCATCTGCACACAATCACTAACCAACCAACAGGTCGCACGTGCGGTCAGGTGAGACACACCTGGATCATATGCACACAATCACTAACCAACCAACAGGTCACACGTGCGGTCAGGTGAGACACACCTGGATCACCCGCACACAATCACTAACCAATCAATAGGTCACACGTGCGGTCAGGTGAGACGCACCTGGATCACCTGCACACAATCACTAACCAACCAGCAGGGCACACGTGCGATCAGGTGAAGCGAGACACACCTGGATCATCTGCACACAATCACTAACCAATCAACAGGTCGCACGTGCGGTCAGGTGAGACACACCTGGATCATCTGCACACAATCACTAACCAATCAATAGGTCACACGTGCGGTCAGGTGAGACGCACCTGGATCACCTGCACACAATCACTAACCAACCAGCAGGGCACACGTGCGATCAGGTGAAGCGAGACACACCTGGATCATCTGCACACAATCACTAACCAATCAACAGGTCGCACGTGCGGTCAGGTGAGACACACCTGGATCACCTGCACACAATCACTAACCAACCAACAGGGCACACGTGCGATCGGGTGAAGCGAGACACACCTGGATCATCTGCACCACCGCCTCGACCACGTGGTGCACGTGCTTCGACTTGGTGCTGAACATGTTACGGCCGAGCTTCAGCGTGCGTACGGACTTGTTGCGACTAACGGCCGTCACCACGCCGGACAGGTCCTGCTCCAGACCTGTCGGTCAGGTCAGGTCAGGTCAGGTCATGACAGATCATAATAACGGCCGTCACTACGCCGGACAGGTCCTGCCCCAGACCTGTCGGCCAGGACAGGTCAGGTCATGATAGACCACAATAGCGGCCGTCACCGTGCCGGCTATGTCCTATTTCAGACCTGGTGGTCAGGACAGGATAGGTCAGGCCACGCCACCACAACGGTGGTCACTGAGCCGGCTATGACCTGCTCCACACCTGGTGGTTAGGACAGGTCAGGCCAGGCCGGACCACACTGACGGATGTCACCGTGGCAGACTTACCCTGCTCCAGACCGTCAGATTGAGCCGGGAGGTAATATCATTAAGGGCTCGCCCATATTAGTCAATGTTAAACTACCATACATTGTATGTACGAGGGGTGTTCAAAAAGTTCGCGGCCCGACCATGAAGGAGCTGGAATTTCGCCATGCAACGCGGTCTGACCAATGGTGTGTTATTGAGATGTCCACTGAGGCAACCACTAACTAATCGGTCCTGTGTTTGTTTCAGGCTGTTAGTTGTTGTAACATAGTTTGCTATTCTTGTCGAAGATGAAAGACGTCCAGCAGAGAGCAGTGATTCGATTCATGGTATTGCAGAAGAAGGTACCAAAGGCTATCCATGAAGAGTTGGTGGCAACACTGGGGGAAGATTCTCTTTCCTACAGCAGCGTCCAAAAGTGGGCAGCTCTCTTCAAAGCTGGTCGACAGAGCATTGAAGATGATCCCCGCAGTGGTCGTCCATCAACAGCAGTGACTGAAGAAAATGTGGAAGCTGTGGAGAATCTGGTGATGAATGACAGACGTGTGTCGGTCCGAAACATCGCAGCAGAAACGCAGATGTCTGTCGGATCCGTCGAAATCATTCTCCATGAGCATCTCAACATGTTGAAGGTCTCTGCAAGATGGGTCCCCCGTTTGCTGACTCCCGAGCAAAAACAAGTTCGCAAGGAGACGTCACGCGAAGTTTTGGACCTCTTTAACGAGAATCCAGAAGATTTCCTGACACGACTTGTGACCCAGGACGAGACGTGGGTGCCACACTTCGACCCTGAGAGCAAGGCCGAGTCGCGCCAGTGGAAGCACCCTGCGTCACCGCCACCAAAGAAGTGCAGAGTGGTGAAGTCAGCCGGCAAGGTGATGGTGACGGTGTTCTGGGATGCTGACGGAGTTCTGCTCGTCGACTTCCTGGAGCAGGGGCGCACCATTAATGGCGAATACTACGCCTCCCTTCTGGAACAGCTGCGAGCGGCAATCATCGAGAAGAGACGTGGACAGATGCCAAAATGTGTGCGCCTGCTCCAGGACAACGCACCGGCGCACAAGAGCAGGGTAGCGATCAACAAAGCGGTGAATTGCGGCTTCGAGTTGTTGCCGCACCCGCCCTATTCTCCGGACCTTGCACCCTCCGACTACTACCTCTTCCCCAACATGAAGAAACAGCTCCGCGGTCGCGTCTTCGCCGACAACGAGGAGACGATGGCAGCTGTCCTGAACGTGCTGGACGGGTTCGAAACGATCTCGTATCTCTGCTCCTTCATGGTCGGGCCGCGAACTTTTTGAACGCCCCTCGTATGGAAGGAAGTGGGTGCCAGGGTCAACTCAGAAATTGAAATAAAAATCAACACCAATCACTTCCGCGTACGAGCCCTTTTGCGACTTAAGCATACTTCATTTGAAGACCCAGGGAGATAACCAGAAATATAATTAAATACCGAGTTCACATATAAACCTTGCGGTGCGGGAACAAAAACTCATCAACTACTTTGGGTGACTGCAAAAACGACAACTTCAGCCAGTTTGTCCTTTAAAGGGTGCGAAAACGACCACTTTACGAACATTACATTCTGACCATAAAGTACCAGTTGCAATTGTATTTCGATCTAACTCCGCAAAACTGTTCGCTCCTATTACACTAGTCTTACGAAAATATTACGTTCCGCTTACGTTCCTTTCCTGAAACGCTCCCGATTTACTGCTGCGAGCCGGCCTGAACGCAATATTCTTCACATTTTCTAATTTTTCAGAATATTCGGCGACTTCTATGTACGAACATTGACGACAGTAAAGGTGCCCCAAGCTCTTCCAGCTAAGATATACATGTGAGACTTCGGACCCTCGTCTCAGCTGCCGGCAGTCTAGTATCATTACCACGGATTCCCGGGGGTTAGCACAGTCATATTCGGTGGCCACTAAGTCAGTACCATCATCAATTGTGTTCAGGGAAACAGCACCATTGTCACTAATGTACAAAGGATTGGCATCCATATAAATGATGCCCAGTAAGCCAATCAAATGGACACTATTCAGAAAATCATTATCATCATGACTGTTGTGCATGTTAGTACCGTTTGGGTCAGTACCGTTACCACTGATCTCGGACGGATCATACAAATATCAGAGTAATTCAGTCTGGGTCAATAAAGTTTCAGTAACGTTATCACTGATGTCGGGCATGTCATACGATTACGATGTTCGGTGTAGGTCCGTACCGATATCACTGACGTCGGCGTGTCATACCATTACCAGCGATGTCAAATGATGCTATTTACCGTTATCATTGATGTCGGACGTGCTTTACCATTGCCAGTAATGTCGAGTGCGACCCGTACCATTATCACTAATGTCCAGCGACGAGATGCACTTGACGCCGTGGATGCACGATTCGAGCACGTGGGCGCCGGGTGGTCCCAGACTGTTGCTGCTCAGGTCCAGCTCCACGCCCACCGTCGACTCGTTGCAGGCCAGGCCGAGCAGCAGGTTCCTGCCGCAAGCACCGCCACCCCGGGTATCGTTAGTACAGCGGCCGCTGCCGACACCAGACTGGCTGCGGACCAGGCCGAGCAGCAGGTTCCTGCCGCACGCACAGCCGCCACACCGTCAGCCACTGGTTGGTTCTTGGTTTTTACGACACAGCGACCGTTGAGTCATGCAGCGTCGCCAATCTCTCACGCCGATTGGTCGCGGGCGAGGAGTAGCGACAGGTGAGATTCGAACCTACAACCGATTGTGAGATGAGCGACTTACCCCTAAGCTACTCGTCGCCCCGACCGCGACTGGTAACTGGGGCTGTGACTATGGCTGCGACTGGGGCTGTTCCCGAGAAAATGACGAGGCCCACATGATCGGGGAACTAATGAACACAAGCTGTGGTAGGAACACCAAGCATAACGATGCTGGGAGTGATGAACTCGTTCAGAAACACGCCATCGCTTGAAAGATATAACCACAGTTAAATGACGCTGGATAACGATCAATAATTTATATCGCTTCAACATCCATGCTGAACAGACATTGCACACCATTGGAGTGTGACCAACACATACGATGACGCTGATTTTTGTCTCAGGGTAGCGCAGATTACAGCACGGTTATGTAGCCGCTGGCACTTTCGCACGCTGCTGCAGATAACTGATCGAGTACTGAGCATGCATGACAGAAGCACCACATACGGGAATCGTAGGAGGGCTTTACATCACCAGTGAACGGGCCAATCGAAGTGTGCGGCAGGTTAGGCGAGCAGCCCGAGTGGTATCTATCGCACTAGGCATATTAACGGACGGTGCCCCACATTCCAATGAGCACATCCCCGGATAGTCCGAAAACTTCACTGCAGAAAACTGGTAACAGAGGCAGGGTTCATGTTCCTCTCCCTTCCCTCAGAGACAGATGGCCACTCGCTTTGGTTGTGAGACTCCCAGGACGAGTCAATATCCTGATCTTGAACAAGAATATGGAGATAGGGAGGGAAAAATGCGCCGCGCGACCACTACGGCGACAGCATGCTGTCTCACTTGAGCGCCTCCAGCGGCATGCGGCAGCCGGAGCAGTTGAGGTACTTGAGCGCGATCGTGCTGGTGAAGAACTGCTTGAACGAAGGCGGGATGTCCTTGGACTTTTTGTTGTTGAACACATTTCTGGAGATGTCGAGTCGCGCTAGGTGGGTGGTGCAGCTGCGCAGCAGAGCGCCGAATATCTGAAAACAGTCGTGCGCCGTCAGTCACAATCGCGCCGCAGACGGCAGCTGTCGTATCTGCCCAGCAGCAACAAGGTCGCCGACTCGAATCCAGCCACAGGACGGCTCCACGTCAGGTTGTGTCAACCTCAACCGCTCAACGCTGAATTAAACACATGCACTCTTCAGAACGGAAGTCTGCTCCTGTCCGCCTGCTCACACGGATAGAAACAGACTCGATGCAGATATCCGCATGTCTATGCATCAATCCTACTGCAGCAAGCGTTGGGAAATCAATTACATAAACATTTTGTTTCTACGGATTATGCCTGGCTCCAATCAACGATATGGTGTGTGGTTCGCCTGCAGTGAACCAAACAGGGCGCCACGCACACTCGTAGTTTGAATGTGTGTGATAACCACTGCGACACACGGGCCATTCCGCATCCAGCCATGTGCAATGGCCGGCGGTCACGGCGCCAGTCGGTGGCCACTAACTGGGTCATACCACGGACGTCCAGAGGCGGACGTCGCCTCACCGAGTCGAGCAGCAGGTCGCAGCCGCTGACGTTGAGCGACGTCACTGAGTTGTTGTGCGCCAGGAAGCTGTAGAGGCTGGCGACGTCCTCCTTCAGGCTGTTGCCGGCCAGGTCCAGAGTGGTCAGAGTGTTGGCGATGGTGCGGTTGAGCGTCAGCGCTTGGCACAGCACGTTCACGCCCTTGGCCGTTAGGTTGCAGTGGGCGAAGTGCAGTTGGCGCAGGCCCTTGGCCCACTTGCCGATCGGTCCGGTGAGGTGCGACGCGCCTGCCGGGTGCCGGGAGGACGGGCCGGTCACCGGGTCTGAGACCCCCCCACAGTCACGGCTCACCTGACACCACCAGACGCCCCCGTACAGCTGGCCTGATCTCTCGGTAGGTACAGACGACACGGCATTATAGTCACCAGCACAACTGACCAGACACTATGTGTGTGTGTGTGTGTGTGTGTGTGGCACACACACACACACACACACACACACACACACACACACACACACACACACACACACACACACACACACACACACACACACACACACACACACACACACACACACACACGAATATATGCATAGACGATTGTATGTTCACAAAGCAAAGTCGCCTGCTGCAGCGCCAGGGGACAGTACACTACAGTCCGATCAGCAGCTAGGGTTAGCTAACGACAAGGGTGCAAATTATACACGGTACACAGCCAGCCCGACAGCCACCGAGCGACACACATAGCGGGTCAGTCCCCGCAGCCGACACGCGGCCGCCCCAGTCACCTGCCGAAGCCGTCACGTGCCACCGCCACACTCAGTCCGGCAGCCGTTCCAGCTAGGTACACAGCGCGTGTGCGCGCCCGGTCGGCGTCCGTTAGCAGTGAATGACCCACCACCGAAGCGTACTGCAAAACACCTGGAGCCGACCATACCCGTGCGGGGTACGATACGGGACTGACACCGGCCATACCGACCAAACCAATACAACTGGACTGGTAACGGTCATACCGACCATACAGGTGCGGGGTACGATACTCGACTGACACCGGCCATACCGACCCGACCAATACAACTGGACTGGTAACGGTCATACCGACCATACCCGTGCGGGGTACGATACTCGACTGACACCGGCCATACCGACCCGACCAATACAACTGGACCGGTAACGGCCATACCGACCATACAGGTGCGGGGTACGATACTGGACTGGTACCGGCCATACCAACCAGACCGATGCAACTAGACTGGTACCGGCCTCACCGACCCAACCGGTACACAAGATGGTGCTTGACTGACACCAGCGCAAACCACCACAGAACAGCGTTCAAGAGATATGAATCTAGTTCACGATTGATATTGGTTGGTTATTGGTTTACGACACATCGACCGTTATGTCATGTAGCGTCGCCAATCTCTCACGCCGATTGGTCGCGGGCGAAGAGTAGCGACAGGTGAGACTCGAACCCACAACCTTTCGATTGTGAGACGAGCAACTTACCTCTAGGCCACTCGTCCCCTCACGATTGATATTGAATTCAATCTATTTGAATACACGACTGAATCTAGTTCACGAATCCTAGTAACTATAGCCCTCACTTTTTACTTCTCCTAGAATGAAAGCTGAGAAGTAGATACATCTACGGTACCTAAACATATAGAAGTAATTTAACACATGATCGCATGTCAAAGCATACATAATCTGATTAAAGGCCAACGATGGAGGAAGTTCATACTTCCCAAAGTTAGTAACTTTCAAACTGGAAGTTGATTTCCAGAAATTGGAAGGTTGGGTCAGGTCAGATAATTATAGGTTAAGTTAGGTTCCTATCCGAGCTGTTTTGCGCGTTATGAACTTTGGAAGATATGGATTCTAGAAAATACCAATGCCTCCCATCTGGACTGCTTTAGCAGTAATGAACGTTAAAAGATGTGAACCTTAGAGGATATGATGCACCCCCCCCATGTGGCGTAGCAGCGCTCGTCAACTCCGTGACGCCGTGCTGTGCCAATGTGCACCCTTCGGCGGTCGGAGGCGTCCCAATGGCTAAACACAGACCCGACATCCAGGCCGACTACGTCACGTCCGCACATCAGCCGGCCTTCTCCGGCGCCGACGTGCTGAACGACCCCCGCACGCCAGACCGACAGGAAGCGGCGCCCACTGCCCACACAGGGCTGGACCGATCCGCCGTCGGAATTGACTCAGCGCCATTGCAATGAGTCACAACCAGTCTCACGTAGCCTATCGCCACTGCTGGATTGTGCCCAGGCCCGGGCACTGTACAGAGCCAGGCCATCGGCCACATCCAAACAAAACTCTGTAGTCAATCACCCGTCGACCAAACCCGACTGGCAATCACCCGCCAACCAAACCAGGATGCAGATTACCCGTCAACCAAACCTGGCCTTCAATCACCTGTCAACCAAACCAGGATGCAGATTACCCGTCAACCAAACCTGGCCATCAATCACCCGCCAACCAAACCCGACCGGCAATCATCCGCCAACCAAACCAGGATGCAGATTACCCGTCAACCAAACCTGGCCTTCAATCACCCGTCAACCAAACCAGGATGCAGATTGCCCGTCAACCAAACCTGGCCATCAATCACCCGTCAACCAAACCCGACCGGCAATCACTCGTCAACTAAACCCGGATACAGATTCCCGTCAATCACCCGCCAACTAAGCCTATCCATCAATCACTCGCAAGCCATCTTGGCTGTCAACCGAACCCCGATAGCATCCGTCAACCAAAACCGGATGTCGATTACCCGTCAACCACCCGTCAACAAAACCTGGCCGCCAATCACCCGTCGGCCATACCCGGTCGTCAATCGCCCGTTAAGCAAAGTAAATCGCACTACAAAAGCAATCACATGATGTCCCCTGGGTATCGTATTTTGGCCCCTCCTAAGCCCTGCAATCGCTTAGTTTGTAGCGTAACTGCAATATTTGAGAGAGGCATTGCCTGCTGAGTTGGAAATTCGGTTTAAGCACGCACCATGCGTAGGCTTCTGAAAATAATGTGAATACAATGTGTATTCAACATATTTTCATAGACAGACCCATGTATACAAACTTAGCTCACACTATAATTTCACTTAGTCGCATTATGGAAGCCTATTACTTATGAGCGTGAATAGCGAATACGATCGTGGCTATTCTGGTACCTCCTATCACGTTCTCGTATCACTTCTCTCTCCCTCCGCCACACTGGGCGGGACACTCCCAACTGCCACGGTCGAGGCACGTAACCAATTACGCGCGCCGACCTTGGGTGTTCGCACGAGACAACCGAGCTCACAACAAAATCCGCCAGCAAATCATGCTGGCCCATGAGTCACGACCTGGCCAGTGCCGGCGGGTCTGAGGAGCCGGCCGCCGCATCGTCACCCTGTCGGCCGCGGACAGCCACGCGCCCAATGTACTGCCGACCCGCGCAGGGAGGTGGCGGCGGCGGCGGCGGCGGGGGGGGCGACAACATGCGCACTAGACAGACACAGAAGCGGGCCGCCGCACCACATGCCGACGCACACGCCGAGACACGCAATTACGACAGTTAGTGTTGGTGTCCAAACCTGGAGGAGTCTCGGCGATCTTGGCTATGGTCGGCACAAAATGGGCTACACCTAAAAACAGAGCAGACAACACAGTGCGAGTGGGGCGGTGGGGCGGTGGCGCTGTCGGGTGGCTCAACGGCTCGATGGGGGACATATGGCTGTAGGTGGCACGTGTTTAGTCACAGGTGACTGATCTGAACACTGATACTAGTCGGGCGCGAGGCCGTACCGGCAGCCGACAAGACAACAGGCCGCTCTCTATTCGCCATGGCAGTGCAGAATCGTGTGATACGGGCACTTCTGCGAAGAGCAACCGCATTTATTTGTATCATTATCGAGGCACCTCTGACGTTTTGTTGATACCATAAAGCGCTCCAAAAGCTTAGATATATCAGTGACATATCAAATCAAAAAGTTAGCACAAGTACACTTAAACACATAGCATAGAAACAATAAAAATAGCCCATAACAATGAGCGCGGTTATAACACACACAAATAAACATTCCTTATGTCATCAAGGCTGTAGAACTGTTCCTGAATATTCTGATCAACATAACCAACACGTGGTATACCAAAACAAAGATGGCCTCGACCCCACCCCGCCCCAGAAAGATGGGCTTTACATGGCCTGTATGCATTAGTTCTGTCAGCAGTGCCCAGGGAAACAACTAGTTTTATTCGTCGTCGTCACAGAATTTGACCCAATACACTTGAAGTGTACGACTGTTCTGGGTAACAAATCGTTGCCGAACATTCCGAGATAAGTCGTCACTGCACAATGGAAACACGGACATTGTAAATAATAAAGCAACACACAAACGTTTTCTGCTGTATGTCTTCAAACCTATGCCCACCAGCGCACATCGCACATTTTGTGAACGCCGATTAAATCATCGATACAACTCAAAGAGGACAAAAAAGATAACCACTAACCTAGCATTGTCATCCTGTCACGCATGCTAACACATACGTACTACCGTGGCACATAGGTGTTCACCCAGTACAGGTGATAACTCTCTCCGGCCCACTGTTCCAACGTGAAGACCCGGCAGGAGTGAGCACCTTGGGTGGTGTCACTCACCTTTGTCTTCGATGGCGTTGTGAGAGATGTCCAGCACTGTGAGCAGCGAGCTCGTGTTGGCCAGCAGTGCCATCGACAGCTTGCCGGCAAAGTCGCTGCCGAGGTAAAACGCCGGTGTACCACGTCAATCGCATACTAGCTTACATACGGTATGCCGATATGCGGAAGGATAGGAATGCAAGTACTGTGCATACTATGCTACTATATTATACTATATATACCACCAGTAAAGCTGTCAACTGTACCAGACACCGGGGCTAGACAGTCGGGCAATACACCTAGTGCAACTGTTAACTGTAACAGACACCGGCTTCACACTCAGGCAATACATCCAGTACAATACCTCAGTCGAGGCTCTTAGCCACTTCACAACGTAACTGGTCCGGCGCATAAGGCTAGCACGGCCGTTGCCATAGCGGTGGCACACTCTCGCCCCAATCCCGCCCATGGTGTGCTCACACGTCCCATTGCCCGGGATACACGGTGCACATGGCATGTCGCACGGCTCGCTTGCCCTCCGCCGGTGCCAGTCGGCGACTGCATGCTACACATGCACAACTGCGACATTTACGGGGAGCGTCAACGTGCGCCGGCGATACCGGAGGGCAGCGGAACTGCAGCACGACACAACACGCATATACTGGACACGGGTGAGTGGCCGGACGCACGCCTTGATGCCGGTGTTGTCGAGGTAGACCTCCTCCAGACTGACGGACTTCTTGAGCACGTGCAGCAGCCGCTCGGCGGCCTCGTGCGACAGTCGCAGGTGGGAGATGCGCAGCTTGGTGAACCACGTGTTGTACTCCAGTGCTGAGATGATGGGTACCAGATCTCTGCGACACACCGACCATCAGACATCGGCATTGTAGCTTAGGGGTGCATCGACGGCACAGGTCATAGAGTAGGACAGCGGCAAGTCAGGCACTTGCTGCCCGAGGATAGGCCGACGGACAGTCAGAGGAATACCAGGCCCCAGCGGCAGCACGGCCTACCAGACAGCTATCAGATTCTTGTCGCGTTTTGAGCTTTCCACAGACGTCTCGCCTCCCTTGCTTGGTATACTCTTGCCAGCACCAGTCTCACTGATAACCTCCCAGTGGCACAATCTACTCACAGATTGGTCGCCAAGGAGGCGGAAGGCTCTTCGGGCTGAACCGGCAGCTGGAGGCTTGTTGGTGGCATGCAAACAATAATAACCGGCGCAAAGCAATGTTGGAAAGCTCGTGACGGGAACGCCATATTCAGCGCAATATCGGAAGTGGCGTACACTTAATATCCTGTCAATTATCCTGGATTAGAGGTCGTCGGACACTTACCTGACCGCTCTGCACACGTCTGGGACTCACTTAGGGTCAAGGTGGTCGAAGTCCTGCAGACTGAGCTCCCGCGAGTCGTGTGATAAATATATTGTATCCACGTCCTGCATAAAAAGTCGCACGTCATGACAAACAGGTCGTAAAGGGAGGCTGTGCCGGATTTCAGATGCCATCAAAACTAACAAACGTCTGATTTTCACCTATAAGACTGCGTACTTCGGGTAACAACGTGCTCAGTATACACACACATTTCATAATCAGCACATACATTAATCCGGCACAAATGGACCAACCTTTTGCACCAAACATTACAATAATATGCACAATAGTATCATATCCATTTTGTCTCACTCAGCCGCGTCGGAGGATCCAAAGGCATACATGTGCCACTACCTCAACACAGCGTTAAATAATAGCTTTTCGTTAGGTGTGAAATGTCCACAGGAACATAGTAGGATATCGAAATTTGCCATGGACGCGATGTCGCTGAACATGTTCTTTCAATACAATTTTGATTCAACAGCATACACATACTTGTAACTTTTTGCTTGTTGCCATATACATAATTCAGGAAGAACAACAAGCATGCAATATACATATGCTTACCGACTGATATAGTATAACAGGCTACATTATAGACCATGCTCTTACCTGGAATTGTGTTATAGATATAAGAGATTATATATTGTGTATATATATCACAAAATATATAATTGTGTTATATATATATATATATATATATATATATATATATATATATATATATATATATATATATATATATATATATATATGTTCTATAAAAGATCTTTGCATATCATGATCCGCAATTGTGGGCATAAACATGATACCGATCAACGAGATACTGTTAGAAATTAGATAGGAAAACATAACACACATTAAGAAACACGACGTCAAAACTTATTTGGAATGGATGCTGATTCAATGTTCAGGAAGTGGTATATTCCACCCTATTTCAAGAATAATTTATCGCTGCCTTCCCAGCCATCTAGCCTGTGCCTTAGTGGAGTGACGAGGGACGGATCGTCTACCCCCTGTTTGTGTCTGTGGTCGTTCGTGCTTCTTTAGGCTGATTCAGCTGCATAACATCTTGGCAGTCATAACTGGAGTGGCGCTAAGATATAACCCCGCAACCTTGATATAGAACGCAGTAAAAAAGAGCTTGAGATCAATGCAGGTATATATATATATATATATATATATATATATATATATATATATATATATATATATATATATATATGCATATGCATAAATGTGTACATATCTACATACATCCATGCATACACACACATACATACACACATACAAACATATATATCTGCCTTCTTCCCAGGCTTCTAGTTTCCAAGATCATCCGCGTCAGCTGTCCTTACAGCCCGTCATGGCGTAGTCAACACATTGACATATTATTGCGTTAGCATTGGCACATTCAAGAGTTAACATTAACAAACGCGCGGGTGAACGCAGTATGCTTGCCAAGCCGACAGCATAGAGCCATCGCCTCTTCACTAAAGCATTGCACCCGCTGACAACGCCGACTCAAATCGCACGACTCGCCACCCCAAGTTTATCACACAACGCACTGCAGTGATGCGGCCACGGACAGTGTGTTTCCCGCACCAGCGCGCGTCCGCCCAGTGGCGCTGGCGCCTCCTCGGTGCGTACCCAGGCCACCTCCTCGCGGTAGGGCAGGCCGTGGTAGTCGCACATGCAGGCGTACTGGGTGGAGAAGCCGCCGCACGGCACTGGCTCGCGCGCCTCCACCAGCCGCGCCACCTCGTACAGCTTCTGCACGCGCCGCGCCGGTACCACGTCCACCTTGCGCACGATGTGACTACCGATCGGAACGCTGTCAGAGACGGTACGGCGTCCGCCGCGCGAGCATGGTAGGACAAACAGCAGCACGTCCCAGTGTATACCACGTCGACAGTGAGGTGCAGACTCAGCGACCCATGCCCACCGTGGAAAGAAAAAGCAACAACACGTCCGAATGTACACCACGCAGTGTACATGCATGCAAAGCGCACACATAGTGACACGTTGGTAGGTGTGACACCCAACCCACAGCACCAACTTCTATTCCTTCTGACCGAAAACCGGTTTACTTTTAGGTAGCACTGATGAACTGCAAGTGACTAATGGTGGCGTTTCATGTTCACGAGTGGGACGCATTTGACCAGAGCGCAATATCCTGCTTTGCAGGCCCCGCCGTCTGAAACAAGCAGTAGGGTCGGGTGAAGCAGGCCCAACATGTCGGGGCGACCGCCAAATCTAAGCCGTGATTACTACACGTATCGGCATATACCGTGAGTTTCCCGCGGACCTAGAGTCCCAAGTGCACGGACGCATGTTAGATCCTATTTTCGTACACGTTAATGTTAGCATCACACAAATTCGCACACAGAAGTGTTCTTATCCTGCAATGTCCATTTTCATGCGTGAAAACTTTCGCACTGGCAAATGTTGGAATGCAGATGAGTTAAGGTTCGGTAATAGAAGCCAGTTAGCTTGATCGGTTATATTTTGACGGTAGCTCATCAGCAACGGCGCTTGATGTGCTGAAGGGCAGTAGTCGGCCAGTTAGCAGCTTTACCTTTGCCGTGCCATCGACGGC
This sequence comes from Imbricaverruca yamaguchii, assembly GCA_034440575.1. Taxonomy (NCBI): domain Eukaryota; kingdom Metazoa; phylum Arthropoda; class Thecostraca; family Neoverrucidae; genus Imbricaverruca; species Imbricaverruca yamaguchii. Next base: position 1,045,026 of record JAOTOL010001488.1, on the reverse strand, counting down.
CGTCTGCTCCCATACCAGTGGTGACGTCCAACTGCACTACCTGCCTACCCAAACCGACAGGTCACGTCCTGCAGCCTGACCTGACCACCGGGCCTAACCTTACTGTCAACATCTTCACCTGACCACCCAGCTGCACCGGCCAGCCGGCCCCCACCTGAGCGGCACTGTCGGAAAGATATTTTTGATGGAGACGCCCAAATTGATGATCATGGCGTCGATCTCGTTATGCCGTTCGTCAGCTGGGATGAAACAGTAGCGCTTGTCATTCACCACCAGGCAGAACTGCCGGCACGAACAGCCAGCCGTCACCTACCCAGCACACCGACCGGTTGGAGGTGACGGAAGGCGCTTATCAGGTGTGATGTCATAATCTGGTGTGTAGGGTGCTCCTGCTGCAGCAATGTCACGTTATTCGTGAACTATGGTGAACATGCTACTATCCCAGCGCATTTCCCCGCCGGAGGCTCGAGCTGCAAGGCTCCTCGACTGCCACCCATGCCGCACAGCTCAACATCACGGAGCGGCCAGAACAAGAAGCCAGGCATCGTGTCGCTATGTGACGGGAATGGTAACCAGATGGGCGCATTCCTATCTTATGCATGGTAACATCCAGTTATACTCTTATGCTTACTTAGATCCTACCCATCTCCTCTCCTCCTATCCTCCTCTCCAGTTACCCCACCCCCACCCCAATTGAACACCCTGATATTCAGATCTGTACTTTGAACAAGCTACATAACACACACACACACACACATATATATATATATATATATATATATATATATATATATATATATATATATATATATATATATATATATATATATATATATATATATATATATATATATAGATACATATATATATATATATATACCCATTTATATATAAAAAATATGTATAAATATACACATATATATATACCCATCTATATATAAAAAAAATATATAAATATACACATATATATATATATATATATATATATATATATATATATATATATATATATATATATATATATATATATATATATATATATATATATATATATATATATATATATATATATATATATATTTCTGTGTGCATGTATATGTGTATGTATGTATGTGTGTGCGTGTGCGTGTGTGTGTGCATGTGTTTACATGTGTTTGTGTGTGTGTGCATGTGTGTGTGTGTGCATGTGTGTGTGTGTATGTGTGTGTGCATATATGTGTATGTATATGTGTATGTGTATGTATGTGTGTGTGTATGTATGCATACATGTATGGGCGTTGTATAACCACAGCAGTTGATGTGCCCTAAACCCCTAAGAACTAACTAACTATGCATACATGTATGCATGTATGTATGTACATGGCTGTGTAGGTGTGTACAAACAAGCATCACCATATTGCAAGACTAGCTATTCAGTCTGATGACCTCATACATCAAAGCCTACCTCTGTTGCCTTTTTGCTTTCAATTGCTTGAATGTCCAAGTAGTGAAAATGATGGTCAACCTGCAAAAAGCACATACCATAGTTGAGGCTGTCTTCTTCAACATTAGAACAGTGTTGACTGCATCCCAAGGGTACGCTTAAACAATCCAACTTACACAGTTTACCATAGCCAGTGGAACTGGGACACGGGGTCCCACCCTTCCCTAATTAAATCTTGAAGCTTAATATCAACCTCAGGGCATTGACCAGTACGAATTGACCCAAAACTGCTTGGTGCCCCCTTATATTCGAACGTTCCGCCACGGATGGAATTAACACAGCTCAATTAAGAAATTAGCATACATCACATGGTAAGAAATTGGTTGCATAATCATCAAATAAGATAAAGAAGTTCAAGCGTTGGTGAGTAGCTGGCATGAACTGGTTAATACCAGTGACCTGGCAAATGCATTTGATGTCAAGACACATTAAACTTGTGAAAGGGACCATGGTTTGCGATTCTACATCCAGGGGATTTTCAAATCCCAGAGTTGTAGCTCATCTTTGTCTGTCGCAAAGCTAACAGTTTTCACTGGTTAATACCAATGGCTAAAAAAACTAGCTTTTTGGAAGTATTTGTCGAACCCTGTAAATAATAATTCATAGAATGCCAGTTATACATCCATAAGCAATACTTACCCTTGAAGGGACTTTGGCAGTCATGATGAAGAGGCGACATGCAGAGAAAGCCTGGAAGAGTATTATTTGTTAAATTATGGAAATGCTGGTTTGTGCATCCTGCAGATCATTTCCAACTGTAGATAATGCAGTTCTAATGCAAAACGAGTTCCAGGGAACACAACGAAATGCTATGAAGTACCCACTGGTGCAAAGTGCATTTACATTCAATTATTCATCATAATTGTCTCAGAGTTTGAATCACTATTCATATGCCCCCTAGACCTGGGTCAGATTGTCAAAATTGAGGGCTTTTGGAATGACTACTAATCTGGCTATAGACAGGGACATTAATAATTTACTTCATTTCTGAGCCAGAGCTAGAAGCCAGGTAATACAATGCCATTAAGCAACTAACATTATAGTTCTTCAAAAGTTATATATAAAGCAACAGCTAGATGCCCGATAAGAAGTGGGCTAGATCGTTTGCGTGCCCTCTCCCTCCCTCCCTCCCTCCCCCTCTAGCTTCCAGTCTTGTTGGCCTCCAGCTTAATTTTCAGGTTCCCAGCCCGACCTTTTATGGCCCATGCATGATTTTCTGGACCATGGCGCGATATATTGGGGTCCAGATGCGACCTTTTGGAGCCCTCAGCGTCATTTCCATGGTCCTGGAACAAGTTGTCAAGCCCCAATGTGATTTGCAAGGGCCTTGGTGGGAGTCTAGGATCACAATCGCCATTTTCAGGAACCATGCGCGACTTTTTTGGCACTAAAAGTGATCTTTATGTTCCCCGGTGTGATTGTTGGGAGACACCAGTAGGATTTTTAGGGAGCCTGGCGTTATTTTTCGGAATCCCGGCGCGATATTGGGGTTCCTACGCCTATGTTACGAACAAGCTTGACATACAAAGTGGCGATAACTTCCTCACAGGGTTCACATCACAGTTCTGATGCATTAGTCTCATCACTCGTTTGTACACAGCACAGGTTACATCACACATAGCATATAATGACGGGTGAATGCCACCACAATTTTCACTGTGATATGAGTTCCACAGGTGTACTCACCAAAACCCTGTTCTCAAATTTATCTTGCTTGGTCTCCATTCGAACCATGCATTTCATGGATATTTTCACAGCCCTTCCCAGGCAGGCTCGAATGCTCTCTGAAAAAAATGTACACACTGGGTATATCATGTTGTTTCAGTGCAGTGGCTTTAACTCAAAATGATGGCACAGAAGGCAAAAAACCAAGTTGTGAGGGAGTTAACCTTTTACTGTATAAGCACACTTAATAACATGAAAGAGTATATGTACCAAATGAAAAATTACATTTGTTCAGATAAATGTTTAATGACAAAGGCAAAGATATTGACACATATGGACAGGCAAGGGAAGAAATCAATGAATAAAGGAAGAAAGCAATAAAGGAAGAAAGAAAGTTTAAGAATGGCAAAAGCAAGCAATAACAATGGAAAGGGTAAAGACATATAATGAGAAGGCACAGGAAAAGGAATGGATGAAAGAACAAATGATGATCATAAAATTATTTTATAATGCAATCAGGAAGGAAGTAGACAGAAATTAAAACAGCATGAAAAACCAGTTCAAGAATAAACACATACTATAGGAACTAAAAGATACCACAAAAAACAGCAAAGGAAAAAAATCCAAAGGGAATAGAAGGAGTCAAGGAAACACATCAAAGAACTAAGAAAGTACAACAGCACAAAGGAAAAGCAAAAATATGATGGAACAAAGAAAAACCAAATAGCTTAAAAAGCAATTGAAAAACTAGACAATAATATATTGAATTGCATAGAAGAATGAAAGGCATAAAAGAGCAGTGCAATAATAGTCCATGGCTGATCCTTAAATACCTTAAGCTCCATTCTTGTGGAGGCCAGACAGGAATTGCATCTCTAATTGCATCATTTTTGTGGAATTCAAACATTTCACCAAGATATCCCCTCTCAGGACCATGGACAAATTTAAAGACCTTGATGACATCTCATCTCAGCCTTCTATATCTAAGTGAAAACATTCAAGTTCTTCAATCTTTCTTCATATGCCAGGTTGCTTATACCATTAACCATTTGTGTAGTCCTCTTTTATACTCTCTCTAAAAGCCAACAATATTTTTCATAGCTAGGAGACCAAGCTTGGATGCAGTATTCCAAATGTGGCCTGACATATGCACAGTAAAGCTTCCGGATGACTTTCTCACTTTTGTATGTTACTTTCCTATTTATGGCCCGAAGCATTCTCAGTGCCTTCTTCCTGGCTTCCTTGGTCTGTTCTGATGCCCCAAATTTTGTGTTTAGAATAACACCTAAATCCTTCTCCTGTTGAGTCACTAATAGCACTTATGTCTGCTGTAAGCCATGCTGGCTTTCCTATCCTTCTATTGCATCTTTGCTTTTGGGGGCATGTCCAATCTGAATGTCCTTCAAGGAAGACTTGAACTTTTTCCACATTTCACAGGCATTTAAATTGGAGAATTCTTCTTCCTATCTTATGGCACTTAAAGCCACTCTTATGCAGTCAAAGTCTGCTCTGTTGAAATTTGGAACCTTTACCAAATTATCCTTAATAATTTCCACTACAAGTGCCTTGAATTTAACTATGTTATGGTCACTTCTTCCCAGAGTTTCTCCTACAGTCAAGTCTTGAACCAAGTCACTTAAATCTGAGAATACAAGGTCCAAGAATGAGCTATTCCTGGTAGGTTCTGTTACAAATTGGTGTAAGAACAGATCCTCTTTGAGGCATTTCCTAAACATTTTGCATGATAGGAGCCAACACCAACATTTTCATATCCTTTTAGATTAGTCACCAAGAATAAGGCACTTCCTTCAACAGTTTCTACTGATTTCCTCACAATTTGCCTTATCAAGCTCTCATTGCTGAGCATGTGGCAGGGTTCCTGATCGGTAGAAAGCTCCTATTCTCAGTGTATTGCTGTTGCCTTTTCCCACAGTGACATCAAGCCAAATGGACTCCAGACACATTTTTATCCCCACCCGCTACTTTTTAAGAAATGAATAAGCTATTCACATGGAGCATTACACCATCCCCTTTCACTGCTGGACCCCCATTGTATGAAAACATTGTATCCCTGGATCTCATAGTCCTGCATGTTATCTCCAAAATACCCCTCACTGACCCATGCCTCCATAATGCAAATAAAGTCTGGTTCCTCCTCAGCAACATAACACTTGAACTCATCAAATTTTGATTGGATACTCTGAGCATTAAGCATCATACACTTAACATATGCTCCATAACCACCTTTGGCTTTTTTATGTTGATGAGTTCTTTTATCACTGTATGAACTACCACTCTGCCTCCTTGAACTGCTGCTGTCCCTATTTGCTGACTGAGGTTTTATTGCCTTGGCTGACACTATTGGAATGTCCCTGAGATGGCAATACAATTTCATCCCTCCCCACCCAATTTCCTAGATTCCCTGAAGGACATGCTCATACACTTTGTCTAACACATGAACCCCTTCTCTCATGAACTTGAACTTGATGATGATGAACATCATCATGAACTTGATGATGTTGTGGTGGAAAAGTTTGTTTGGGACAATTCTGGCATTCTGGTTAGGTTAGGTTAGATATGTTATAATATATGTTAAGTATTATGCTACATCATCTTAGTCTGGGTAAGGTTAGGTTGTTATATTTCTTCTATGATTCATCTATTCATGTATAATCATTTTATTCTTCATGGATTGAGCAGTAAAGACAAACAAGATGAACAACATGCAGCCACACAAGCCGCACTTCAGCGTCTTACATAATTATGAAACATTCTTTTGAGGACAACCACAAGTTTAGCATTTTCTGACAACACAGCATCATTTCTAGAAAGGTTATTTGCTCAAATTGTCCCAAGGTCTGCAAGTATTGTCTAAAGAATTATATAGCCACAAGATTCATGATTTCCCTCTTGCAACATTAAAGCTTTATAAGCCATAGTCTGAGTGTCATGCTGGTCAGTCCAACATCATTGTGGTAAAATGGACAAGCCACAGCTTGGATGATCCCATTAAGCTATGTAAATGTTTAAAGCATTAGCTCATAAAATGCAGTTTACATCATAGCATATTTCCTCCATGGCATGCCCATAATGTCATCAATTTTATCAGTTGTAATTGACTTAAAAGTAGTCATTTGCTGTGAAAATGAGTGGTCATATCATCTTTTTAGTGTTAAAATACTGTCTTCAGAAGAAAATGAAAGAATGAAATTTTACCCTGATACACATATTTACAGAATACAAGATACCATGAGTCTTGACAAAAATATAAGCAGCACCCCAACCAATACTGCATCCTAAATTCCAAATAAACTTTCCACCAACATCCTACACACCTATGAACAGGGTGTGAATTAAGGCACTTCTTAATAGTTTAATTTCCAAAAAACATTTTTGTTCTCCAGCTTCATACTGGATAGGATGGGGTTCATGTGTACTCCAACACAAATGTGGGAACAAAGAAGTCAATAAAAACAAGCAGAACACCAACAAAAATGCTGGTTATTCCACTTATGCCTAAGACTGAAACTAACCACTTTTTGTACCAGTCAGCCAGACCACAGCTTCCCATACTTATATCAACCTCAACCATCAGAATTATAGACAACAAGACATCTTCTGGAGTTCTGAATGCCACCGATCAGAATTTTCTTCATTAGCATTTTCTGTTCTGAAAACTGTCTGATCAACCAATCTGTGCAATGCATTTTTTGATATCATATAACCATCAGCAATTTTGAACACATGTCTAATAGTGTCATACTGCAAACACAAGACATTGACTGAACCATTGCTTTGCACACAGCTATCACATCTGACTGTGGCATGTGCAATGGTAATGTTGGGTTTATATTATGGAGGGAATTGGCTGCATAGGTAGGTAGGTATGTGCTCTGAGCTAAGGGTGAAGTGTGAATTTGTTTGTTTTTCACATGGCTAGCCTTGTACTAAGACCAGCAGTGAAAGGAAAGTGCATTGTTCCTGTGAGTTATAAGATATGAAGCTGAGCTGATTACCACAAGTCTGCCTTGTGGTGCCATCCATTGTGCACCCCTTTGTTCCTATGCTTTGATGCGACCAGAAATGACAATCTACATTATTTATGGATATTATGTAGGTACTGACTAGCCACATATGTTTCTTCCATCTGGTACTGATAACAGATTCTATGCATTAAAAAATAATATGTCCATGAAAATGTACTCTGGAAGAAGTCTGTTTACACTCCAACTCCCAACCCGTAAAGTAAGCTTCCTGCTCTGCCTACCAATAATATATATCCAGCCCCACTCACTCCATCCATAGGGATGAGGATTACCAAGTCAGATAAAAATACCCCCATTCACTTCATCCCTAGGGATGAGGATTACCAAGTCAGACAAAAATACAAACAGGCTGATACAGCATTATTGCACCACATGTTCTCACTTTGCAAGATGATGACATAATGGCATTAATGACAGACAGAATAATTAACTTTACGATAGATCTTCAGAGAACAATCAGCTACCACCCTGATCTGCAAGAAACCCCAGGCACTCGTCTGGAAAAAAAAGAAAATTACAAATGCAATGATCGATGCAGAAGACTTACCATTCAAATCTCTTGTTAGGACACTCCGAATCGACATGATGATCTCTCAATATTGCATATCTTCAAGGATAGTGGTTATCCCCAAACATGGGCACGCAGTCTTTGCGACAAGAATGATACGTCGAGCAACCTCTAAAGATGATCGCATATCAACATTTGCATTCTTTCAGCCCCACACGCAGAGACTGGAAGAGCATGGATGGTTTCTCATTTGCTAGAGCATCCACACAGACTACCACTCAAAAATAAAACGGCCTATGAAACCACATGATGCTCCAGCTCCACACGGCAGGCACTAAGCGCCCTTCTTAAGCGCATCCCTTCCCACACCGCTTCACACGGAAGACACCAAAGATGCGAACGAGGCGCTGTCCCGGATCGTATTCGTTGATTGCTGCGTTGCTTTTTTAGCACCAATGAGAGTGCAAAACGTCATGAACATGTCGTCACGAGTGACATGCCTATGACAACTTCCCAGGGTACTGAGGGATGACTGCGGGGGGGGGGCAGACCAGAAAGGAGGATCCCTCAGTCAACGAAGTTCCCTCGACTCGACGAAGATAATCACTGACTTGAAGGAGAGGGTTATTAGGGGCTGGAACGGGCCTCGAGCCAATATGAAATCTCAGGGGCACACACGGGATTTTCATAAGAGGGCTTATACGATTGTAAAGGGGTTCCGGTAGACCTGGCCCCTTGAGTGTATGGGCCCGTTGATGACTCAGAAGACCTCGTCGTGGGCTCTGGCATGGGTGTAACAACAGATTCGATTCCCATGTTTCCTGTTTTACGGGCGCCCCAGGCAAGGAAAAGGCGTCCCTCTTAAAAGGTTCCAATGCACCCACTGGCGGATCTAGCCCACCGGTTTTGGGGGCAACTTTTGGATTTTGGCGTCATACCCCGCCCTTCCGCCCCTCAAATTGCGTACCTAGGATTTGCATGAGACCTCCGCGAAGTTGGCAGGAGTTCGACAATCACATTCAGCAGAAATCGACGACCCCGTCGATATTGCCCAAACTCGGTTAGACGTTAGTCCCAAGGTCCCGACCTACCATGCAGACGCATTTCACGGGGCATCGAATGGCTCGACGTCCAGAGGTCAACATAGGCCAACCATCCAAAAATGCCAGAATATCCAAGTTATATTGACCATTCGATCCGCAACAGCACACGGATTCGGAAACTGCTGTCAATTACCCGGAAGCATAAACGGTTAATGAGCTATGACCAATAGTGTAATTGTATTCCCTATAGCATTGCTTCCCACACATTCCCATGCACTATTCACATTCCCATCCTGGAAACGTTTATGAAATACACATAGTTGTAACGTCAATAACGTGGGCAGTTCAACGGTGCCATTAGAATCATTGACGTCCGATTAATTCCGGAGATTTATCAAAATATGTTCGTATAAAATCGGTTTTGAACCCAATGGTTAATTTCCTATAGGGTTTAGCATGGGCCCCTGCGGGACTGGAAATCGCAACCGCTTCGATTTTTCTTTAAATCGTCACAAACGTATGCAATACCAAAACACGTCGACAACTCACGCCGTTTTCCGGTGCAGCGAAGGATGTGACCTCCAGAGGTCAACGATTTCCAATTCGATATTTGACTTTTACCTATATGTGAGGGTGGAGCATGCGACTGTCGCAAATCGCCACAACCATACGTTTGTGGCGATAAAAAAAAATAGAGGGGTTCGCGATTTCCAGTCCCGCAGGATCCCATGCTAAATTATTTTGGTATCAGCAATAGGGTCCTCTTTGTTCAAGAAAAAAATGAAGTGTATCTAAAAGTTATCAATCTTTTGTATGGTAATCTAGAACCATTAAACCAGCTGCATATTTGTTGTATTATCACTCTTCTCCACAGCGGGAAAACCATGGCCTGCTGTTTACCTGACCACAGTAACAGCCGTCCGTCCAAGATAATCATAATTGAGAAAATTGTTAATGTGAACTTCTTATTCGGAGTAATAGCAGGAGCTGATCTCAGTCACATTAGGGTGGTGCAACTGTGGATCCCAGCAGGCAGATGCTGGGCTGGGGCCGACTTCTGGTGCAGGCAGAAGATCGAGACAAGAGTTGGAGGGAGGGAGAAGCTACCCCTTCAGGAGAAGGTTGAAATGGAGAATCCATACTGGAAATAAGGAAAGACATACACTTCAATATGCACCTTTGAGTTTACAAAATTTTATTCCTGGACATCTTAGTTTAGACATCTTGCCACAACAAGAACAACAACATTTTTCATCTATCAAAATATCCCATTTGATTATCAATCAATGATTATATATCCAATGGGAGGTTATGCTAGGTTAGGTTATGTTGCATAACAAAATTAACGTTGCTTTTTTATCAAACTCAAAGCCTCTTTTTGGTGTTATTTAGCTCACAAACTGAAAAGTGAACAATTGCACAAAAATGAGTGGTTCTAATTGGTGTTAGTCACATTCATGAACATTGCATCCTTGGAAAGGTACATTCCAAGGATTCATAAGACGCCTCGAAGCATGAATTTACTACCTAGCCTTCCATGTCATCATTTTTCAGTTCATTTTTTGTTTGTTTTAGTCTCAAAAAGCAAATAAAAATTGACCAAAACCTAGCCTAACATAATATGTTTTCGCAGAAAACAAATTTATTTTGAAAATGTATATTCAAGTGTTTGATATTTGTTTCAACTAAAAATAAAAACCTAACCAAACCTAATTTGACCAAGCTGAAACAAACCTATGTGCTTGCTTCATGGAGGTAAAATGTGTAAAACTTGTTTTGTGGTTACCCTAAAGTGCAATAGTACTCAAAACATAAGGCAATAATCACAAGATTCTAGTAAGGTACCTATGTACATACCTAGGTAGGTGCTAAATAATAGGCAAAGCTTGTCCGATTTTATCAGATTTGAAACCTTCCAGAACAAAAGGTGATGCAGCTTACCAAAGGCCAATACAATTGTCATCCAACAGATTTCAAGGAAAAGACTAACCTATTATCAGAGTATTCTTTTGTTGAGTATCATCATCCAAATCACCATCCAAGCATACAGTGGTATCACCGTAGTGGTAAACTTTTTCAAGACTTGACTGTAGGCGAAACTCTGGGAAAAAGTGACCATAACTTAGTTAGATTCAAGGCACATGTAGGGGAAATTATCAAGGATAATTTGGTAAAGGTTCCAAATTTCAGCAGAGCAGACTTTAACGGCATGAGAGCGGCTTTAAGTGCCATCAGAAGGGAAGAAGAATTCTCCAATTTAAATGCCTGTGAAATGTGGGAAAAGTTCAAATCTTACTTGAAGGAAACTCAGATTAGACATGTCCCCCAAAAGCAAAGACGCAAAAGAAGGGTAGGAAAGGAAAACTGCATTTAGAGTTTTTAAAGAAGCCTCAAATGTCGTTAATCTAAAGGCGTATCGAAAAGCTAGAGACACTGTGAAGCAAAAAACCAGAGCAACAAAGCGAGCAAAAGAACTGGATTTAGCTAGAAACTGTAATGGGGACAGTAAAAAGTTCTTTAGTTTCTACAAGCTGAGTAAAGTTTCTAGCACAATTGGTCCACTGGAAGTAAACGGGACTACATTGGGTGACGATAGTGAGATGGTTGAGGAGCTGAGCAAGCAGTTCAAATCTGTGTTTACATTGGAAGATATGACCAATCTGCCGACCATACACCATAGTTCAGTGACATGGGATCTGACAAATGATGTTGATTTCATTGATAGTGATGTTGTTTACAATCATATCAGGAAAATAAAGCAAAATAAGGCAGCAGGACCTGATGAAATTTATGCGAGGGTGTTGCGGGAAACTGAAAAGGAACTGACATTTCCACTTAGTATAATATTTTGTAGATCAGTTTCACATAATGAAATTCCAACCGATTGGAAAAGGGCAAATGTAGTTCCTATTTTCAAGAAAGGAGAAAGAGGGAAAGTTGAAAACTATAGGCCAATAAGTCTCACATCCCTAGTATGCAAGGTACTCGAATCAATTATCAAGGATAGAATAGTTAGTTATCTGGAAGGTAGCAGATTGATTCAAAATACTCAACATGGGTTTAGAAAAGGACGATCGTGTCTCACAAACCTCTTGGACTTTTTGAACTTCGCCACAGAACAATTTGACCAGGGAAATCAGGTTGATGTAGCATATCTTGACTTTAGTAAGGCCTTTGACAAGGTACCCCATAGACGGTTAATGATACAGCTTCAGTCCCATGGTATTGCAGGTAGCATCTTAAAATGGATACAGTTGTGGCTTTCAGATAGACAGCAAAGAGTGATGTTAAATGGTACAAAGTCATCATGGCAAAATGTTCTTAGTGGAGTCCCCCAGGGGTCAGTACTAGGTCCATTACTGTTCATTATATTTGTTAATAACATTGAAAGTGGCCTAAGCAGTAAAGTTTTGAAATTTGAGGATGATTTGAAGGTCTTTAGGGCAATAACAGGTCAGGATGAGCATATCTCGCTGCAAAAAGACTTAGACGAACTTGTGAAGTGGTCCGAAGAATGGCAAATTAAATTTAACTTTGATAAGTGCAAAATCATGCATGTAGGTAAGCAGCATATGAAGGCTCCATACTTGATGGGTGGCCAAGTGCTATCAGTGACTCAATAGGAGAAGGATTTAGGTGTTATTCTAAACACAAAACTGGGGGCATCAGAACAGACCAAGGAAGCCAGGAAGAAGGCACTGAGAATGCTCGGGGCAATAAATAGGAATGTATCATACAGAAGTGAGGAAGTGATCAGGAAGCTTTACTGTGCATACGTCAGGCCACATTTGGAATACTGCATCCAAGCTTGGTCTCCTAGTTATGAAAAAGATTGTTGGCTTTTGGAGAGAGTACAAAAGAGGGCTACAAAAATGGTTAATGGCATAAGCAACCTGGCATATGAGGAAAGATTGAAGAAATTGAATATGTTTTCACTTAGATATAGAAGGCTGAGAGGAGATCTCATCGAGGTCTTTAAATTTGTCCATGGTCTGGAGAGGGGATACCTTGGGGAAATGTTTGAATTTAACAGAAATGATGCAATTAGAGGTCATAAATTCAAAATTAAAGTTAAACACTGCAGAACAAGGTTAAGGCAAACTTTCTTCACCAACAGGGTAGTGGAACACTGGAACCAGCTGCCAGAAAACATCGTCAGTAGCAGCACATTGAACATCTTTAAAAACAGCATAGACAATCATTATAAGAATATAGGGCTTGCTTTTCAGTATTACAGGGAGGGCTGATTGACAGATTTGGTGGGCAACTGGTTCAGTGTACAGAGTGCAACCAAGAAGGGCCCTTGTGGCTCATAGTTGCACTAATCTTTTATGTCTTTTATGTCTTTATGTCTCTATGTCTAAACTTGCACAGTAAGTTCATTTTTCAGTTCTTGGAATTTATTTTTCTGATGGAACGCTTATAAATGTTGTCAACATGATGCAACCACTCATCTCCCCTGCAAGTGCATACTTTTTCAGTTGGGAGGCGAAGCAAAGTAACACCAAAAAGCGGCTTGGAGTTGGGTAAGATAGCATTAAAAGTGACGTTCAAAGTAAGAACGAAATGTCAACACATAATCCGGGCCGTCCCGGGGGGCGTCGTCGACGAACCCTCCCCCAAATGTTTTCCGCAGACTGTGAAAGGGCGGCGCACGACAGCGCGACGAAATCTGGGGTACCTTTTCTTACATCCATTTGGCATGTTATGTCACAATTCTGAAGTCATATCGTTCAGGGTCAACGAGTTAGTTAAGGTCAAGTAAAGTCACCTGAAAAAAGTTCAGGCCAGTCCTCACGCTTTAACGGATTGCGATATTTGAATGAAACTTTAAGCGCATTCTTATCTTTAGGGACGGAATAAAGAGCACCAGACGAATTTTTTCTTCCATTTTTGAATACTTATTAATTTTGTATTTTTGCTCATTAGAGTTCAAATTGAAGATTCTAGCTAAAGTAAGCATTTTTTTAGTGGAGAATGTTGACTTCATACAACCTTTTTTCGGCCCGCTCTATCCACTAGAAAAGTAAAATTAAAGAAAACTTGAAAACTCAAACTTTAAAAATTAAAAAAGGATTGATTTTTGGATGACCAAAAATTGCCTGGTACTGGCCTTTTTTATTTTCCTCTCCTAATTCCAAATAATTTTTATTTTTCAAATTGCCCTGAAAATGAACCCCCCAGAGCAACAAACATGATGTAATTCGTGAAACTCTAAGGCTGCTAGTGACGTCACTTTTTGGTGGGAATTTTTGTGTGGGTGGTGTCTGGCCCTACTCGTCGAGTGCTTTCCAATGACACCTATTTCGTTTTCGTGTGACGCTTAGTTTGGAGATTAGAGAGGGGTCTCTATCGACACCCCCCCCCCCTCTCCCCGACGGGGTGTGAGGGAATGGGACGGGTGTCAGGATCTGACAGGAGATACCTAACCTAACCTTCCATGCAAGACAAGAAATTGTTTTTAAAAAATGAAAATTTTCAAACAACATTTTGCAGCAAAAGATTCAACTTAAAAAAACTTAAGCTAACCTAATCTAGCCTGACCCATTTTTGAATGATCAATTTTTTGGAAAAATATCCCCAAAAATGTTTTAGCATAATGTTTTCCAACTTAAAACAGAAGTCTAGACTAACCCATAAATGATGGACCTGTTTCTACCAACAACACATGAAGGTCTGATCCTACCTACTTTAACTGCACTAAAACCCTTAAAGTTTGATAGCCCGGTCCTATCACCTGAATCTCCCTTACCTGCGAACCCACTAATTATCTCTTATTCATAATTTTTTTAATCTCTTCTTGAGAAAAAAAAATCAGCCAATGTAGCCTGGCCCTTCATCTTAGTGACCTACAACACCAGCATACGAAACATGCTGCTCAGCTGGGCTCAACTGAACTCAGGCACAAAACATCCTGTTCAAATTTCGCTTTCGAAATCTGACTCACTTGGTTTGCTTGCCCGTTACTGGCTAAACTAAATTCATGAAACTAGCTGCAGCTAGAAAAAAAAATCCATTAGAAACCATAAGGAACCATTAGGATTTTCCTAATGGTTTCAATGGTCCCTAATGGTTTGACTGTTTCCTAATGGAATTTACCTGATGGTGTAGTGATCCCAATGGTCCTAATGGTATTCTGACCAGACCGATCGGAGTTTCCATTCGGAATCTGGTGGTTGTGTCGCTTTCCTAGTGGAAAAATATTCTGAATGGTTTTGATGGCAGTCTTTAGACATGCATAGACTGCCGTGAAATTTGTTTCATGCTTCCTCGGAAAATCTCACAGGACCTACGTGCTAGCGGATCTAGGGGATAGAGACATGGGGGCCATGGCCCTCCCCCTCCAAGCGACATGAAGGGGGACCAAAATATCTTCCCACTACAAAATTTTAAACTTTAAGAAGTTTTGCTTAGGGGATGATGATGACAAAATACACAACAATGTGATGAACTTAGTCGGGATCCGCGAATTCGCTTCTCAGAATGAATGCATTCAAAGTTCACCTGGCGAACTATAACCCGATAACCCGCGCCGTCCGGCAGGGGGGGGGGGTGGTGGTGGTCTTGAACCCCCCTCAGGTTTTTTCGCGGATAGTGAAAGAATTCATTATCGCGACAACGCGCCGAGATTTGGCATACCTTTTCCCACATCAATTGGGCATGTTGAGTCAAACTTTTGAAGTCAGGTCATCTGGGGTCAACGAGTTAGTCTAGGTCAAGTGAGGTCACCTAAAAAACGTTCAACCATTCGTCAAGCTTTGACTGATATATATTTTAATGAAACTTTCTGCGTTTGCTTATTTTTGGACTTAGGGAACCATTAGGACTACTAGGTACCATTATGACCATTAGGTACCATCAGAACTACTAGGACCACTATGTAACATTAGGACCACTAGGCACCATTAGGACCACTAGGTACCATCAAGGCCATTAGGTACCATCAGGACCATTAGGTACCATCAGAACCATTAGGTACCATCAAGACCATTAGGTACCATCAGGACCATTAGGTACCATCAGGACCATTAGGAATATTATCAATTAATTAAATTACTTTAAACGCAGGTTTGAAATAATTCGAAGAATTTAATTTAATTGAAATAATTCAAATGCATTATTGCTATGCTAGGATATTTCGTTATCCGGCGAAAAGTGGTTTTACGGAACCGCCTATCTTCACATATCCATCTCTATTGCGCATATATTTATCCATCACTAGCATGCCAATTTCCTCTAGTGGCGGTTTGTGCGGTTGCTGTCGGAGGTTCGCTAGTCTGGAGTTGTTTGGTTTTCTTTGAAGCACCGATCACGGTGATTTGCCATTTATGCATATATATCGGACGTAAAAGATAAAGGTTAAAGATAAAGGATAAAGAATTTGATAAAGGTACTTCACATTAGTGATATACAGGATTTCGGACCTAGGAAGAAGTACGATTTACGTCCATCTGCGCCAGTCCGGGTCATGTGGAGAGGCTTGCGGCGGATCAAGCGGACCGTTATTCAGCACAAGTACTAAAACTGGCTGGTAAGTGGTAATTTCGGTGTGCTTTTTTGCATACGTTTCATTTGATAGTGTTTCTTAAACAAGACCACTACCTTCTGACAAATATAACATGACAAATCGCTTGCCTTTGGCACCTAGTGAAAGAAACCACTGATTTATGTACATTTGGGAAGATTTATGTATATCTGAACACTTAAGACGTCATGCAACAAATAACTACTGATGATTCTGTGTGGTTGAACCGGTAATTGCACGGTGTACTAAACATGAAAATGAACAAGCTATCCAATGTTCAAAAGGTTCCTTTTGATGAAATTATTCAACCGCTCGAAAAAAGCATCCTTGAAAATCACCATAGTTTCTTAGCGGTGTGCCATATTACAAACATGGAGATGTGGTTGTGCAGGATTACTTCACTGCAACTGTTGTGACACTAGTCATTAGTAGCCACTACAGAATATAACTACTGGTGCAGTTGCAAACAAACAAAATGGTAATTTCCTTGTGTTTTTTTTTCAAGCCCACTGCTATCGGAAGCGATGGCGCCTGCGGACTGCTAGCTCCATGAGCAAAGAAGTAGTAGAACTATGTGGTCAGACTCATATTTCAGTAGAGAAAGGTCCATTGCTCATGAATACTGCCATCTTCTTTATTTACTCTGAACAGGATGCTGTGGACGTCCAAAGGTAGGTGTTCAGTAAACTGTATATGTTTAGATGCCCCCACTTCCACCTTGGGAAAGGGGTCCTGAACAGTTCTGTTTACTGAACACCTACCTTTTGTATGTCTCCTACATCACGTTTGGTGCATAAAGCACAACAAAAATGGTAGTGTTTGTAAGCAATCCACCTTTGTCTATCAAAATACAAAGCACTGATCATGTCAAAGGTGACTCTGAAATGCATTCAAAAGACCAAGCAAAATATTTTCAACTTTACAATTGCATCAAGCTTTTTGGGACACTTTAAATATGTACTCTAAAGTAAGATGTATGTGAGATATGATTAGACATTCCTTGATTCTCCCCCCACTGTGTGCCATCTATGCTAGCTTCATTGAGTGGACATATCACAAGGATGCTGTGACCATGTGGTGTATTCTGCTAAAATTTTGTTTTCAATGTTCCTTTCTGCACATCAGCATATACGTTCCTTTTTGTGTGTTGGCTATTTTTGCAGAATCTAGATGCATCATTGCTGTTGCAGCAGTGAGCTGCGTGATAATCATGAGTACTGGGTATATAGCCAGAGCTGTTGGTGCACCAAAAACCTTAATAGCTCACTAATCTGCATGATTGTAATTATTTGTGTATATTCTGCAGCAGCAGCTCCAGCCTGACGAGACTGATCAATCGGCCAAAAGGTGCTAGGCTACCTCTGATAAAGTTATCTTTGGTGGCACCTCTGTACTTCCAGATGATATCCATCAACCACTGGAAAAACAAGCCAAGTAAGTATATTTAATAAAAAATAAAAAATAAGGGTATTTAACCAGTAGTGGTTTCAAAGTATCAGCAGGTACTAATGAATGTGTGAACACAGTTCACCAATGTTAAGTTGTGATGCTTCTTAGATACGCTTGCAATGAAGAAGTTCAGATATGCTCCAAATATACAACTGGATGGAGAAAAGATCATTGCGTTTCATCCTGATGCCATTTTCCTCTCAAAATATGATTTCAGTACAATAAGCATTTCATTTCTACACGATGTGGTTGAACTTTCATCTGTCTTGGACACCAATATATATAATTCATTTACAGTATTTACTGAAGGTAAGTAGAGAAAACAAACTATAACTTGCTGGTCACTAGCAAATGCAGCCAGCTGATTGTGCTTGCCGCAGCCATGTAAAGTGTTAAATTACACTTTACCAGTGTACAGTGTGCGTGTTGTGTGTATGTGGATTCATAGCCGTCCACATAACTAAAGAGAGAGAGAGAGAGAGATGCTGATTCATGGGGTCATCATATTTTTTGAATGGATGGAAGTTGTTAATTTGGGGGCATCGCCAAGTTGTATCGAAGCAAGGACCCCAGAATCAAGGGAAATTAGCAATAACCCATCACAATATATAGCACTTGTATGGTTGTGAGGAAGGATGTTTGATTACTTTCACCTTTAATGCTAATTTTTCCTGGAAGTTTCAATCCTCACTATCCCATGTCTTCAAATGATACTAGGTCCTTTATCGCAATGACATTACTAATGTTGTGTATCTAATAGGTACTGGGCGCCAAATGACCCTGCTGTCGGGGCATCCCTAAACCCAAATAATCAATTTCTGATAGGTACAAGAAGTTCAGACTCCTGCAGAAAGAGATGGCAAAGCAGAATGAGGAGGTTACTCAGCTGAAGCAGCAGGTCACCCTCCTCGAGAGCAACAAAGAGGCTCTTCAGGATTATGCCAAGCAGCTGCAGGAGCTGAACCATGCATTACAGCACGAAGTGCTCGCTGCTGTTCAAAGACAAGGTGAGAATGAATGAAGACCCAACAAATCCAGAGTACTAATGGAAGACAAGATCAGTCCGTAAGAAGCTCATAAGTTCATATCTCCCCAAATGTCTGTCCGCTGTTCCATTCATTTCCCGTTCGAGTCTCCCCGAACCTCTCCGATCTTCTTCCCCACTGTATGTTAATGGAATAGTCCCGTGGTCCCATTTGCAGATGGCGCATTGGCCCTTTTCAAGTTTCATTTGTTTATAGGCTATATATATGTTAGCTTTTTTGTTTTTGTTACTTCCAACGTGGGTGCAGTCATAGTTTCATTCCTTAAGGTGATCGCCCTTGTAAACGTTATGGAGTAAAAACCCTGGATTAACAACACTTAATTGCATATGCATTAATGGCTGTACAGTTTATATATCATATTATATTTCAGGCGAACTGTTTTCCACAGATGGACTAAAAAGACACCTGCAACCGACCGGGAGATCAGCTGACTACATAGCGTTTGTGGAATGAAAGGTGTCCAGGTTCCTGAATAAAAAAGCACGACATGCGCAGAAAACCGAAGTATCCTGCTGCACCAGAAATGCAGAAGGAAGCTGAGCCACGGTCACTCCGCTTCTCGCGCCAAACAGTCGTGCCACACGCCTTGATTTTGGCCTGGTGGTGATAGGAAAAGACCGCAATTTATGCCATCCATCCGTATGTTGTGGAATATATCGTTGGAAGCTGGTAGAACTTTACCGTGCTGTGCGCAGAACTTTGGCACTGTTCGATTCCGTAGCTGACTCCCATACTGATGGTTTCAAAAGTATGGCTACTGCGTGAACCCCTATCAATAAGTATGAAAGCAAAACCCAACACTTCCAGTAGTTGGCATTGATTTATGGACCTGATTAACACCCAATTTTAACGTGGTGCATTGCATCAGGCGGCGCAGTGTTGAAAAATGTTTACTTATATGTATGTGTGTGTGCAACAGCTACGGCAAAACGCTGCAAGAGTCATAGCGTTGCGTGTTGCCTTTAGGCATGAAATAAAGCAAGGGAATTCGTACCACGATTGATACATCGAGGGCAAACATCCAAAAACTGTTCCCAATATCAATATATATTTCTGCTAGAAAGCCCAACATTCAGACCACTGGAAACCACCAGGGGATATTGGGATCATGAGGGTCCATTAGGATCACAGGAATCATCAGGAAGCCACTAGGTACCATTCGAACCATTAGGTACCATCAGGACCATTAGGTACCATCAGGGCCATTAGGTACCATTAGAACCATCAGGACCATTAGGTACCATCAGGACCATTAGGTACCATAAGGACCATTAGGTATAATTAGGACCATTAGGTACCATTAGGACCATTAGGTACAATTGGGGCCATTAGGTACCATTAGGACCATTATGTACCATCAGGACCATTAGACCATTCGGAATGTTCAAATTTCCAAGGGGCAAGACCATTAGGAAATTCCTAATGGAATTTTTTCCAGTCCTGACTAAGAAATGACGAAACTGCTGATTTTGTCAACTCTTGCTGTAAGCAGAACTTGATCAGCATAGAATCCTCGATGTGCGTCAGAAACTACTATGCTACCATATTGAGCTTCAAAACAATTATTGAAAATAATTTGAAAATTGGAGATTCTTGCACTCGGAGCGCACTTTTTTAACCTCTGTCAAAGTTACCGTATTTTAATTTAGTTTGTTCTATTGGTTTCGGGGGGGGGGCAAAAGACATGATGCCCCCCACCCCTGAGGCGCTTCGGGGGGTCATGGCCGGAATTCCTCCCTTGGATCTGCCAGTGAGTGAGCCCTAGCGTAAGATAAGTATGGACAAGCGTGGACATGACCGCTGAGCGAATGTTGAGAAATGGACGTCATTATGAAGGCGCCGGAGCCGAATTTGCAACAAGAGTGGATGGAAGAAAGCACTTGTATGCTGAAGGTTAACATTTTAAATGTGCCTTTGTGTTTTAGCCAAATAAACGTTACTTGTATCCCAAGCCTGTGAGCGTTTTTGTGTTCCCTCTGGCTGCCTGTACTATGAATTCCTCGCGCTACTACCACTGCGCCTGCCGAACCAGCTATCATTAATCCGTCCCGTCTCGGGGGGTCTTCAACCGTCCCCCCTCAGGTTTTTCGCGGGTAGCAGACAAACAGTGCGCGGTAGTGCGCCCAAATTTGGCATGCATTTTCCAATATCAATTTGACATGCTGATAAAAAAAATTCGGTCTGGTCATCTAGGGTCAACGAGTTAGTCAAGGTCAAGTGAGGTCACCTTAAAAAAAAGTTCAACCAGTAGTCACGCTTCAACGGATACAGATATTTTAATGAAACTTTCAGCGTTTGCTTATCTTTACTGATGCAACAAAATGTATGAGTGGAATTTCCTTTTTTTCTTCGTTTTTGACTACATATAAATTTTGCGTATTTGGCAAATTGCAGTTCAAATACAGGATTCTGACTAAAGTAAGCATTTTTATTAGGGTAAGTTGATTTCCAACAACGTTTCTCGGTCTGCTCTACAAATTGGAAAAAAAAAATAAAGAAAACTTGAAAACTCAAAATTTTGAAATTAAAAAAAATTGGTGAGGGGGCAAGAAAATTATAGCCCTGGTTGATTTCGCTGTCCTTTTCGCATTACAAATACATTTTATTTTTCATATATCCCATAAAATGAACTCCCCAGAGTCAAAAACATAATGTAAGTCGTGAAAAGTCGTGAAAATCTAGCCCCCCGGGTGATGTCACTTTAGGGGAAATTTTTGTGGGATGGTGGACCCGGACCCTACTCGTCGAGCGCTTTCCGATGACACCTCTTTCGTTTTCGTGCGATGCTTAGTTTGGATTTTAGAGGGGGTCTTCAACCGCCCCCCCCGAGACGGGGTGGGAGGATTTGACCGGAAAGAAGGCGCGGGTTAAAGTCCTGATAAGACTGAGACGATCTGAAACAGTGTTTGAATCACAGCACGGCGGATCCAGGAATTAGTATTGGGAGGTGGCACTCGTCTGGAAGAGCTCCACTGCGAAAGTCCCTGGAGGAGCGTTTTCGGCTGAAAGTCCGCGGAATGGTGGAGAGGGTGCACTCGAGGATACCGAAGTGGTGTCTATTCCTTTTAAGTAGCGTGGATGTCTGTATTGAAAATTAACGAGGTCAGCTTATTGACTAAAAGATCTGTTGCGTGTGGAGGGAGGAATGGACTCGTGTTTCCCGAAGGGACTCCTTTTCCGGTCAGACGAGCGCCGCATTTTCATGGGGGCACATGCCCCTAGCGCCCCTCTCCCTGCATCCACTCCTGGACTACTGAGAGTTATCTGAACATTGGATCTTGTGCTTACAAGACACATTTTTGTTCTTGCTAATACCAGAGATTTGTGACCGAGCACAAGGAGATGTTAGGCGCTCTTAGCGGGTCAGCGACCAATCCAACATTGGTGTCATATTGATCAGCGCACAGCAATAAGCGAGCCGATTTCCCCGGCCTGTATCGCTCACCGCCGCTTATCTCTGTGATATAACTTGGACAATGTCTTTCTTGATGACTCTTGATGATTTTCTTATTGACAAATCTGGCGGTACTTTTTATGACCTACTAAAATCTGTCACAGTAAACCATGTTTCCATGGTAACCTTGGCACGCCGGTATCACTCTCCCCTCCCACCCTGGTTGCTCCCATCCCACCCAGCATAGCAGTCCAACCATGATTGCTCGCGCTCCTGCTCAGCGCCGACTTAGCACAGTAACGCTGCCACCTTTCGGGCGGTCAATGTAACCAGAGGTTGTCACCATGTCCGTAGAGCGGGCCGTCACTACAGCGTCGGGCGGATCGTATTAAACTACGGTCACTTACTAGATATGGCGGATATCGCTCTTCCGAAAAAACGCAGTGCTCAGCCCGGTCTTTAACCCGCGCCGTCTCGAGGAGGGCGGGGGTTCGTTGACGACCCCTTAAGGTTCCCGCGGATAGGGAAAGAACGACGCACGGCAGCGCGCTGAAATTTGGAATACCTTTTCCCACATCAATTTGGCATGTTGCGTAAAAATTTTGAAGCCCAGTCATCTAGGGTCAACGGGTAAGTTAAGGTCAAGTGAGGTTACATCCAAAAAAGTTCAACCAATCGTCACGCTTTAACAGATAAAGATATTTAAATGAAACTTTCAGCGTTTGCTTATATTTAGGTATGCAACAAAACGTACAAGAGTATTTTTATCACGTTTTTGATTACTTTTTAATTTTGCACATTCGCCTATTAGAGTTCAAATTGAAGATTCTGGCTAAAGTAAGCATTTCTATTAGTGCAAGTTGACTTCGAACAGCGTTTTCTGTCGGAACTACCCATTAGAAAGGGAAAATTAAAGAAAACTTGAAAACTCAACATTATGAAATTAAAAAAAAACATTTCGATTTTTGGGTGGACAAATATGTGATGGCCCTGGTCGATTTCGCTTTCCTTTTCTGATTCCAAATAATTTTTCTTCAAATCTCTCTCAAAATGCACCCCCAGAGCCATAACCATACTGTAAGTAGTGAAACCCTAGGGCCTCTAGTAACGTGGAAAACAATTTTGGGGGTGGTGTCTGGCCCCACTCGTCGAGTGGTTTCCGATGACACCTATTTCGTTTTCGTGCCACGCTTAGTTTGGAGAATAGAAGGGGGTCCCTACGACCCCCTCAAGACCGTCCTGTGAGGATCTGGACCGTCCTCTGTAGACCGTCCTCTTCTGTGAGGATCTGGCAGAAGAGGATCTGATGTTGCACGGGTTCACAACCGTACAACATCAGACGTGAAGTGCGTATCGGATGGTCGGACTACACTGGATGATCTTGGCTACACCGGACATACGGGTGCACACAGCACAAGATGGTGCGGTCACACAGGACGGTATCGCTACACAGGACGGTGTCGCCACACAGGACGGTATCGCTACACAGGACGGTGTCGCCACACAGGACGGTATCGTCACACAGGACGGTATCGCCACACAGGACGGTATCGTCACACAGGACGGTATCGCCATACAGGACGGTGCCGCCACACAGGACGGTGCCGCCACACAGGACGGTGCCGCCACACAGGACGGTACCGCCACACAGGACGGTGCCGCCACACAGGACGGTGCCGCCACACAGGACGGTGCCGCCACACAGAGACGGTGCCGCCACACAGGACGGTGCCGCCACACAGGACGGTGCCGCCACACAGGACGGTGCCGCCACACAGGACGGTGCCGCCACACAGGACGGTGCCGCCACACAGGACGGTGCCGCCACACAGGACGGTGCCGCCACACAGGACGGTGCCGCCACACAGGACGGTACCGCCACACAGGACGGTACCGCCACACAGGACGGTACCGCCACACAGGACGGTACCGCCACACAGGACGGTACCGCCACACAGGACGGTATCGTCACACAGGACGGTGCCGCCACACAGGACGGTATCGCCACACAGGACGGTGCCGCCACACAGGACGGTGCCGCCACACAGGACGGTGCCGCCACACAGGACGGTGCCGCCACACAGGACGGTATCGTCACACAGGACGGTACCGCCACACAGGACGGTACCGCCACACAGGACGGTGCCGCCACACAGGACGGTGCCGCCACACAGGACGGTACCGCCACACAGGACGGTGCCGCCACACAGGACGGTGCCGTCACACAGGACGGTGCCGCCACACAAGACGGTACCGCCACACAGGACGGTGCCGCCACACAGGACGGTGCCGCCACACAGGACGGTGCCGCCACACAGGACGGTGCCGCCACACAGGACGGTGCCGCCACACAGGACGGTGCCGCCACACAGGACGGTGCCGCCACACAGGACGGTACCGCCACACAGGACGGTGCCGCCACACAGGACGGTGCCGCCACACAGGACGGTGCCGCCACACAGGACGGTGCCGCCACACAGGACGGTACCGCCACACAGGACGGTACCGCCACACAGGACGGTGCCGCCACACAGGACGGTGCCGCCACACAGGACGGTGCCGCCACACAGGACGGTGCCGCCACACAGGACGGTACCGCCACACAGGACGGTATCGTCACACAGGACGGTGCCGCCACACAGGACGGTGCCGCCACACAGGACGGTGCCGCCACACAGGACGGTCCGGCTGCGGTGTTGATGCAGGTCGCCGGCGTTGGCGGCGGTCCGACGGCGGACACGCTACGACTGCTGTTACGTAACTTGGTTACGGCGCCGACTGTGGTCAGGTCAGGTGACGGGTCAGGCGGCGGGTCAGGCGGCGGGTCAGGCGGCGAGAGCCGCCGGCAGTGGGCGGTAATCGCCGCCACCATGCCAGCCTTGGTCGGCGACTGCACGGCACGGTGCTGGGACGACCGCGTCCGCGGCATGCCGCCAGCACAGCCTGCACCGCCAGACGTGGTCCCCGCCGAGTCGACAGAGCGTGACGACCCGACGACGCCTGCAGTGTTTCCCGTCGCTGGGCGGCACGCTCTCAACAGTGTCCCTGTCGGGTCGGCCAGACGTGGGCAGTACGCATAATTGCCACACGTGCTCGTTCCGACGGTCAGCCCGCTCGAATCAGGGGCACCGTGTCACCACGACGTTTAGGTAATTTGGTGATGCGACTTGCAGTGGTAGTGTCTACCTCACCTACCTACAAACGTATGCACGCACACGCACGCACACACACACACACACACACACACACACACACACACACACACACACACACACACACACACACACACACACACACACACACACACACGCACGCACACACACACACAGAGAGAGAGATACATATATATACATATATATATATATATATATATATATATAGAGAGAGAGAGAGAGAGAGAGAGAGAGAGAGAGAGAGAGAGAGAGAGAGAGAGAGAGAGAGAGAGAGAGAGGGGGAGAGGGGAGGGGGGAGACAACTGCATTCGTGTAAGTCCGCCTTAAGAGTTATATCAAGGTTGCTTCAACATAGGGGAGGATTTGGAGAACCACAATTCACGGATAGTCGGGCCCTACAGTTTGCTGACAATGAATAAATAAGCAAAAACGTGGGGCGAACAGTAACCCGGGAGTCAATGCTCTAACATTAATTGGATTAGTGTCATCAACCCCGCAATCATTTAAGCATTTAATAGTGAGTTGTGGTGAACGGAATTGCTGTCATTGTAATCATGAACAATTGTTTAATGTCGGCGTATCATTGTGATGTTTTTGTGGTTTTACGACGCATTAAGCAGCGGCGGTCATACGGCGTCGGCGGCATATCACCATAGCAGGGAGGGCGTTTACCGCGGGGTATTGAACCAATTTTGTGCAAGTTCTTCGGTGCCCCGACATCTTCCTTTTTTGTGGCGAAGGTTTTTTGCTTCCGATCTTTGTGACGCCATTTTGAGGTTCCAGAGTAACATTTCAGGTAGAAATTGATTTTTGGAAGCCAGCTGCGACTTTTGAGGCTCCAGCGCAAACTTTTGGGCCACCAGTTTTATTTTCAACTGCTACAAAGCGACTTTTTGGGTTTCAGTGCTTTTCTTCAGCAAGGTATCATTTGTTTGGATTACTAGCACGCGTTTTAACGGCGTCGACTCACTTTTGGGGGCCCAACATGTTTTGGGGGTTGTTGCCACGATTGTCGGGCTCCAGAGTGATTTCCCACGACCGGGTTTTTTTTTAGTTGCCAGGGCTTCATTGTTTTTGGTGGCCACGATGAGACTTTTTGGGTCCCATTGCGTTCCGTCCAGCACATACCGCGATTTTCGGAGGTCCAAGAGCGACTTTTTTGTACTTCAGGCTCAGTATTATTTCAGGGGGTCAATTCGACCTTTTGTGACCCTGTCGTGAGTTCCAAGAACCCAGGCAAAACATTTATGTCTCAGCATGATTTTTAGGGGCCCAGATGTGAATTTCTGATGCTTTCAACGTGTTCTTCAGAGGCCACGGTCAGACTTTTTGGAGACAGCGTGATTTTGATGTTTTGAACCCTAGTGTGATATTCAAGGATGCCGCCACGAATTTTTTGGGGCCCCAGTTTGATTTTCATGAGCCCAGTTGCGAACTTTTGATGTCCCCAGCGTGATTGACAGAGACCCGACTCCACCTTTTGACCCCATCATGATTTTCAGGTGTCCGGAGTTTGATTTTCATGAGCCCAGTTGCGAACTTTTGATGCCCCCAGCGTGATTACCAGAGGTTCGACCCCACCTTTTGACCCCATCATGACTTTCAGGGGTCCTGACCACCATTTTGGGGCCCATCGGTATTTTTAAGAGCGCGGTCTCACCTTGAGCCTCAACGTATTTTTTTGCAGGGCCCCTTAGCGATTTCTGTGGCCCGATATGATTGTCAGTGTACTTGTCAGTGTCAGTGTACTAGGTGTGATTTCGGGGGACAGCGTCGTTTTCAAGTGCCCCCACGTAACTTCTTGGGGCCTTCAGTATGATTTTTCGGATACAGGTGCCATTTGTCGGGGACCCCAGGGGATTTTTAAGGGCCTGGTGAAATTTTTGTATGCACACATGCAAGGAGTGAGCAGTGAGCATCTTGCCAGTCAGCCTATGGATTGCAACACTGAGGTCAGTGGACATCGTGACAGTTAACCGACGATTTGTGACATAAAGGTCAATGAACATCGTGACCGTCAGCTGACTATTTGTGACATAGATGTCAGTGGACATCGTGACAGTCTGCCGACTATCGCGATTTCGCATAACAAATAGGCTCTTGGCATATCGACATGAACTGAAACGAATGTTGATGTGATTGGTTACTTCATCACCACCGTGTCCAGTTGACTACTGCCTCATCACAGTATCCAGCAGGCTGAAGTTAGTCTCTGCCTCAACGCAGTGTCTAGTTGGTTACTGCCTCACCGCAGTGTGCAGCAGGCTGCGGCTGGTTACCGTCTCACCGCAGTGTGCAACAGGCTGCGGCTGGTTACTGCCTCACCGCAGTGTGCAGCAGGCTGCGGCTGGTTACCGTCTCACCGCAGTGTGCAGCAGGCTGCGGCTGGTTACTGCCTCACCGCAGTGTGCAGCAGGCTGCGGCTGGTTACCGCCTCACCGCAGTGTGCAGCAGGCTGCGGCTGGTTACTGCCTCACCGCAGTGTGCAGCAGGCTGCGGCTGGTTACCGTCTCACCGCAGTGTGCAGCAGGCTGCGGCTGGTTACCGTCTCACCGCAGTGTGCAACAGGCTGCGGCTGGTTACCGTCTCACCGCAGTGTGCAACAGGCTGCGGCTGGTTACCGCCTCACCGCAGTGTGCAGCAGGCTGCGGCTGGTTACCGTCTCACCGCAGTATGCAGCAGGCTGTGGCTGGTTACTGCCTCACCGCAGTGTGCAGCAGGCTGCGGCTGGTTACTGTCTCACCGCAGTGTGCAACAGGCTGCGGCTGGTTACCGTCTCACCGCAGTGTGCAACAGGCTGCGGCTGGTTACCGTCTCACCGCAGTGTGCAGCAGGCTGCGGTTGGTTACCGCCTCACCGCAGTGTGCGGCAGGCTGCGGCTGGTTACCGTCTCACCGCAGTGTGCAGCAGGCTGCGGTTGGTTACCGCCTCACCGCAGTGTGCAGCAGGCTGCGGCTGGTTACCGTCTCACCGCAGTGTGCAGCAGGCTGCGGCTGGTTACCGTCTCACCGCAGTGTGCAGCAGGCTGCGGCTGGTTACCGTCTCACCGCAGTGTGCAGCAGGCTGCGGCTGGTTACCGTCTCACCGCAGTGTGCAGCAGGCTGCGGCTGGTTACCGCCTCACCGCAGTGTGCAGCAGGCTGCGGCTGGTTACCGTCTCACCGCAGTGTGCAACAGGCTGCGGCTGGTTACCGCCTCACCGCAGTGTGCAGCAGGCTGCGGCTGGTTACCGCCTCACCGCAGTGTGCAGCAGGCTGCGGCTGGTTACCGCCTCACCGCAGTGTGCGGCAGGCTGCGGCTGGTTACTGCCTCACCGCAGTGTGCAGCAGGCTGCGGCTGGTTACTGCCTCACCGCAGTGTGCAACAGGCTGCGGCTGGTTACCGTCTCACCGCAGTGTGCAGCAGGCTGCGGCTGGTTACTGCCTCACCGCAGTGTGCAGCAGGCTGCGGCTGGTTACTGCCTCACCGCAGTGTGCAGCAGGCTGCGGCTGGTTACTGCCTCACCGCAGTGTGCAGCAGGCTGCGGCTGGTTACTGCCTCACCGCAGTGTGCCGCAGGCTGCGGCTGGTTACTGCCTCACCGCAGTGTGCAGCAGGCTGCGGCTGGTTACCGTCTCACCGCAGTGTGCCGCAGGCAACATGGCATGCGATTCAGATCAGATGCAAAGTGTATGCGAGCCGCACTGTCACCTATGTTGGAGAATTCAGTCAGACTGCGGCTCACTGAGCATGCCAGGCATATGCTGAACAAAGCCCAGAGCACCTCGCTGGGCGTCCACTTCAGGGACAACGACGACGATACCTTGCTGAACAGAACTGATTGTCTGCCCCTAGAGACTGACCTCACCAAATATAATGTCGTGACCACACACCGAACGACGCGACATCCCCCCCCCCCTCCGACAGGGCAAAAAGACATCTGAGCTCCACTGAACCATAGTTGCCATCTATACCTGAAAAACTCAGCGACACCACTTTTAACCACCACTGTAGAGGTGTATGCGAGCTGCGGAATTATACACGCTTGATTGCCATATATACAAGGTGCCTTATTCTGACGTACACATAATAATAGCCGCCTTGTGGATCTGTGTGAATGCATGGCATTTGAAAACCATATCATTTCATAGTTGACTGGGTTACGGGAGGAAATTCGAGAGGCGAATAACAATTCCATATGGTGGCACATTCTGTAGAGCTCAGCGTCTGATACGTGTCTGGAGTCAGTCATCACAGTGTGCTTACATGGGAAACCTCTCATTAGTGTGAAGATCAGAACAAGCTATTTAGCTCGAACGGCCAGACATACATAGCACATGACCACTTAGTCCAGTCGACAACATATGTTTGCAATGCAATTTGTAATGTTATTTGGAGTAGTCTGCTGTCATTTCCTCAGGCAGTTGACAGGTTCGAGTTCTTTGGTAAAGGCCCGAGGTCTACACATCACCTCGCTTCTTGCATTCCCTTCTCTATGTGGTAATATTTTCTAAGAGTGCAATGTTAACTTAGAAATACTTTAAATAATTACTTCAACTATTCCGCCATCATGCATTTCGATGAGTAAGTGTGTGTGTGCATTGCACAGTGCAATGGTGATATTGTTCCTAATAACGAGTCATCCAACTTGAACGTAAATCAGAAGACAATACCGATGTCGGTTAGAAGGCTGCAGTTCTACTTCTTGGTATGCTTGACCGGGCTGTATGTCTTGTGAAGATTTTGCTTGATGTTTATGGTGTACAGGTGTCATCACGCATATATATGACTGGCTGACTTAAGATGTCGCACAATCTCGCGCATATGGTACCTTTTCATGCATCCCATTCATCAATGTAATTCTTCTTTTTTGGTAATGGCATTAGCAACATTCGGTTCATGAACATTCCACACCAGACGGCCTATCACAGGTAAACCGAATTATTTTTCCACAAATTATTTCACATGTTGTGAGATTGTGTTCCTGAATACTCGGAGGCCCATCGCAATTTCGCTTCCAAAAATGTCCCCCTTTATACCTCGGTTTGCTTCACCAGCCGGCATATTTACTACTGCTTTGCATTTATGTTTTCACCTAAACGAGACGTGGAATTTAGAGGCCAGTGGTTACATTTACGCTACTGTAGTGAGAATGATAAATAACAGATTGGTTAAGAAGCACTCAACGTAATTGGCTTCTGCTTCTCAATGTATGTGTGATCTAAAAGGATTATCAAAATTTCACGTCATTACGACCGACGCGATTTTGCAAAACCCACACTTACGTGCATGATACCCTTCAAAAGAATCTCTTGCATGTGGTATGTCTATGCATTGATGTGTGCGAATTGCTGGGGATATAATAATTGTAAGTTATTAGGACAGACTCTTACATTAACCCTTAAACCAGCTTCAGTTACATTTCGATCTTTCGCATTTCGATTATTCAATCCATTCTGGAATTATCCCAAATAATATCAAGGGGTATTTTTGTAGAACACTGCTGCCTCATCAACATGAGGTTATCAGATGAGGCCAACACCATAAATGGATGCTATCTCACAGGGCAAAGGTCGCAACGTCTCTATCCCTTGCACTGCATGCATTGCATACTTTTTCTCGAAACCTATTAAATGAAGCTATGGGTAGTGCATCTACAATACCTTCGCTTCTTATTAGGACGATAACTTAGTGCCTCCTGGCTCTAGTGGGGGATAGTGTCGAACTATTAAGCCCTGCTTAACCCGCGCCGTACCGGGGGGGAGGAGGGGTCGTTGACGACCTCCCTTTTAAGGTCTTTCGCAGACTGTGAAAGAACGGCGCACGGCAGCGCGCCAAAATTTCGCATACCTTTTCCCACATCAATCTGGCATGTTGTGTTAACATTTTGAGGTCAGGTCATCCAGGGTCACCGAGTTAGTCAAGGTCAAGTGAGGTCATCTCCAAAGAATTCAACCAGTCGTCACCCTTTGACGGATAAATATATTTGAATGAAACTTTCAGCGTTTGCTTATCTTTAGGGATGCAACAAAACGCACCAGAGGAAGTTGTCTTTTTTTCTGTTTTTGATTGCTAATTAGTTTTGCATATTTTCCCTTTAGAGTTAAAATAGAAGATTCTGGCTAAAGTAAGCATTGTTGGAGAAAGTTGACTTCGAACAACATTTTTCGGTCCACTCTTCCCATTGGGAAATGAAAACAAAAGAAAACTTGAAAGCAACAAATTTTGAAGCAGCAAAAGCGATTTTGATTTATTGATGGCTATTTTTTGTATTATTCGATTTTGCTTTCGTTTTTATTACAAATATTTTTTCTTCAAATCTCCCTAAAAATTAACTCCCCAGAGCCACAAACATGATTTAGGTCGTGAAACTCTAGGGCTCCTAGTGACGTCAATTTTTGGGGGGGAATTTTTGTTGGGGTTAATGTCTGGCCTTACACATCGAGTGCTTTCCGATGACATCTATTTCATCTTCGTGCGACTTTTAGTTTTGAAATTAGAGGGTTCTCTATCGACCACCCCCAGGAGGGGTGTGAGGATCTGACGGAAAAGACGGGTTAATGTTACACGGAATATCTTGAACATGCGTACACCAAAATAATTATATTTTAACGGGCCTAGCTTAGCTGTTCCAATGGTGTGATGTTACTGACACGATAACACCCGGCCGTCCCGTGGCATGCCGTTAGTGATTTCGGGGTATTCATTTGCTGTGCAACATGACACCACTAAGGCTTCATGATGTTCATCTGCCCCGAGGTATGATACCACTGATCCTGCATGATATCCATCTGTCCCATGACACGACGTCACTGACACTTAATGATGCCAATCCGTCCCATGGTATGACATCACTGATACCGTATGATGTCCATATGCCCTGTAGCAAAACGTCACCGATGCTGCATGACACCCATCCGTTCTGTCGCGTGACATCATCGATGCT
Source organism: Imbricaverruca yamaguchii (assembly GCA_034440575.1). Taxonomy (NCBI): domain Eukaryota; kingdom Metazoa; phylum Arthropoda; class Thecostraca; family Neoverrucidae; genus Imbricaverruca; species Imbricaverruca yamaguchii. The sequence continues at coordinate 1,012,771 of JAOTOL010001488.1, read as the reverse complement.
GCGTGGCACCGTCTGTTCTGTTCTGTGGCGTGATCGGCCGAGTGACGTCCGCCTGCGCTCCGTTGGCCGGCGCCGGCGTGGTGACGCCGGTCCGTCACGTACTGTGACGCTCGGCGGTGTGACGCGGCACGGTCGCCGTGACGCTCAGCCGACGTGGGCAACAGCGTGTGGCTGTGTCGCAACGGCGGGAGAGCGGGCGGGCGCGGACGCGGAAGCTGACACTGGCGCGACACATGTGGACGGGCGCCAATTCATGGGTGTCGCGCCGAGCGGCGCCATGGTCACTGCGGTGAGCTGCTGGTCACCTGCTGCTCTGCCACTGCGGTGAGCTGTGGTCATATTCCGCTTTGTCACTGCGGTGAGCTGCTGGTCCCCTGCCGCTCTGTCACTGCGGCGGGCTGCTGGTCATCTGCCGCTCTGTCACTGCGGTGGGCTGCTGGTCATCTGCCACTCTGTCACTGCGGCGGGCTGCTGGTCAGGGTGGGTATTAAGGCACTTCTTAAGAGATTTCATCTCTTAAAACATTTTTGCCCTCCGGATTCATACTATATACAATGGGCTCCACTTGTACTCCGACACAAACATGCAGAAGGAACAAAAATACCACTAAAAACTAATATAAGATTGAATAAAACATACACCAAACATGTTATTGTACTTGCAAGTACCGAATAAATTAGCCACTGGTCGTACCATCAAGCACATAGACAACACCAGAACACTCAGCACACCACACCACAACCAGCGGAAATGCCTTCGACAACGCGCCAAACCTCGCGCCTGCGCACTGAATAGTGGCCTCCGGTCGCTACGAATTCGGCCGATGCGTCTCCAGAAACCTGCTTTCGAGCCACCCTATAGTGGGAAAAACTGACCGTTTTACGAGACGACTTCCGGAGTCCCAGAGGCCGCCGATCGATATTTGCTTCGTTAGCATTTTCTGTTCTGAAAACTGTCTTCCAGCCAATCAATGCAAGGTATTTTTAAATGACGTCATAACCATTAGCAACTTTGAACACATGGTTTACAGTGCCATGCTGCAAACACAAGACCTTGACTGATCCTTTGCTTTGCGCCGCACGGCCATCGCTTCCGACTGTCACGTGTGAGGTAGTGGTTTCCGGTCCGTATCGCGCGCAGGGAATTGGCTGCGTATGTAGGTATGTGTGCGTTCTGAGCTGAGGGTGAAGCGTGAATTATTTGTGTTTGTTTTTCATTTGGCTAGCCTTGTACTGAGATCAACAGTGAAAGGAAAGCGCATTGCTCCTGTGCGTTACGAGAGACAAAGCTGAGCCGATCATCACAACTCCCTGTCTTGCGGTGTCGTCCATTGTTCACTTTGTTTCTATGCTTTGATGTGACCAAAAATGATGTGTATTACTTATGCATATTACGTAGGTGCTGGTTAGGTACATATGATTTTCCCGTCGGTTACCGGCAAATAGATTCCATGCATAAAAAATAATATGTCCATGAAAATGCACTCCGGAAGAAATCTGTTTGCACTCCGACTCCAAACCTGGAAAGTAAGTTTCCCACCCTACTGCTGGTCACCTGCCGCTCTGTCACTGCAGCGGGCTGCTGGTCAAATGCCACTCTGCCACTGCGGCGGGCTGCTGGTCATCTGCCGCTCTGTCACTGCGGCGGGCTGCTGGTCATCTGCCGCTCTGTCACTGCGGCGGGCTGCTGGTCAAATGCCGCTCTGCCACTGCGGCGGGCTGCTGGTCATCTGCCGCTCTGTCACTGCGGCGGGCTGCTGGTCAAATGCCGCTCTGCCACTGCGGCGGGCTGCTGGTCATCTGCCGCTCTGTCACTGCGGTGAGCTGCTGGTCAACTGCCGCTCTGCCACTGCGGCGGGCTGCTGGTCATCTGCCGCTCTGCCACTGCGGCAGGCTGCTGGTCATCTGCCGCTCTGTCACTGCGGCGGGCTGCTGGTCAAATGCCGCTCTGCCACTGCGGCGGGCTGCTGGTCATCTTCCGATCTCAAACCCGTCCGTACAATCTGTCACTGTGGCCGGGATGCTGGTCACAACAAACATATAACGACGTATAGCAATGCACAATGCTTTGAGATACAATCGGTTGAAACATCATACCCAAGGTTGGCTATGACCACGATGCTCTGCCACCGGCCTCTACCCGTGACAGAGTGTTGCTAGATTTAAATCTGGGGCGGGCGGATTCCGTGCTGGTTTCATTCCTATATCCCAAGGGCATATCCTTCAATGATAAAAGGCTTTCCTAGAATATTTCACCTCACTGTACAGTAACTGGTGTGATGGCCAAGATGATAATAACAATATTCATTGTCATCTTGATCAATATTGATTAATTTTGATCAATATTTATTATCAATAAAACAATATTGATTATCATCAATATTTATTGACAGGTCTTAACAATAATTTCCACCTAAAGGTCCATAGTCTTCACGGCTACGGAAGATCACGGGCCTTCCAGCCGCCACCTCTCGCCACCAGGGGTGACCTGTCTTGCAGTGGTGTACGCTAGGGGTGGATCCAGAAATGTTCATGAGGGACCATCACGGGGGGTGGGGGCAGGAACCTGGTCTTGGACTGGCTGGGAGGACGGAAGGATTAAAAACCTCGATTTTGAAAGCTATTCAGGTTTGAACAGCTAACATTGGTCGGATTTATAGATGCTCACATTCGACAATTTTTTGCATCTCAAAATATCAGATTCTGAACAAATGCAATTTTAGTGCAGCATTTTGGCAAAACATTGGCGTATTGGTGGGCCATGACTTCTGCACGCTTCCCCAATGCCCTTCCCTCTACATCTCCCAGTGAGAAACACTGGCGAAGGGAACAGAGAGAAACACAAACACGAGAAATAGGGGCGAAACCTTATCGGATGGGCGCTAATGTGAACCTCCCATTCGCTAAGGATTACCTGAGTGAAACGAGGTGGGAGATGCATTGAGCCATGCTGAAGAGGCGCCTTTTTCTCAGAAGGGGTTCTTCTGTCCAAATATCCGCTGAATAGGGACCACATGCCTTCCCGGAGTGGCACCTTCTTGCGGCTACAGGGCCGCTATCTTTCCATGACGGAGGCACATACCCTTAGTGTCTCGCTCTTTCTGCATGCGCCCCCGGGTACTTACTCGGTCGTCACAGCAAGTGGTACTGCGAGCAGCAATGGGCGGACCGATTCTGACTGTAGCGTCACTGAACAATCTTCTGATCTTTTCGAGATTCGGGAGGCCAAGGAATGCGGCTCCTGGTCTTCTAATGTGTATATCCAATTGTTTGGAACACAACAAGAAAAACAGCGCCATTTTCTACAATGTACGTACAATGTACTTCTTTGACCACCGAATGCGAGCCAAGCTGGCAGTAAGGGTTGTAATTGGGTAGCTTTCTATGCACGAGATATAATGGCCGTCAGCTGAGCATCGCTGAACTCCTCATATGTGGCATAATCGTTTCGCAATTGTTCCAGGGATTTCGGGTACTGAGATTAACGTCCTTAACTATATAATATAGTTACTATATAATAAGAACTACATAATATAGTTATTATCTGGTATACTATATTTGTAGAAAGACAAACATAGTATAGTATAATATGGTGTAATAGAAAGTACTATGCCAGCTAAAAATATATACCACTAAAAATTACAGTTAGTTATTTGGGTTTTAGGGCGCATCAACTGCAGTGGTTATACAGCGCCCATTAAAGCCCCACTAAAAATTACAGTGGAGCTTTCGAGAAAACAGATTCATAAGTAGCATGAAACTTGTCCATTGACATGGAAATGTGGTGGGGCCGCCATTTGTTTCATCAGGAGAACTCGGCCACTCCTGCCGAACGGTGATGCATAGTCAAGAGGCCGGGTGTCTGGCAGCCTTGCCGCCGCCAGTCGCTGATGCAATAGGCGGCCCGTTTTTGCGGCGGATCAAACCTGGTATATGCTGCTTGTCCCGACTAGTGTGCCCAGCCTATATGCCGTCACACCGCGCAACTGCCACGGTTCGCACGTGCGGGTGGTGTGGCGTGACGACTGTGAACGTGTCGAACGCCAACGTGCCGTGATTACGTCACTTTGCGGTCGGCGGCAGGCGCCGACCCCCCCCTCCCAAGCGTCACTGTGGGTGCTGGCCTGACCTGACCTCGCCGTGCGCTGTAATGATCTTCCCGTCAATCAATTCGTCAGCGTCCGACGGTGCGACCTTGCTCCCCGGCCAGATTTACCGTCTACCGACGCCAGCCGTGGGCAGGCACCGGCCGCGCGGTCAGGTTGTCTGACCCACGGACCCACGACCAGTCGGCGCGACGGGTCACGTCCTCTGACCCACGGACCCACGACCAGCCGGCGCGACGGGTCACGTCCTCTGACCCACGGACCCACGACCAGTCGGCGCGACGGGTCACGTGCTCTGACCCACGGACCCACGACCAGCCGGCGCGACGGGTCACGTCCTCTGACCCACGGACCCACGACCAGCCGGCGCGACGGGTCACGTGCTCTGACCCACGGACCCACGACCAGTCGGCGCGACGGGTCACGTCCTCTGACCCACGGACCCACGACCAGCCGGCGCGACGGGTCACGTGCTCTGACCCACGGACCCACGACCAGTCGGCGCGACGGGTCACGTGCTCTGACCCACGGACCCACGACCAGTCGGCGCGACGGGTCACGTCCTCTGACCCACGGACCCACGACCAGCCGGTGCGACCGTTACTATTGGAAAGAACAGGTCATCAAGCTCAGCTATGTAGGTTCTCTTAACAGTTTGCATTTCCCCGTGAAAATTGGCGCATTATACCACCTGCCGAATGCTGAATCGACGTCATTCGCCAACACGTTTTGACATCGTGCTTTTCGATGCTGCTGAGGTAGTTTTCACTCCTCATTTTTATCACATAGGAACCTATTAAAGTAATAACAGACAGCCTGGCTATTGCAGACAGTGGTGCACCCACATCTTGCCTTACTATTATAGGTAATGCGACTACCTATAATGTGGTATGTTTTGCTATGACAGTTGTTGCTAGTACAGGCATTGTTTCTTCCATGAACGGCGAAAGTGCCGCTCGAAGTATCCCTTGCTCCAATTTGAGGTGCTACAAAGTGAATCCCGTTTTCATGATATAGCTTTCATGGCGAATTTCAACATCCATGCTTTTTTCATCTCCAAACGTAACGAAAAACCATTATTACTTGCATCGCCAGTAATGCATCGCCTCAGAGTCTGTTCGATCCGACTTGTGTTCGCAGTATGTGCTTGATGGGTGCGCTGGTCGCGAGTGGCCTTGACCGGCGGTGCTGCGCTGACCGGCGGCGTTGAAACCACACCCGGGGCGGTCAGGTCACGCTGACGCCTGGAGCCAGGGGCTGATGGCAGACGGGCGCTTGGCGCATAGTTAGTTATTTATTCGGACTTTCGGGCGCTTCGACTGCTCTGGTCATATTGCGCCCAACTAGGCGCATAGACAAATACTCTGAGCGGAGCGCCGCCGATAAGGAAGCGGCCATCGCTCGTTGGGTAGTACATTGATTGGGAATGTTTGTTGTTGATCGGGTTTTGTCAGCTTGCCACCACGTGGTGATGTCGGCTGTTACCGGGATTGTGGTTTGCGTGTTCTGCGTGGGCTGTCTTGCAGTCTGTGCTGGGTATTTGTGGTGCGCGTGTCTGCACATGGGCTGTCTTGTGGTTCGTGCTGGGTATTTGGGGTGTGCGTGTCTGCACGTGGGCTGTCTTGTGGTTCGTGCTGGGTATTTGTGGTGCGCGTGTCTGCACATGGGCTGTCTTGTGGTTCGTGCTGGGTACTTGTGGTGCGCGTGTCTGCACATGGGCTGTCTTGTGGTTCGTGCTGGGTATTTGTGGTGCGCGTATCTGCACATGGGCTGTCTTGTGGTTCGTGCTGGGTACTTGTGGTGCGCGTATCTGCACATGGGCTGTCTTGTGGTTCGTGCTGGGTATTTGTGGTGTGCATGTTCTGTGTGTGTGTGTGTATATATATATATGAGTGTGTGTGTGTGTGTGTGTGTGTGTGTGTGTGTGTGTGTGTGTGTGTGTGTGTGTGTGTGTGTGTAAATGAATTATAACAGCCTGCCACCGTATGGTGATGTCGGCTGTTTACGTCTTTGAAGTCGGTTGTAGGTGGTGGTCCGGACGGTGCCTGGTAGTGGTTGGGGGAGGTGGTTGGGGGTCATCGTCTTTGGTGTTAACATTGCAGGCATACATGGTTGTCAGATCATACACTGTTATTTCTTTCTTTCATTCTTTTTTCTCATTTATCTAGTATTCTTTGTTTCTTTCAGTTCTTTTTGAACCTTCATTGTTTTGTTTTCTGTTTTTTGTTTGTTGTCTAATTGCTTTTTACGTTTGTCTAAGATTCTGGTGTAGGCCTGGCGTCAGCCTGTTTCGCTTTCATATACATAAATACATGTCATGGGCAGAGTTGGGAGAGACTGGGTTAGGGAGTTGTTCGGATGTTTGTTCCTATGTTGTCTATTGTCGAGTGGATTCGTTGCGTGTTCTGGTTTTCATGGTTGTTGTGGTTGGTTTGCTCGTGGAGGTAGTGCTTGGTTTGTCGGTTGCTCGTGTTGTCGGTGCTTTGGTGGTCTATGGAGTGGTTCCTACGGTGTCTGAGCTAATGTCTTCTTCCTCTGAGTCTGTTATTGGTCCGTAGTGAAGGGAGAGGTTGAGTCGTGCAGGCGGTGCTTTGGGTGGGTCTGGGGGGAGTGATAGGGGTGGTGGTTTGTGGGCTTCGCGGTGTTTTAGGGGGAGAGGTGCCTGTGCTTGTGCCGTGAATTTTGTTGTGGGTTCTGGACGAATGACTATTGTAGGGTCCGTCTGGGTTTCCCGAGGGGTGACTGTAGGGTATGTGCATGTCTGCGTGGGCCGGGCGGAGAGCAGCGGGTACTGCTCGTCATCCCACTCTCGTGCCCGCGACGGGGCTATGCCCTCGATGTGGATAAGTCGGAGGATGCCTTTCTCCTTCCTCCACCGAGGACAAGCCCCTTCCCGGGAGCCGTGGTCCCCGCCGCAGCCCACGCATTTCCTAATCCCACTATTGCAATCCTTAGTGTTGTGTGGTTCGGCACGGAGAGCACATGTGGGGTTTGTGTGTTTGCAGCTCCCCTCGTGTGGCCATATCCTTGACAAAAGGAATAGCGACGAGGGAGGGGTGCACGTAGTGTTACTTTGTATGTGATGTAACCAGCTGTGACATGTGTGGGTTGTTGTTTGGAGGTGAAAGTCAGGATGAGAATGTCAGTGTTTGGTTTGTTTGTGGGGGAGGGGGCCGGTATACCGAGGAGATCCCCTGGCTCGCAAATCTTAGAGCCAATCTCTCCTCAGGCATCCATTCCAACTCCCATTCGTGTATGATCCCATGAGAGGTGTTGCGGTGTGTGTCTGATGTTATGGTGACCTGTTTGCCTAAGAGGTGTGTGATGTGCTCTAAGATGTTTGCGTCCGTGGTGTTGCAGGCCTGGATCAAGAGCTCCCCAGGTTTTAAAGGGCGTGCGTGTAGGGGAACTTGTGTCCGACGGTGATTTCAGTCTCCACCTTCCATGGGTCGAGACTGGTCATAGGCCGACCATCCACCCGGCGGCAGAAATCACCCGTCGGTTCGTCTGTTGTGGTGTAAGGCATGGTGCGTAGGAGTGTTCAGTGTGGGTCTTGGGTTTGGTGTTTGAGCAGGAGAGAAAGGAGAACACTTTACAAATATCGGCGGTATTGGGGAGGGGTGGGGGGTTGGCGCCACCACCGGACCAACCTGAAGAAATCCTCTTAAAAGCTAAATGTCTAAATGGCAGCCGAGGTACCTTAAAGTCAAAATCATCTAAAAAATGTTTTTAAAATGGTATTATATTTTAAGGCAACCATTACAAGATTTACACACATTTCACCTTTATGAAGCACACAAAGGGTTAAGCTAAGCAAGGTAGCCTATATGCTTGGTAAATTTTCAATATTTTTAGCATTTAAAAAATTGAGCTTTCTTCTTTCAAAAAATTGTTCAGCCTAAGTTAGCTAGGGAAAAATGGTCTTTTTTTAAGGAATACTAGGCTTGGATAGGCTACCTTAGGTTGCATTATTAGGCTTGTTAGATTGTATGCTATTTTGGTTTTCTCAGGCAATTTTATGATATCTCATTTTAGCATGCATTTTACATTATATTATCTGAATGAAGAAAATTTTTGGTATGACTGCGCTTGTCAAATGATGAGTAATCATTGCCAGAGGAAATGATTGGTCACATTGTTCTAATCAGCGACATATGAGTGGTCTGGGACAATGCAATTTGACAGGTAGGTACATGCAACCATGCGCTGGAATGTATTTTGTGAAACATGACCATGCGTCTTTGGGCAATAGATCTATCTGTTGTAGTCGAAAATTATTTTGTGTTCAGTGGAAATATAAACCTATTCTGTAAAATGTAGTTGAAAACTGAGGCACTTTAGCACATGAAAACAAAAATAAAGAACTGTTCGGTATTCTTTGCTACTTTTGCTTCAGATGCTTCCACCAGGTTATGATCATTCATCCTCATACAAATTAAGAGTGTATGCAGTGATTTAACTGCATAGCTCATTGGTCCTGCTAATTAATTCACATGGAATTAATACTTAAAAATTGCAAGTTACAATGCCTATGGTGTGCATAAAGTTGTGCAAATGTTTTTCCCTTCAGGTAATTTTGTAGTTGTTGGTTTTTTCCCCACTGTAATATTTTGGAAGATAGTTAGCATGATGAGACCAGTCATTTCTTCTGCAATTTTATATTTCTTAGTATGGAAAAAAGCAACACCATAGAAAGGAGCTTTTGGTTGTGTCATATACCATACCAAATAATGCTAATTAAAAGGAAAGATGCAACATGGTCTAGACTAACCTAGACTAACTTCGAATCTAAGATAAAATTTAGGAAGATAGAGACAAATAGAACAATTTTTCCTCTGAAACATCAAAGTAAAAACCTACCCTGAACTAACAGTCCTAATGCCAAAATGTTCTTAGTGGAGTCCCCCAGGGGTGAGTACTGGGGCAACTACTGTGCATTATATTTGTAAATAACATTGAAAGTGGCCTAAGCGGTAAAGCTTTGAAATTTGCGGATGATTTGAAGGTCTTTAGGGCAATAATAGGTCAAGATGAGCATATCTCGCTGCAAAAAGACTTAGACGAACTTGTGAAGTGGTCCGAAGAAGGCAAATTAAATTAAATTTTGATAAGTGCAAAATCATGCATGTAGGTAAGCAGCATATGAAGGCTCCATGCTTGATGGGTGGCCAAGTGCTATCAGTGACTCAACAGGAGAAGGATTTAGGTGTTATTCTAAACACAAAACTGGGGGTATCAGAACAGACCAAGGAAGCCAGGAAGAAGGCACTGAGAATGTTCGGGGCAATAAATAGGAATGTATATCATACAGAAGTGAGGAAGTGATCAGGAAGCTTTGCTGTGCATACGTCAGGCCACATTTGGAATACTGCATCCAGGCTTGGTCCCCTAGCTATGAAAAAGATTGTTGGCTTTTGGAGAGAGTACAAAAGAGGGCTACAAAAATGGTTAATGGCATAAGCAACCTGGCATATGAGGAAAGATTGAAGAAATTGAATATGTTTTCACTTAGATATAGAAGGCTGAGAGGAGATCTCATCGAGGTCTTTAAATTTGTCCATGGTCTGGAGAGGGGATATCTTGGGGAAGTGTTCGAATTGAACAGAAATGATGCAATTAGAGGTCATAAATTCAAAATTAAAGTTAACCACAGCAGAACAAGGTTAAGGCAGACTTTCTTCACCAACAGGGTAGTAGAACACTGGAACCAGCTGCCAGAGAACATTGTCAGTAGCAGCACATTGAACATCTTTAAAAACAGCATAGACAATCATTATAAGAATACAGGGCTTGCTTTTCAGTATTACAGGGAGGGCTGATTGAGAGATTTAGTGGGTAACTGGTTCAGTGTACAGGGTGCAACCAAGAAGGGCCCTTGTGGCTCATAGTTGCACTAATCTTTTATGTCTTTATGTCTTTATGTCTAACAGCATCAGTAGCTTTTGAAGAACAAAAGAAACTTGAGGAACAAGGAGCAATTTTTGCAACTAAAAATTGACTAAGCCTAACCTAACCGCTTTATTTGCTTACTGCAGGTAACGTGTGTCTAAAACATGTCTTGTGAATATCTTAAAGTCCCATACTACTGTACATACATTTTGTGTTAATAAGAGAAAGTATTAATGATGTCAAATACCAGTGTCGAATATTGTTCCCCTTCGCTTGCCCTTCACCAAATCTGGAATGCCTCAGTCATTGGTGTTGAATGTGAATATCAGTAAAGGTGTTGTTAAAGGCTGTTGCAGAATACCAAGAAAAGTCAAAACATACTACATTTATTACCATAATCATAACCAGGTGACCACTCATTTTTTTGTCATGAATCCCATATTTTTTAATGACAAACCAAAGAATACGGATTATTTAACTTTGTGTGTTACAATATATGCTGAAAATAACATTAAAATGTTAGAAAAACCTATAAAGCTAACCTACTGATCCTGGATCATTTGCTCCATGCTGATGTTTGATTCCCTTCACCCTAATAATGTTGGATCCCTTGCTGCCTAATCATGATTGATAGTATAATGTCAAAAGTCAACATCATTTGAAAGTTAAGGGTTGTTAAGGGTTCAAATATAACTTTCACCACTTGAATGCGCTGGTGTACCCTTAGATCAGAGCTTCAGCTGCGCGACAGTACGGAATGATTTTCTCGGACCACTCTGGTGGATTGAGCGAGGTGTCAACATTTCATTTACCCAACAATAACTGAATAAGCCACAACAGTTCGACACTCTCGAGGAGGCTCAGCGTCTTCATAAATACAAAGGCTGTGGAATCTCGCCAACCTTTAAGTCTTGGCGGGGCGCCGAACTTGTGAACGTTCCAGTGATGAACAGCACACAAGTGCCCCACTTTTTAACAGTTGCATGGACTCTTAGTGACATCATGCATGGGTGTCGTGACGGACTTTGGATGGGGTAGAGACGACACGAGAAGGTTTTTTGTAGTTATTTTTGATGCAAAGTAATTCTGCAAAATACTCAATCATTCTTATATTGTTAAATTACATAAAGCTTCGAGCGACCAGGCCACTAGGGCTCAAATATGCTATGTTAGCTGGGATAGGCAGGCGTGCCCGCCTTCATTCATTCAACACTCCCACTCTTGGAATTTATATTGGGTCGGAGTATGGAGGCTTTAATGGTAAGCTTGCATACGTCAAAGGACGTGAGCTCTTAGTCAAAGTTCTCGACTAGGCCACGTCCACCGGAGGCATAGGAACGCCTGAAAAAGTGTGCATGTGTATGTGGAAGGGGGAAAAACCACTGAACCGTGAAAAGTGTGGGGCGGGGGGCATACCACTCCTCCCCTGTTTCCACATCTATGATGTTTACTCGTCTTGCCGATGCCGGTGGATTCAGTAACGGTGGAAATGATGAGGGCAGTGGCATATCCAAGGGTGATAAAAAAACAAAAACCATTCTTGGTTTAGGGTATTTTATAATATCATGTTCAGGTCCTACCGTATACAGATATGAGCATTATAATAATTGGTATTAATTTGCATACCAATCGAACCGACTCAAAACAGGCTGGCTGTACCTACACTTCGCGGTGAAGGAGGAGACAAACACTTGCCTTCGCATGTGGTGACTTTAGCATTATCTATATGATGCTGCTTGGGAAATAATGCATTTAAGACAAGGTTTGTTTCATATGAAAGAAGAAAAAATAAGTAAAGTTCCGTACATCAGCACCCTTATCATCTGCACCAAATGGAAATTGTGCTCGCAGGCATCGTTGCGATGTTATTTCATCTTTAATCAAATTTGACGATGCATAACGGCAGTGTCAGTTGATCGGGAATACCTTTATTGAAATGAGCGATCAATTCTGAAGGCGTTCAAGGGGACATTTTTAGTTCCTGCCATCCTTTGATCAAAATATTCAATTTCACATGCGACCACATCATGCTTCCGGTGTTCCCCATGCTTAAGCTATAGGGAGATCCGCTGACATGACAACCTTAGAACAAAATTGACGAATACTAACGACCATTATACTGGATTCTAAGTGGTATCAGCTGATACAGAAATTATGAATGTATCCATCACAGATGGGGCAAAATCTCTAGATAGCATACTTTCTTTGTTTTTGACAATTATCTTCAAGATTTTGCACCTAGCGGCTGCGGCCACCATGCGACCCAATGGCATGCTTACAGTTCGAACATCCGTCGCTAGGTGCAAACGAAGCGCCACCAGTAGCGTGGCCGCGCACGTCCCCTATCGTGGGTTGTCTTGTGGTTCGTGCTGGGTATTTGTGGTGTGCGCGTTCTGCACGTGGTCTGTCTTGTGGTCCGTGCTGATTATTTGTGTACAACTGCAGACAGCTGAAGAAGACATCGGCGAGTGCCGACTTCCAGATAGCAGACGACAAGGGATGATGAGAACCGACTTCAAGATGGCAGACGAGGAGAAGTGACTCCAGCTGACTTTAAGAGAGCAGGCGAGAACAGATGCTAAGGTTTGACGACCGCTGATTGGACAGCGGCAGAGACACGCTCAGCGAAGTCGGTCACGACCAGCGCGACTGTCAATGTCGCTACATCTGGCGTAAGGCCGCGGGCGCGCTGAGCTGACACCAGCGGTTCGGCGCACTAGAGCGGTGTGTTGCATCGAGAGAGCCGCCGGTTGCAGTGCTGGTGACAGGACAGCAGCGGAGGGCATGGACCATGTGCACACGGATCGCCGCCCCCGCGCCGCTGGATATGTGTCGCGCGGTCCGGTAGCACACCACTTAACGAGACCACGTTCAGTGGAATGGCATCGGGTTAAAGCCACACTCGGTTTCCACTTGACCGGCAGTTTTTCTAGTTCCGTGACTAATCATCATAGTCGGGTATACTAACTATAAACAGACACCTAAACCATTGTTCGATCAGGCAATTAGTTGCGCTATCAGAGGTGAAGAAGCCGTAGCTTGTCTCCCACAGGTAAGTACTTGATGCGCATAGTTGTGAGACAGTCAGCATTAATGCATTTAATTTATTCATCTGCAGCAACTATTGGGATTGCTGTATAATTGGTGATTACGCTTCCGAGCCGCAAGTTGGAGCGGGAAAAATGGCGTACGACTGTTTCCTGGGCTAGTCAAATATTCATTTGTTTCAGTCACCGATACAGAAGCAGAAACAGGCTACAGAGACTATAAGGTCGTGGTATAGATGCATACGCAGGATCGACCATGATGTTGGAGCCTGTGGATGGAGAGCCTGTGGATGGACTGCAGCTGCCCACCCTTAGCAGCTTGCGGCGACATGTGTACCAGGTCACCAGCTGGTGCGACACACCGACCGCACTCGGGGAGCAGCGCTACAGCCCGCGGTGACATGTACCAGGTCACCAGGACACCACCGCACTCGGGGAGCAGCGCTACAGCCCGCGGCGACATGTGTACCAGGTCACCAGCTGGTGCGACACACCGACCGCACTCGGGGAGCAGCGCTACAGCCCGCGGCGACATGTGTACCAGGTCACCAGCTGGTGCGACACACCGACCGCACTCGGGGAGCAGCGCTACAGCCCGCGGCGACATGTGTGCCGGGTCACCAGCTGGTGCGACACACCGTCCACACGCGGGGAGCAGCGCTACAGCCCGCGGCGACATGTGTACCAGGTCACCAGCTGGTGCGACACACCGACCGCACTCGGGGAGCAGCGCTACAGCCCGCGGCGACATGTGTGCCGGGTCACCAGCTGGTGCGACACACCGACCGCACTCGGGGAGCAGCGCTACAGTCCGCGGCGACATGTGTGCCGGGTCACCAGCTGGTGCGACACACCCTACACACTCGGGGAGCACCGCTACATGGTACTGTCTCTGACCAACTGTTGCGTGTGCTTCGAGGGCGTGTTGTTAGGGGAGTACTGATGTATAAGCGTATAAGCTACGTCTAGTTCTTAGTGGAGAAATTAGCGCCCGCAACTATGCAACAAAGATCTCACCATTTCATCTTCTTTGACATTGGTGGTCTTTGGATAATAATCAACGGATATTCCTAATCACAGCAATAAATGACGTCACTAAATGCAAAGACGACTTCCATGCGCGACGGCGCTATTAACTGGAGCAAGCTTCCGGAGATCAGCTACACTTACTTATGACACAGGCTGCAAGATGCAGATACCAATATTGCGTACTCGTATACCAGACACACGCTCCGAGTGGTGAATGTTGGTATACAGGTGTGTGGTGGGCGACAACAGCCAGAAAGAAGATGAGAGTTCGGAAAGAAAGGTAAGCATGGTGAAGTAAAATGAAGCCAGGATTTGATTTCAAGAATACGGTTTTAGGTCCAGCACTCGGTTATACGGGTCGTTGATGACATTGGTGAATGGTTCGTGGGTGTACCGCTGATCGATGGTTCAGATGTGTGCCAGTAGTCAATTGGTCCATGTGTGCCAGTAGTCCATGGCTGTGATATTGTGATGCTGTGCGTGATTCACGTGATGTCGGTAGGTGGCTCAGGTGATGTCGGTGGATGCCTCGGGTAATGTCAGTGGGTGCCTAAGGACTCCAGCGTCAGTCGGTGGTCCATGTCTCTGATGTGATGCCGGTGGGTGGCTCAGGACTCCAGCGTCAGTCGGTGGTCCATGTCTGTGATGTGATGCCGGTGGGTAGCTCAGGACTCCAGCGTCAGTCGGTGGTCCATGTCTGTGATGTGATGCCGGTGGGTGGCTCAGGACTCCAGCGTCAGTCGGTGGTCCATGTCTGTGATGTGATGCCGGTGGGTGGCTCAGGACTCCAGCGTCAGTCGGTGGTCCATGTCTGTGATGTGATGCCGGTGGGTGGCTCAGGACTCCAGCGTCAGTCGGTGGTCCATGTCTGTGATGTGGTGCCGGTGGGTGGCTCAGGACTCCAGCGTCAGTCGGTGGTCCATGTCTCTGATGTGATGCCGGTGGGTGGCTCAGGACTCCAGCGTCAGTCGGTGGTCCATGTCTGTGATGTGGTGCCGGTGGGTGGCTCAGGACTCCAGCGTCAGTCGGTGGTCCATGGCCGGGGCGCTGATCGGCGGTTGGTGGGCGTGTCGGGGCCGTCGTGAGTTATGGAGTGCCGTCGGTTGTGACTGGCTGCTGTGGCGGCCCACTGTTTGTCGATGGCGCACCGTCGTAATCGCCGTACGGCCAGCCGTGGCCTCACCGTCGAGCTCACGTGTCAGCGCAATTGGGTCAGCGTTGGTCGAGTGTGCTGGGATGAAGGTGCCGCCCGGACGCCCCGCGGATACGCTCTGGTCAATGGGCGTGGTGAGGTGGCCACGCGGCGCTGCCACGTGGGACAAAGTAGGGTCGCCACGGTGCACCAGATCGCTTCTCGCGGGCTTTGGTGTGATGTTGGCCGATTCCGAACCTGTCGATGGACGACTCTGAATAATGTCGACGTTTTGGGACATCTGAATGTGATACTTCGTGCGTCTATGAACAAATATTAATGATGCCTTTCAGCCGACATTTCCAAAGCCAGGGTGGTAAATTGCCAATGTTATATTTCGACTGCGAAGGTAGTCAATGCCTGATTTTCTGCCAATCAAGGGACGATGTTAAGTGATGTACCGTAGATTACGAATAATATTGTATCGTACATAACTAAAATACCATTGTTTAATACAACGAAGAATGGCTCTTAGATGCTCCTGGGTTTTAGACATTGCGTGAGACGAAATGTACGACCCTCAATATACCAGGAGGTGCTGGGTTTACTCAACATCAAAAGTAGCGTTAGGGATCATGCTATATTACTCAACGTTTCGGCCAGGGGCCATCATCAGGAGTTTTTGATGTTGAGTAAACCCAGCACCTCCTGGTATATTGAGGGTCGTACATTTCGTCTCACGCAATGTCTAAAACCCAGGAGCATCTAAGAGCCATTCTTCGTTGTATTAAACAATGGTATAACAGTGGCGACCTCACGGAAGAAATGGCACAATTTGCAATTTTGCATCAAAAGCTAGGACGTGTCGAAGAACGGATCATCTTCCTCATCAACTGCAGACATGAAAGGCTCTACCCCAGATTCATAGTCTCCAAGGTTCCAATTCTTCACAGCTCCAGCAGCCAGCGGGTCCGTAAACAAGTTAGCAAGCTTCAAGGTATCATGTTAGGAGATACTCCTGATGATGGCCCCCGGCCGAAACGTTGAGTAATATAGCATGATCCCTAACGCTACTTTTGATGTTGAGTAAACCCAGCACCTCCTGGTATATTGAGGGTCGTACATTTCGTCTCACGCAATAACTAAAATACCCGTTATTCCATGCCAGTTGCGATTGGCTATCCTAATTGAATGATATACGGCATCAAGAACATTAAATATACGATGCGTTTGCACACTACATATCTCCGATATTCATATCCAACCACCTACACGTCCTCTGCGTGAGTCAATTGCTCTGACAACTGAGCGTCAGTGAACGGTCTGTATTTTAGCCACGTTAACCCGTCCCGTCTCGTGGGGGGTCTTCAATCGCTCCCCTCAGGTTTTTCGCGGATAGCGGACGAACGGCGCGCGGCCGCGCGCTCAAATTTGGCATACCTTTTCCCACATCAATTTGGCATGCTGATTCAAAATTGTGAAGTCAGGTCCTCTAGGGTCAACGAGTTAATCAAGGTCAAGTGAGGTCGCCTCCAAAAAAGTTCAACCAGTCGTCACGCTTTAACGGATACAGATATTTTAATGAAACGTTCAGCGTTTCCTTATCTTTGTGGATGCAACAAAACATACGAGTTGAATTTTTTTTTTCGTTTTTGACTACATATACATTTTGCGTATTTGCCAAATTGTAGTTCAAATAGAGGATTCTGGCTAAAGTAAGCATTTTTTATTAGGGCAAGTTGACTTTCAACAACGTTTCCGGGTCTGGTCTACCCATTGGAAAATGAAAATTAAAGAAAATTGAAAACCCAAAATTTCGAAATTTCAAAAAAATGAAATTTATATTTTTGTGAACCAAAAGAAATTATAGACCTGGTCGATGTCGCTGTTCTTTTCTCATTCGAAATGAAAAAAAAATCATATATCCATAAAATGAACACCCCAGAGCCAAGAGCATGATGTAAGTCGTGAAAAGTCGTGAAAATCTAGCCCCCTGGTGACGTCACTTTTGGGGGAAACTGTTTTCGGGGTGGACCGGGACCCTACTCGTCGAGCGCTTTCCGATGACACCTCTTTCGTTTTCGTACTATGCTTAGTTTTGATTTTAGAGGAAGGTCTTCAACCGCACCCCCCCCGAGACGGCATGTGAGGATTTGACCGGAAAGACGGTGCGGGTTAAATTATCACCAGGATTTGAGAGACGGCGAAAAAACGAATGATAATTTCGGTATAATTATGTACTTGACTACACATAATTCATGTGCACTTGACGAACTTCTAAGCTGAAGAGTAAAATAATAGGGAATACTCCCACACCGGGCGCGCAAAGGTCCAAGATTGCAGGCTCGTGCCTCTTTAGGCAGCAATAAAGGAAAAAGAAGAACACTGGTCACGCTGCTGGTGCTGAATAAAAAAAGCTCTGGTGCGTATTCAGTGCACGTAAACAACGCTTCCAAATACCTCTATTGCCGTGAACGTCCAGTGAGTGACAGGCCACCATTCAACGAGAGGTGGGTATGTCAGGGACAGGGAATACGGCAATGACCTGCATCTCCCAGTGCGCTGAGGTGCGTGCAGGCAGATTGTTATGCTTTCACGAAGGAAAGAAAGCTGCCTTGGAAGTATTGATAGAGGTTACTAGAGTACCAGGCGAGCAGTCTCAGTCGCAAGTGTAGCAACGGGAACAGTCGCAGTCACAATTGTAGCAACGGGGTCAGTCACAGTCATAAGTGTAGCAACGGGAGCAGTCACAGTCACAAGTGTAGCAGCGGAAGCAGTCGCAGTCACAAGTGTACCAGCGGTAAGAATCGCAGTCACAAGTGTACCAGCGGGAAGAATCGCAGTGATCAGTGTAGCAGTGGGAGCAGTCGCAGTCACAAATGCAGCAGCGGGAGCAGTCGCAGTCACAAGTGTAGCAGCCGAAGCAGTCGCAGTCATAGGTGTAGCAGCAGGAGCAGTCCCAGTCACAAGTGTAGCAGCGGGAGCAATTAAGGTCATAATTGTAGCTGCAGCCGTAGTCACCATCACAAGTGTATTAGCGGAAGCAGTCGCAGTCGTTTATTTCTATGCAATTATACGCATTAATATTTGCCGCCCCGGTAGCGCAGTTGGTTGGTGCGCTGGCCTGCACTGGTCTCCCCTGTACTAGCAACACAGGGTTCGAGTCGATTCGCGCGCTCGCATTTAGCCCCCGGCCGGGAGTGCCAGTTGGCAGCTGGCCCGATAAGGCCGGGGACGAGCTACCGGGCGGCCGTGTCAGTGCATTGACGGCACGTTAAACTTTCGGTCTAAATTCTGCCGTTGAACTGGAGTTCATGGATCGGGTGGTGGGGCCAGGGTTCACGCAACAAGCTCTGCTTAGCAATAGACCCGTGGTTCCTCAAGCCACCCTAGCAACAGTTCGGATTACTTTTTCTTTTTAAATGTTGGAGATGAAATAAACATGGCATGGTTTCACTAGCGTTGTATTGCATGGCAATGTATCAAGTTTTATCATGGAGAAAACAAGGCAAGCAAGAAGGCGCGATATATTGATGTAAGCTATAAAGACGAGTATCATTTGGTAGGCTGCTGGTCCACTGATGACGCGCGTTGTGTCCATAATATTATCACTTTTCCGTCCATGGACGCGTGATTTGCTGCCTGACTTCCACGATCTCGGCTACACCACATTGAAGTAATGTACGATCGTGGCACGGCCTCACCGAGAGTACTAGAGCAGCTTGGCTCACG
The DNA here is from genome assembly GCA_034440575.1 of Imbricaverruca yamaguchii. Classification (NCBI taxonomy): domain Eukaryota; kingdom Metazoa; phylum Arthropoda; class Thecostraca; family Neoverrucidae; genus Imbricaverruca; species Imbricaverruca yamaguchii. The sequence goes on along the minus strand of JAOTOL010001488.1, from coordinate 993,837 downwards.
AAACTACAAGGGGACTCGTCCTGGTCTATGGAGGTTTATTTCATACTATCCGCCAGACACACCGAAAACCAACACCTCAGGCAACATAACTGCCGCGGATATTCTAGCTGCTGAGTCAATTGATTACAGGAATTACACGCCTTTCATGCCCTCTAAATGGACTAGCTTGAACATTCGAATGCTAACTAACTCATCCTAAGCTGGGAAAGCATGTTTTACAACCTTCAATGCAGCTGTGGGAGAGTCTTAAGGAAATTTGAAAGCAATCGGAAGAATCCTGCGATAGCCATATTATATGCTGTAATGTTACATAAAATTGAATATGCGCATACGAAACACATTAATGCACACCTACGCACACACACGCAAACGCACACACGCACACACACACACACACACACACACACACACACACACATTTATATATATATATATATATATATATATATATATATATATATATATATACATGTTCATATATATGTATATATATATATATATATATATATACATGTTCATATATATATATATATATATATATATATATATATATATATATATATATATATATACTTATTCATGCATGTGCATCTTTTCGTAGATAAATATATGTATCTTGTATATTTTACACCGAAATATATATGTATTAAAAGCCTGTGAAGTTGAGTGATTGCTCCGGAGAAGCGTTCATGGAGTGAATGCTAAAAAATAGTCAAACTTTGGACCTACCTTTCTTGTTGAATGAAGGTATTATTTTATTGGTAAATTTCAGGGAATGTTTTGGTCAGTGGCATAGCGACATATTCCAACACTATCTGACCGCTGGCAGCAATGACCTATGTGGCATATTCTGATCAGCTGTTCGGTATCTTTCGATCGTAGCAGTGCCTTCGACGAATGCACGTACTCATTACATCATTACATCATTACATCGCATGCACATGTAAATCACAAATAACATATTTGCATTGCGAGGAGGGAAGTCGTTCAAAGTTGTAGAGCGTTTGATATAAGAAATAGTTTATAGCTTTTACGGATGCTTTGACAATCCTATGAATGAAAGTTATCCACTCTCTAGCCAATGGCCCACATCCGAACTCAGGATTTCAACAAAATGTGCCATATATATCAGATAAGCAGTTTTCGAATAATCAAAGTGCCTTCCGAGACGTGGTCAGGAAATGAAGGCCGGGAACGCCATGTGCATCCATGATGTCAGCTTTCGTAAAATTATTTTTACTTTTATTCTTCAATGTTGTGCATGATCCGTCCTGCTACGTCACTAGCCAAGTGCGAATAATTCCACGCTTTGAAGCCTCTTTATGCCCATCCTGATCGACCTTGGTTTCCCTGTGACTGGCCGTGCGGATGGATCAAGCTGTACATCGACAAGATATCCTTTACAGCCTTATTCTATACACGGCTCGGTATGGGTATCAGTTTTTGTCACAGATCAGTTTCAAACAGATCGTGAAATCGCATATAACCCAGTGCTTCATTAGCTGTATGCATGCTTGTGCGTGTTCTGATATGTGGCCTTGGTGCGGGTTAGGTCGCTCAAACAAATCAACTTGGACATATATATATATATATATATATATATATATATATATATATGTATATATATATATATATATATATATATATATATATATATATATATATATATATATATATATATATATATATAACTTGACATACCCTAATGACTCCAGTTACTCCAGTGATGAATTAGCTGGACAAATTTAGAATATGTTCTACGATGGACATCTCGTGATCAGGAATGTCATGCATGGGTCCTGTCATGGCAAGGCGGTGACGAGTATTTTAAAGCTCATTCTTTACATGTAACTCCCACAAGCGAAATGCTAAAATTCCACGATATTGAGGACATCTCTCCTCTCCAACCACAATTGTGGTAGAACCCAAGGATTGCATGTGTCTCATGTCGTCAATTTGTTTTGCTTGCGAAACTGGTTAATTAGCAAACACGGAAAGGTGCCTTCAGATACTTTCTATATGTCAGAAATAATGTGTCATAATCATGATGTGCATGTTATCTAATAATTATGCTAGATTAATATGGATAACAAGCATGCTTATATGTAGTTGGGCCGACCTGAGGCCGACTTGAAGTGGTCGTTCTGCTACCCGAGGGCTGCTGGTGATTGTTTGTTGACCTGCATAGCACAAGATATCGCCGACCGACCAGCATCATGAGCATGCGAATGCCATGATTTGTCTTGCTAGACGGGTTTTTCAGTCGGCCTATAAACGCCGCGAATTGCGCCTTCCTTGATGCCATTGGAGTAGGCTTTCATTGCAGTCCATATTCGCGATAACTTCTTCACGCGGATACACGGAGCTGCGGCGGCAAAACCCGCCGGCAAACGCCTTCTCAAGGCTACACTGAGTGACTGTGATGAGCTAATGCGCTTGTCAGGTCTGTTCGTGCGCATAGCAGGCGGAATATGGAAATGCAGAGCAGGGTCCAATTTTAAAGACGCAGGTTCTGAGCTGAGCATGTATTACAAATTAACAGGACATCAACACAACAGATACAAATAAATATCACATCACACCTCAAAGGCAATAGAACGGCCTACTTATGAGAGGAAGCCGGATTATACATGAGCAGGCTTGTAAACTGGAACGGGCTTGTAAGTGGGAATGGGCTTGTATGTGGTAGAGGGCTTGTAAGTAGAAAGGGGCTTGTGAGTGGGAGCAGGTGTGTAAGTGGGAACGGGCTTGTAGGCGGGGGGAGCCTTGTAATTGGGGACTTGCCTGTGCAGGGCAGGAGAGAGCTTATGGGATGCAGCGGTAGGCCTATAGGGTGTAGGAGCGGGCTTATAGGGCGTAGTGGCAGGCTTGTATGGGGCGGGTGCGGGCTTATGGGGCGCAATGGCGGGCCTGTAGAGCTCAGGGTCGCGCTCATAAGGCGCAGTGGCAGGCTTGTAGGGGGCAGGCGCGGGCTTGTACGGTCCCGGCGCAGGGTAGGCCGGGGCGGGCTTGCGGGGAGCGGCCTTGTAGGCCGGAGCGGGGACGTACTCGGGGTAGTGAGCCTCCCCTTCGTAGGTGACCTCGGCGTTGTAGCCGCCGTAGTGGTCGGCGACATAGGTGACGGTCTGGATGCGGCCGTCCGGCAGAGCCACCTTGTAGAAGCCAGACGTCTGCTTGCCGTCGCTGTTCTCGTTGGCGGCGAAGTTGGTGCCCGTGTACTGGTCAGCCACCGCGTAGTCGAAGGCATACGGCCTGGTCTCCTCCTGGTACTGCGGCTGCGGGTTGTATGGTGCCGGAGCGGACTCGTAGGCCGCTTTTGGAGGTGTGTAGGGCGCCAGGGCCGGGTGGTAAGGTGCCGGGGCAGACTTGTAAGAGGGCGGGCTCTCGGGGTGTGGGCCGGCTGCGACCACGACCAGCACGGCGAATGCGACGAACGCCTGCGCAATGGTCACTCCGGTCAGAACACAGTCGGCCTGATGGCATTTACACTGGTGGATTCAGAGGGAGGGACATGAACAGCTACGTTCCTCTCTTCAGGTCTGCAAGAGCGTCGAAGTGCGGGAAAAGCATCATATCTTGGGTAAGAACGGGCTAATCTAGTTCTAGTCAGCAATTGTATTCGCTCAGCCTGGCAAGCTAAGTGGCATTTGACTACTCCCGGCAGAACATCAATCGTCTCTACAACACTGAGGCGTCGCCTGCCCAACAGCTACAACCCAACGATAAATAGGCAGCTTATCCCGACAGGTCCACAAACGCTACACTAGTGTTCGAGGAACCGCAGGGGTCACCCGGGTGGAACACTGCTCAAACCAGGGACGGAGCGGGGTCCAGAGAAGGGAAGCACTGTGCCAGGGGCAAAGCGGAGATCAGACAAGGGGATCACTGCACCAGGGACGGAGGCGGATGGCGTCGCGCCACTTACCTTCATGTCTGACTTGTGCCGCCTGGCTTGGTCTGATGCAGACGGCGGCGGCGCTCTCGGCTTTATACTGGCGCGCGGCGGTGGGCGTGTACGGCCGGCTGACCTAGCCGCCGCCGGCCGCCACACCGCTGGCGCGACGCGCGGCGAAAGGAGACGCTCCAGCTGCCGGTCGGCTCGCCAGTCGCCAGCTGACAGCTGCTGACAACTGCCGACTGCTCCAACGGGCACACACTGCACCATGCAGAAATGAAAATTCATCATTTATGTGGTAAAATGCACAACGTACAACACTTTTGTTCTGAATAAAATTGCATTTTTAGGGCAAGGATAGTGCTGCATATTTCGGTCAAGTTCTCGGATAACCTGGTTGCAATCAACGTGCTCAGTGATCACAGTCTGCGTGTTAAGGTGAGGCAGCACGATAATAATATTGTCGATGATAAGTGCTTGGAGTTATTTAATCTGAGAAAGTTCACATTTCGAAAAATACGGCCATGGAGCTCGTGAAAAATAGCCTCAATGACCAACAACGGACATGCCCGACATTCTGAATGAACAGTTGATGTGCCCCCAATGAAAAAATGATGATCCCAATGATGAAAAAAGTCTGCATGAATTTAAGTGCATACTTTTGCCACACAATTCACATCATTTACTCATTCTCTGTGTACCCAAAATATTGACTCGCTATTCTCAATTGTGTGTCACAATGCGCCGTGCTCGTGCAAAAGCTCACAACAATTTATGATTTTTCCGGGTTAGCGGTCGGAGATGTAGAAGCAGAGACACAAAGGTGTCAGCACTTTTGCATGCACTAGTACATCCCTTACCAGTTTCAAGTCAAGGTCATCAAAAGGCCACTGACCTGAGGTGGGTCAAAAGGAGTGATGTTCCAAAATGTCCAGGGTACAGCCATTCGGAGAAGCTGCAACATATCAACACAAAACTTAAATCATGATACTCTTTTATGACGACGAATATTCTGTTATCGCAAAAGCGAAAGGTGTTTGAAGGTTACTGGCCTGAGGTCAGGTCATCTTATGGACCTTTTACCTTAAAGAGTAGAAAATTGAATTTTATAGTAATTCGTATGAATTTTCTGGAAGCCGGATAATTTGCAACAATGCTTAAGTATCATACCATTTTTTCTTTAGGACACAATTTGCTTGTCTAAAAAATGTACCTGGGATATTCAATGCGTGAGACGAAATGTACGAATCTCAATATACCAGGAGGTGCTGAGTTTGCATCAAAAGTAACGTTAGGTATTATGCTATATTACTCAACGTTTCGGCCAGGGATCATCGTCAGGAGTGATATAAAAAATTGCAGGGTTAACAATTGACAAAACGCGGAAAAAGCGTGCAAAAATAAACGTGAATCACAGAAAAGCATCCTCATTGGTGCAGACACTTCAAGAAACTCCAAACAAGAAATCAACTAGGTCAAGATAGAATCCTCTGAGGAAGGCCGAGCCGATGGTCCATATACATATAGACACATACATGCACGCACATATATAGACATATGTCCAATATAGCGCGTAATACTTACAGTATACTTTATGTTTATGTAATTTTATGTTATATACCAAGACGTCGTTTGCGTGTTTAGTTGCGTCCGTAGATTACGTATGTGTAGAGATTCGAGGACCTTCAGATCAGCGTTGTCCCTGGCTGTTGCTAGAATTTCTACTTTGAAGTTTGTGTTAGTGTCGCTGTGTTCCATGTTAGAATGTTTGTCGATCATGTGTTCGCCTAAAGGAGTGTATTCTCTCCGAAGTCTGGCATCTCCCAAGTGCTCATTGTACCTATCCCTGATGCTACGCTTGGTTTCTCCGACATAAGATGTTCCAAGACAGCGGTTGACGTTATTTTATAAACTACGTTTTTCCGCGTGCATCTACCTTTGAGCCCGTGTCTACAGGTGTGGCATGTTCGTCTACCAGCAGGGCATGGCGACAATTCCAGGGATGAGCGGACCAGGTAAGATTTCAGCGTAGGTCCGCTAATCCAGGCTACCCTAACATGGTTTAGATGAGACACGCTGAAATCTTACCTGGTCCTACCCTAGTGGACCTACGCTGAAATCTTACCTGGTCCGCTCAGCCCTAGAATTGTCGCCATGCCCTGCTGGTAGACGAACGTGCCACACCTATAGCCACGGGCTCAAAGGTAGATGCATGCAGAAAAACGTAGTTTATAAAATAACATGCAACCGCTGTCTTGGAATGTCTTATGTCGGAGAAACCAAGCGTAGCATCAGGGATAGGTACAATAAGCACTTGGGAGATGCCAGACTTCGGAGAGAATGCACACCTTTAGGCGAACACATGCTCGACAAACATTCTAACATGGGACACAGCGACACTAACACAAACTTCAAAGTAGAAATTCTAGCAACAGCCAGGGACAACGCTAATCTGAAGGTCCTCGAATCTCTACACATACGTAATCTACGGACGCAACTAAACACGCAAACGACGTCTTGGTATATCACATAAAATTACATAAACATAAAGTATACTTTATGTATTACGCGTTATATTGGATGTATGTCTATATATGTGCGTGCATGTATGTGTCCATATGAATATGGACCATCGGCTCGGGATTCCTCAGAGGATTCTATCTTCACCTAGTTTATTTCAGGTTTGGAGCTTCTTGAAGTGTCCGCACCAATGAGGATGCTTTTCTGTGATTCACGTATATTTTTGCACGCTTTTTCCCCGCGTTTTTTTTCTTCTTCAATTGTTAACCATGCCATTTTTTATATTACTCCTGACCAAGGCTATAGAAAACCAGGTATAATGCTCCGCTTCCCAAAAAGGGAGACGCTTGAGAGCACCATACATTATATAAACTTGAGCCAACCAATCAGCGTTTGACGACCTCCGCCGATCGTGGCGATAGTATAGGCAGTAGGAAAAATCTTGCCAAAGGTATTATCCATGTAATATTCAATTGTTCGTGCTAATTTTCTACAGCTGCATTCTTGCTACTTTAATCTTGATCTTTAATACTACTTTATCACAATGTCACCGCTGATAGAGGAAAAATTGGTATTTGTGTGGATATCACCGTTTTTGACGCACTAAAGACAAAATGTGTTTGTTTAGACTGACTGAGGTCGTCAGACGCTGATTGGTCGCCTCAAGCGTCTCCTTTTTTATTGGACTTCAATGCTGGAGCGTACCCCCCTGCTCTTGACGTTGGCCCCTGGCCGAAACGTTGAGTAATATAGCATAATCCCTAACGTTACTTTTGATGTAAATTCAGCACCTTCTGGTATATTGAGAGTCGTACATTTCGTCGCACGCAATGTCTAAAACCCAGGAGCACTTAAGAGCCATTCTTCGTTGTATTAAACAGATATTCAAGTTTCAACTAGCTTGACCAGACCATTACGTGTGACCTGACCGGTCCTTAGGATCTTGGAATATGAAAAAATATGCTTTGAGTAACCGAAGAATATATAAATATCTACGCAATCACGTAGATATTTATATATTCTTCTAGCTGTGATATATGACCTTAGATGTACCAGCTTGCCCATCACATTTCCACTGTCTCAACATACATAGTTCGGAAGCTGGTTGTCAAGATTGAGTCTAACTCGAACTGACCTACGCTGTCTTGAGCTTTAATTTTCTGTGCTATGCTCAATAGGACCACATTCCCATACGATAGCTATTTGAAAACAGCGACGAAGGGATGCAAACAACATTATTCACCCGCCCGGTTTCGGGGGAAGGGTGTTGTCTTACGCCCTCTTCCCCATCCAAGGTTTCCTAGGATAGTGAAAAGCGGCACGCGGCAGCGCGCCGATATTTAACATACATTTTTTTCCAAATAAATTTGTCATGTTGTGTGAAAACGTTTATGCCAGGTCATTCACGATCACCGAGTTAACCGAAGTTAAGTGAGGTCACCTCCAAACAAGTACCATCAGTCATCACAGCGAATATATTTAGATGAATCATTCAGCGCTTGCTGATGTTCATGGATTAACAACACGCTACATATATTTTTTTCGTTTTTGTTATGCTATTTTTGCTATGAATGCTAAAGTCGAACGTTTCGGCTAGAATAAAAACCGTTATAGACTAGGTTTACTTTAAAGCAGCGTTTTCTGGTACACTCTACTCAGTACAATAAAAAAAAACAAATTCGAAGCGTCAAAATGTCCGACATTTCCTACCATTAACATGTTGATTTTTGGATGGTAAACGTTTTTGTCATACAAACTTTCGCCTTTCTTTTCTGATTACAGATTTTTTAAATCTACAAAATGAACACCCCAGATCCAAAACATGACGTCACCCGTGACCTCATAAACCCTGATAGTGACGTCACTTTTTAAGAGGAGAAAATTGTGGGAGAAGTTTCGGGCCCTACTCGTCGAGCACTTTCGCATGACACCCTTCATTGTTTTCGTCCCACGCTTAGTTTCGAGAAATAAGACGGGACGCAAAGGGACCTCTTCAACCCCCCACCCGGACAGTAAGGATCTGATCGGGAAGGGTCAATACAAATGTCATGCAAATGCAAGATATGCTGTAGGTTATGGATGACCAGACCTTTCTAAGGGTGTTCTTTATTTTATCGCAGCTTTCGTACATAAGAAGATAGCAGGGATGGGTACTTTCGAGAGCCCCTCCCCTCCATCCTCTACCCCGGCCCGACGAACGTGGATTTAGATTTGTCAGCTGGTCCGGCGAGGGTTCACAGCAATTTCGAAAATGTAGCTGCTATGTTGGCATAAATATGGGTAAAATGTGTTCCGAAGTGCTATCTTTGCCAGCATGCGATTTCTAGGAAGCAGTGGCATTCCCAGGCAATGCATATATGTTCGAGGTCAATGAAGGTTCACTTCTTATTATGATCCTCATTAGCAGGGACGTCGATTTGCATCCTTTTGTGGGGGCCATGGCCTCACCAATGTTGATCTTGGTCCCCCATGATGTTTTGCCACCCCCCCCAATAAGCCATGCTGTTTTTATATTCATAAGAAAGCTAAAGGACAAACAGGGGGAAAGAAGAAAACATCATGCTGTATGGAAAACTTAGTTGATGTTAACCAGAGTATTTTGTACCGTAAAGAAACAGCTTAGGTTTAGATAGTGGACTGACTCTCCACCTTTTGCTGCAAAATTGAAAATTGTGCAAAAAAAACAACAAAATAACTGGATTTTTATCCACTGTGGAAGTACAACTTGCATCATAAAATGCTGAGATTGGCAGCTGCTGATGGATTCAGGGGCATCAATTTGTATCCTTCTGTGGGGGCCATGGCCCCACCAATGTTGATCTTGGCCCCTCAATGTTGATCTCGGTCCCCCAATAACCACTGCTATATTTATGCTGATAAGAAAGCTAAAGGAAAAAGATAAAAGCACCATGTTCCTTAGTATACTTAGTTGATGCCAACTAACACACTTTGCAATGAAATGGAACAGATTTGGATTGGATAGTGGATTAACTATCCACTTCTTGCTGCAAAATTTAACATTGTGTGGAAAAACAAAGAAGTTGGATTTCCTTCCACTTTGCAAGCATAGCTTACATCATGAAATGTTAAGATTAGGTGATAGTGATGCATTTTAAGCCAGATAGTATTAAAAAAAATTAGCAAAGCCACTAGACAACAATTGCATTGCCATAATGATGCTTGCACACATAACCAATAACAAAAGCACATGAATTCCGGCGGTAGTACCAAACATTTGAGTCGAGGCATCACAAATATCCCTCTGCAAGCACAGCGTGGCCCCACAAAACACATCTGAACTCGATAAAAAGTAAGCCGGTGCCCTTTAAATAAAGAGAAATTCCGAAGAATATGTGTTCGAGTCAGGAAAATATATCCTAAGCTCTAAGCATGCCCCAGATGCCTTTGAAAATTGCGTACGGCCCCGAAAAAAAGTGCACAGGAGTTGGAAAATTGCGGCGAGACACGTAACGCTAGGTGCCAGAGAAATCAGGCCGAGACTCGGACTTTAAAAAAATTCAGAAGTCACGAAAAGTTGCGTCGAACACAGAAAACTGTTCCGAGTCCCACGGAACTATGCACCTGGGAACGAAATGTCGCACCGTGACCCCGGAAATTATACCGAAGGAACCAAGGTTATGCTGGGGTTCCACAAATGTGCGATAAATAAAAGCCTCAAGTAAACAGCGAAGCCCTGAGAGCACAACGGGAGGCCGAAAATGCGCCGTGCCCTCCAAAGCTCGAGTTTCACAAAAAGCGGCAAGGCCTTAAAATATGGTTGGACCTCAAAAAGCGAATTGGTCGTAAAAAGGAACAAAAAGACCGGGCACGAAATAAAGACATCGGGGCCTTCGAAAACGTACCGATACCTCAAGCATGTCACCGCTGTACAAAAAAAAAGATAAACAAAGCTCTAAAAAGCAGCCGGGTCTCTAATATGTGTCAGGCCCCTAAAAAAATTGAATGGAGCTCTAAAACACATCCGTAGACGAATAAAAGCACAAAGGGTAAAACAACAAACACCTAGCCAGGGTCTCGGTTCGGTGGATAATCTTGGAGCATATTCAACCTAAGATATGAGGTGTATCAAAGTTCAGTGCATCATAATTTCTTAACCACGAGCAAATGTGGGAAGAAGAAAGCTAACACATATAATTGAATTCATCGAATTTTCTAAGCGAGCCGTCATACCAGTAAATCCACATGCCAAATATGGCACAAGACCAAATATGGCATCATGTGACAGCAATTAGCAAAACGAGACCTAGCAGAAACTGGAGAAGCGCACGTAGTGTGGCGGATGCGCCGAGTGCGTAAGGTGCGCAAGGTTCATGTGCAGGATTGTTGACGTTTTAGCGACCCTGCGTTAGTGATCGGAATGCCCGAAATCGGAAATTTTAACTTCTTTTGCGATTTGTACCGGTGTACTTTCAGCAGTGTGAGGTGATCTACCAAGGGGTACGAACACAATATCCTTTTAACAGGATCGGGGAGTTCGTGTTGAAATCCGGTGATTCAGAAATGATGGTGGCACATTTGGCCCCCTTTACAGGGCAGCTAAGTTGGTCAGTAATTACACTTTAAAAAAAATAGTATCCCGCCGATATAGTGGTTCGTGGACTTTTTAAAAAATTGGAGTTTGTGCGACAATTCCAAATCAGTTTGCCCACCCCCATCGCAAATCCTAGGTACGCCACTACCATGGCATGATATAATTTGACCTGTTGATGGCCCTGATCCGCCGCAATGGACTCAGCAGCCCCGGTCCACCACAGTGGAAGGTGTACTCCGCGACCCCGGTCCGCCGCAATGGACGGCGTGCTCTGCGACCCTGGCCCGCCACAGTGGACGGTGTGTACTTCATGGCCCTGGTCCGCCATAGTGGACGATGTGCTCCTGGGTCTGCCACAGTAGACGGTGTGGTCCGCGGCCCTGGTTCGTCACAGTGGACTTCATGGTTGGAGAAAACGGTTTTTTCCTGGATTTTCCCCATCCGTAGCATGATCCTCTTCCCAAAATTATTTTCCGTGTTTTCCATTTGGACGTATAATGGTGTTATTCGACGACGAATTTCCCTGTGGTAAAGTGCTCCAGATTCACTGGAAACTGCAAAGTGATATTGTGATGTTACAGGTGTGAATGAAAATATCCTCCCCGACTTTGAACTCGCCCAATCACAACTTTGGCTTCGCCCCTCCCTAATGTTAGGCGCCAAGGAAATACTTTCACCGATTGTCGTCACAGTTCAGGTCTGCTGTGCTCCGATATTCCATCAAGGTTGTTGTGTTTTAGACTGCATCTGACCGCTGACACATTTTTATTTAAGCCGGTGTGTGCTTGTTGGTGTGTGGAGTGAGGGGAAGGCGCTGACGGTGACGATGACGACATATCCGAGCCCACTGTAAGGAACTGCAGTCGCTTGCCATTACTCAGAGTTGTTATGTTGACATGCACTGTGTACCGCTCTTTTATTTGTGTGACTTTATCAGTTACTGGACGATTTTCCTCGTTCGTAAGCTGAATGAACATAAACATACACATCGTTGAATACAATCTCAGAATTTCTTAGATCTGAAAATATAGTGTGCGAAATCCGATGAGTTTTTGGTTGGGGGTGGGGGCTGGGGTACGTGTGTTGGCACTTCTCCCCCCCCCAAGTTTTTCAAAAATCGACACCCCTGCTCATTAGTTTGAATGCGGATTTGTTTTGCTTTGAATTATATGTGGACAACAATCGTGTATCTATTTGATGATCAAACTGTGGTTCTCAGTGGTCGACCAGTACCTGTCGACGGGCGATGCGACACGACTTGGCCTGTCGTCCGCACCAGTGGTGTTGGCTGTCCACCGTTCCTGACGTGCGCGGCTCGCCAGTGCCTGTCGACGGGCGATGCGACACGTCCGCACCAGTGGTGTTGGCTGTCCACCGTTCCTGACGTGCGCGGCTCGCTAGTGCCTGTCGACGGGCGATGCGACACGACTTGGCCTGTCGTCCGAACCAGTGGTGTTGGCTGTCCACCGTTCCTGACGTGCGCGGCTCGCCAGTGCCTGTCGACGGGCGATGCGACACGACTTGGCCTGTCGTCCGCACCAGTGGTGTTGGCTGTCCACCGTTCCTGACGTGCGCGGCTCGCCAGTGCCTGTCGACGGGCGATGCGACACGTCCGCACCAGTGGTGTTGGCTGTCCACCGTTCCTGACGTGCGCGGCTCGCCAGTGCCTGTCGACGGGCGATGCGACACGTCCGCACCAGTGGTGTTGGCTGTCCACCGTTCCTGACGTGTGCGGCTCGCCAGTACCTGTCGACGGGCGATGCGACACGTCCGCACCAGTGGTGTTGGCTGTCCACCGTTCCTGACGTGCGCGGCTCGCCAGTGCCTGTCGACAGGCGATGCGACACGTCCGCACCAGTGTGTTGGCTGTCCACCGTTCTGACGTGCGCGGCTCGCCAGTGCCTGTCGACGGGCGATGCGACACGACTTGGCCTGTCGTCCGCACCAGTGGTGTTGGCTGTCCACCGTTCCTGACGTGCGCGGCTCGCCAGTGCCTGTCGACGGGCGATGCGACACGTCCGCACCAGTGGTGTTGGCTGTCCACCGTTCCTGACGTGTGCGGCTCGCCAGTGCCTGTCGACGGGCGATGCGACACGTCCGCACCAGTGGTATTGGCTGTCCACCGTTCCTGACGTGTGCGGCTCGCCAGTACTGTCGACGGGCGATGCGACACGTCCGCACCAGTGGTGTTGGCTGTCCACCGTTCCTGACGTGCGCGGCTCGCCAGTGCCTGTCGACGGGCGATGCGACACGTCCGCACCAGTGGTGTTGGCTGTCCACCGTTCCTGACGTGCGCGGCTCGCCAGTGCCTGTCGACGGGCGATGCGACACGTCCGCACCAGTGGTGTTGGCTGTCCACCGTTCCTGACGTGCGCGGCTCGCCAGTACCTGTCGACGGGCGATGCGACACGTCCGCACCAGTAGTATTGGCTGTCCACCGTTCTGACGTGTGCGGCTCGCCAGTACCTGTCGACGGGCGATGCGACACGTCAGCACCAGTGGTGTTGGCTGTCCACCGTTCCTGACGTGCGCGGCTCGCCAGTGCCTGTCGACGGGCGATGCGACACGTCCGCACCAGTGGTGTTGGCTGTCCACCGTTCCTGACGTGTGCGGCTCGCCAGTACCTGTCGACGGGCGATGCGACACGTCCGCACCAGTGGTGTTGGCTGTCCACCGTCCCTGACGTGCGCGGCTCGCCAGTGCCTGTCGACGGGCGATGCGACACGTCCGCACCAGTGGTGTTGGCTGTCCACCGTTCCTGACGTGTGCGGCTCGCCAGTGCCTGTCGACGGGCGATGCGACACGACCTGGCCTGTCGTCAGCAGCACTCGTCATCTACTCAGTTGGTGTACAGTTGGTTTTGGAGCAATGGCGGCTCAAGGTGGTGAGACCAACCTCAGTCGCCCTTTACCACGGCTCGATGAGACCTGCTTGGTTACTTGTGACGTCGTTAATGGCACCGATTTAGATGGTATCGGGCCACCGAACGCCAACCACGCCGGTTGCCGTTCAATTGATCTAATGAGACACGATCTAACACGATCGATGGTGATCTCAGTCTGCAATGAGTAGTGCGCAGCACAGTGGAGTAGTATGCGGCACAGTCGGGTAGCACACAGCACAGTGGAGTAGTACACAGCACAGTGCAGTAGCACACAGTGCAGTGGAGTAGTACGGAGAACAGTACAGTTGCACACCGTACAGTGCAGTGGAGTAGTGCACAACACAGTGGAGTAGTGCGCAGTATAGTGCAGTAGCATACTACTGCACTTTAATACAACTGCACTTTACTGCGAGTACTGCGCAGTAAAGTGCAGTAGTACGTATTACAGTGGAGTGGTACACATTACAATGGAGTAGTACGCAGTCCAGTGGAGTAGTACACAGCACAGTTGAGTAGTACGCAGTACAGTGCAGTGGTACGCAGTACAGTACAGTAGTACGCAGTACAGTGCAGTAGCATACAGTACAGTGCAGTAGTACGCAGTACAGTAGAGTAGTACGCAGTAAATGAAGTAATACGCTGTACAGTGGAGTAGTACTCAGTACAGTGGTGAACAGATGTGTATTTCAAAAGGAAGCCTGTTGACGTGGATGTCATCTCCTTTGAATTTAGTTGTGCATGGTAAAACATTATGAATTTGTTGTTGTTTTTACCCAGTGATAGTTGTTTACATGCAAATATATGCAGCATTCGCAGCGAAGAATAAGGTAATCGCTTATGGTATATTGATGAGAATGACCGTGGGATGTAATGGTAAGTGGCATTAATTATTGAGTGCGTTTAAAGCATTTACAACAGCCGACATCCCAGTCTGGTGGCAGGCTGGTGAAACTGAAACAATAATAAACATTTCTATGCAATTACGATGTAAAAGACAACTTGAAATAACGGGCCCCACGCTAAGTTCAAGCTATTTCGTCTACCCAGAAGTCTGTGAAGAGAGAGAGAGAGAGAGAGAGAGAGAGAGAGAGAGAGAGAGAGAGAGAGAGAGAGAGAGAGAGAGAGAGAGAGAGAGAGAGAGAGAGAGAGAGAGAGAGAGAGAGAGAGAGAGAGAGAGAGAGAGAGAGAGAGAGAGAGAGAGAGAGAGAGAGGGAGAGAGAGAGTGAGAGAGAGACGGAGGACGCGACACCATAAAGCTAACACCCCACTAAGTCGCGGAATGTTTGTTCGTAACCTGTTGCAGCCGGTCGGCGACTGGAAAGGTCGATGGTGATCGGACGTGGCCGAGCCGCTGCTACGACGATTCGCCATCCATCTGACGCCACTCGCTGTCAGCGGCGCACCAGAGCATCACATCCTGTCGCTGCTGGGCAGGCGGCTGGGCAGGGGGCTCTGTTGGAGAAAGTTGTAACCCACTCGAGCATCACCACTGTTTCGGACTTTAAAGTCGCACCCATGCACCATCTAACTCCATGACCGGGAGTCGGGTACTTCTAAGTGCACCAACCAATCCAGAATGCGTCCCGGGAAATCGATGTTACGTTGCTTGTTCGCACATACCGCCACTCGGTGCCAGCATAGCCGCCACTCGGTGCCAGCATAGCCGCCACTCGGTGCCAACAATTCCACCGTTCGGTGCCAACAATTCCACCGTTCGGTGCCAGCAATTCCACCGTTCGGTGCCAACAATACCTCCACTCGGTGCTAACAATTCCGCCACTAGGTGCCAAAAATGCCGTAGTTTGGTGCAACAATACTGTTGTTCAGTGACAGCAGCAGTTGACCAGACGCTGGGTGTTGAGTATATTATTGAAAGTTAATCTGACTATTTGCTAGGATGACATTACAGAAAATGACCCTATGGGAAGCACAGCGTCGTGTGAATCGGTAGATGAATCCGGTTCTACCAGCTGATCAGATAATCCCAGTGTAATGGCATACTTGTCGCCGACAGCCTAACCTTATTGCTTCAGGAGCACACAAGAACTTCTGAATCTCTAGCCCGTTTTGTTGCATTCTGCCTGTTCAATCAGGTTACGATTTGCCGTAGCATGCCGTAGTGTTCAAATGGGGCGGCTAAGGGTATGTCACTCAGAGCGGTGTTCGCCCAGGAACGGTCGACGGTAGCCTCTCCTGTTACTTTCTCTTCAACTAGTCACCTGGCTGGAAAATGTGGACCCCAGGTGAGGTCTGAGTTCACCAATTGCATTTTCGCAATTGATGGCACTGTCCCCGAGTTAGTGATACCTAACCCACCACACGAATGCTTCTCTATGTTTAGATTCATTGGTCCAATCTTGCTTCTGCCAGATAATTCTTCAGAAATGATTTGATGTTACATTTATGACATTGTTTATGTCTTGAATGTTAGAAGAAAAAAAACATTTCTTGCTCTGAATCCGTACATTTGCTGGAAGGAATAATCTGGCAATGATGCGTCATAACGCAACAGGCTGCGTGCTGTTTTGCATTATCGTCGGATAACAATTTACAAGTTTTCTGTAAAAAGGATACCCGCACAGCGGCATGTATCACCGACTCGACCAACACGTTAACTGGGGCGGAGGTGCCCGTTTTAGATATCTTATGACGATATCACCTTTCCTGATTTTAGACTATATATTATGGCTGTAAAAAAAATGGTGAGAGCATCATGTGAAGGCAATTCTAAATCCTTTTCAAAATATAGGAACTGTGAAGATGGAGAGTCAGCCGACCGACTGGGTACCGCCGAGCTTCAAGGTCTCGAGGGTTTAGTCGGGGCGGTGGCGCGGCGGGTGTGGTGTGGCTGCCGATCTCGACCTCATTTATTTGAAGGCTTGAACCCAGGGTCATGATATTTTTATTGAGGCAATATGAGGATAGCCGTAATCTACCGTCCACATTTTGTGGCTCTGACTTCAGTAGCTTTGAAATATTAGTGAGGGCGTGCCAAATCCTCCTTCGGTGAACCTTATGTGAGGGGTCCGACCGCGCGTGTTAATACGCCATTTCACTGATCATCCATTTGTCGTGCAGAAGAAAATATGGGATCAGCATTGTGTTGATGGAGAAAGAGACGGCGAGAGGGAGAGGGAAGATATTACTTCAGCCATTACCGGAAAGGGCAGGAGCCACCATGCCTATTCAGCCCGATCACCATCCATGAGTGGCATCATGCTGCTGGCTTTCTCCGTTTCTAAATGTTTTAAGGGTCGTAACGCCACCATGTGCTGGCGAAGGTGGCGAAATGTCGTTAGCGGGCGATGGTTCACAATTCGGTTCAGTTCGGCAGGGTCACCGGTGCAGGTTCAGTTCGGCAGGGTCACCGGTGCAGGTTCAGTTCGGCAGGATCACCGGTGCAGGTTCAATTCGGCAGGATCACCGGTGCAGGTTCAGTTCGGCAGGGTCACCGGCGCAGGTTCAGTTCGGCAGGGTCACCGGTGCAGGTTCAGTTCGGCAGGGTCACCGGCGCAGGTTCAGTTCGGCAGGGTCACAGGCATTCGGTTGCAAGCCGATTAACGGTTTCGGAATGTTGCCATCTCCGATCGCCCAGATGGGTAGGTGGCGGGTTGTTCCACCTGTCCCCGTCCATATTTTCACAAATAGAACCCACACGAAGGCGACTAGCGAAATTCTGCGTACTCATGAGAGCATTCACTGTGGAACCGTTGGTGTAAAACGGATCGCTAAGTTAGGTCAATCTACTAATCTGTGACGATTCTTGGGGAATTTGTCTAGATGGATTTCGGCAGATGTCATAATTTGTATAATATGGACCAAAACATATAATGATCTACCCGCGATACCCTCATGAAATACATATCACCGTATTTCTTCCTTAATTGTCAGTCCATTGTAGTCGAGGGGGGGGGTAGCGTTCTCTAGCATTTACGAACGCTAGTGAATGCCAGGTCAATTAACGCAATATAAGGATTTTGTGTTTGGGTCTCAAACACATAATTGTGGACCCTAGAGGGTAACAAAGAAAGCTTAATTAGAATTAAGCCCCTATGAAGCAATTTGGATCGCCGCTGGTGCGTTGACCCTTGCTGACCAGATGTCAGTACGGACACATGGAGCCTTGTCTCTCGAATGCCCACATGGGGAAGTCGGTTTCAGTGTCTCTCCCTCCCTCTGTTCCTTCCTCCTTCGACGCAATGCTGACACCAGGAATGCATCCTACTCATCGATGCAATTATCAGTGAAGAGCGTATTGACAAAATCCAACAAGGTGCCTAGAGAAAATGAAGGTCACAGAAGAAATTTTCGTGAGGAGACGAACGACATAGCACGCCAAAATGAGGATTTTTGTCAGGATTTGCGGAATTATCACGAAAAGATTGCATCGACGTCACCCCGCGCTCCGCGAAGTCGTTCACGACTTGAAGGGCCTGGACTCGGCGGGATGCCGCGGTGAAGGCTGGGTCCGTCGACCACTGCTCCGAATCCTTGAGCAGGAAGGCGGTGCTGATGTCCAGAACCTTGAAGAACTGTTTTGATGTAGCTGTGACCTTGGCCAATGTCTTGTTGGAGATTGAGGCCGTGGGCAAGTTCACACTGATATGCCACGGGGGATCCTCCGATCTTTCCTCTTCTTTCATCGCTTTAATCATATCCCGCTTTGTCGCGAAGTCGATCCCATCATCGAAGATGGCCAGGGTACGAGGCGCTCGCTCAAGTGCCATAGGTGCCTGGCGAACATAGTCTCCGTCGCCTTCGCCACCGCTGAGTCCGGATAATAGACGTGAAGCGTGAAGTCCTGAGCAGCGTGAAGTCCGGCTGGGGCCATTTCCGGAAGCGGCGCTTTGTACCAGGCCGTCATGTAGGTGGACACGACGAAGATGGTGAATCGCCGGATTCCGACCGCTTCGCCTGACGGCATCTGAAACCGTTGCTGGAACAGGAACAGTTTGATAGCGTGGATGACTTTTGCCATCCAGCGTGCGCGATGGAGGGTGCCGGGAAGAGCGAACCGGACACCCCGCTTGTTCGGACCGCCCAGCACAATTGCAGAGAGCTCCAGGAGCTCCCTGTGGTCATCACGTGAATGTTGATCGTCGAGGAGATGACTGAATTCGACCAGCAGATCGCCGCGGGCGTCCTTCAGGTGCTGCGGTGTGGTTCTATCCTCGACGAGCTTCGCTTTGGTTTGATCGAAGAAGTGCCACTGGGCGGCGAATTGTTTGAACAGGATGTCAGGACCAGTAGAGGGAACGAGGCATGCTGAATGCCTTCTCGCACACCAGTTCGTGGATGTGGTGGCGGCAAGCCAAATGAAGCACTGTCTTCTCGAGTTTTTGCTCAATGATAGAGCAAGCTCTTCCTGAGGGTCCTGTGTTTGAGGCGGTGGTGTCAAAAAAGAGGGCACATATCCATCCCTTGATGTCCCAATCACCGAGGGCAGAGAGGACGCCTTCCACCATGGCGCGGCCGGTGCAGTCGGGGGCGGGGGGGGGGGGGGCTGGGCACAGCCAGAAGCTTGTTGACGCTCTTCCCAGACACCCGAACTAGAAGGCGACCTTCAGCAGGGCCTCCGTCAGCAGCTGGTACGATGTTCCCCTCCCAGTGAACGGTCAGCGGCACAGTAGGATGGAAGGGTGCCTTCATTTCAGCTGCTGCCATAACACGGAACTTTGATCGGTCGCAGCGAGATGATACGCAGTTCAAGACCAGCTCCTCAAGGTCGTGGCCCAAGCTCCTCGCATCCGCCGACAGCCAAAAAAAAACACCTCGGTCGGTAAGTTTTGTCCGATCCATCGCTGCGGAGAGATCAGGGGGACCATCCTTTTCGACGCGGGGAATCGCTTGGGTGGTAAAGGGGTCGTAGATGCTTCTGCATTCGACGTGGATGGGCCCGGGAGAGAGAGCTCTTCCTCTTCTTCTCGGTGACGACGCCGTGTCGGTGACCGAGTCGGGCTGCTTGCACCTGAGCTGGAGCTCGATGCCAGTTCGACGAGTTCTTCTCGGTTCTCTCTGTTCACCCTTTCAGCATCTTGCTGGCGGCTCCTTTCCGCTTCCTATCTCTTCACACGCTCCTCAGTGTGCAGCGTCGTGTCACGCGTGGAGGAGATGCGGCCGCGCCGCACCTCGGCCCTTTGTCCCGTCAGGAACTCCCTGTCCTCTTCGATTGCGATCATCGACATCGCCTGTTTGTTTGCGATGTCGAAGAAGCGGTCAAGAGATGAGAGGAACTCGATGTCGCTCCTGATTTGGATCACAGTGCACCGTTTCGAGTTCTTGTTCAGAGCGCGTCACTTCTCGTACATTCGGATGACCTTGTCCCTTGCGCGTTGGTCTTCTGCGTAGGAATACGGGACAGCTCCTAGAATTCTTTTACTGCTGTCACTGTCTCAGCGGCTGCTTCCTTGATCGGCTTCTTGACGTCAAGGTGAAGGTAGAAAAAGTACTGATGCGCCCGCTTTCTCGTAGGCAGCATGCTTCCCGTAATGCTGTGGTCCACGGTCCCCACGAGACAGACTGCTGTCTTAGATTGTGTTGCCAAAGCCATCACATTGTTTCAGAACTCACTGACAAACTCACTAAATGAAACATTGTTAGTGTTCGCAAAACTAGTCCCATCCTTACCCCACGGCAGCAGGAGAAAGGACATGTTATTCTAAGTAGAAAATGTTCTATATACATATCCATTTTGAGACTTTGTTTAGCGGTGAGATCGAATGGAAAATTATTGCAACAGTGTATGGTGTATCACGTCGCAAGGTGGGTATCGGGAGGAGAGGTATTGCGAGTTTAGCGATCAGCTGGTGTCAGTCGCTCAGTCTTTTCTGCTAAGATACCTGGGCGTCTTTGGATTGTGAAATGCACATTTGTTACTTATTTTGTATCAACTCGAGATAAAGAAACTGCAAACAATTCCGTATACTTAAAGGAGTGAGGAGTATTAGGATATGGTGACAATTGACTGATCGCTAGCCTAGTTCTATCACCCCGAACGCGTCATCGGATATGCACTGTACGCGTGTCCCCTTTGATCTTACCGCTAAACAAAGCCTTAAAATGGATATGTGTATTGAACGTTTTCTACTTAGAATGACACGTTATTTCTCCGGTATCAGTATTTAGATAAACTCGTGTTACACCCTGTATAATACCTCATTTTTAGTCTTCTGTGCCCCAGTATGGAAGACTAAACCAACGACTCTGACCGTCCGTCTGTCTGTCCGTCTGTTTGTCTGTCTGTCTGGTATAATTTTTCAACTCAGAAACTACAAGTCCTCGAAACGAAAATTGACATGATAACAGAACGTCATTGGTACTTTTCGACAACAAGTATAAACTATGACCTGGTTGAGGCAGTTCTAATTATTATTTTATTTCAAAAATATTTTGCACACAATGTTTTTAGACGGAATGACACCAGAAAAGCGCCCGTCTCGATATAAAGTTCCCAAAAATGAAAAACACCCCAAGTAAGTGGCACCCTAATATACACTGGTTTGGGCCTATATATTCATTGCCTTTTTGATTTTTTGTTTGTTATTTCTTTTCCTTTTTTCCTTGAAACAAAAAATATTTTACACATCATGGGCAGACTTAGGGAGAGACTGGGTGAATGGAGTTGCTGGGATGTTGTTTAGTGTCGAGAAGTTTTGACGCGGGTGTGTTGTTTGTTGTTGGTAGAGGCGGTGTTTGGTTTGTCGTTTGCTCTTGCTGTAGGTGCGTGGGTAGTGACGGTGGTTTCGGATCTGTTGTCGTCGTCTGAGTCTGTAAGTGTTTCGAACTGGAAGCGTAATTTTTTTGCGTACTGCGTATGGTGTTATTACTAGTTCTGATGGTCCTGAGACTTGTGAAGTGTTGCGTGATCCTCGTTGTGGCATTGGGGGTAGTTCTTGGGTTGAGTGGGTGGGTGGATGGTGTCGAGGTTTGTTTTGTTTTGTTGCTTTGAGTTGTGGCCTGATTATGATCGCTGGTTTCTTTGTTCTGAGTATGATCGCTGGATCGTCTGTGTTTCTTTGGTTGGTAGTGAAGTCGTGTGTGCTGTTTGTGTCTGTGTCGAGTGTGTGGATGTGTTATGGTGTTGCATGGGCTGGTCGGCTGCTGACCGTTGGCCCACGACCTCGCCCGCGGCAGGGCCCAGCCTTCTAGGTGGACGAGACGGAGAATCTCCTTCCCTTCGCCCATCGAGGACAGGCCCTGTCTTGGGAGGTGTGGTTCCCGCCGCAGCCGACGCAGTGTTGTGTACTGGAGGTGCATATGCTTATGTGATGTGGTGCTGCGCAGTTTGCGTAGGTGGGTGTTGTGTCGTGACACTCCCTCGAGTGTCCATATCGCTGACAGTACTGACACCGTCGGGGGAGGGGTATTCGTGACGTGACCTTGTACCTAATGTAGCCGAATTTAACGTGTGTGGGTGTTTGTCTAGTGTTGAAGGTCAGTATGAGGGTGCGCGGAGCTTGTTTGTGCGCTAGAGGGGGTGGCCTGCAGACGGAGGAGATTCCATGGCCCCTAAACCGGATAGCCAGTTCCTCCTCCGGCATCCAGGCCACCTCCCGTGCGTATATCATGCCTTGAGAGCTGTTGAGATGTGCGGCCGGTGTTATGGTGACAGGCATTCCGGTGATGTCAGTGGTATGTGTCGAGATGTGTGCGTCATTGAAGTTGTATGATTGTATTAGGAGTTCCCCTGATCGTATCTAGTGTGCGTGGAGGGGCTGTTGTGTCTGACGGGTGATCTCTTCCTCCACCGTCCAGGGGTCAAGGGAGCTCATGGACTCCCGATCATCCAGGCGGCAGAGGAAGAAGACGCCCGTCGGTGTTTCCAGTGTGACTGTGTCCATGTTTTGATGCTGTAGAGGGTCGTAAGTTTGGCGTTGGATTAGGAGTGATAGGTGTACACTTAGTTACAGATATCGGCGGTATGGGGGTGGGAGTTGGCGGCACCGCCAGACCAACCTGGAGTTTGCAGATGTAGAGCAGACTGGTAATGTAGGGCAGAGCTGGAGGTACGTAGTATAGAGTAGAAGTAGGCGAGTTGGTGGCAGGCTGGTCAGGCGATTTGTGGTCGGTGTCTTCGGTGTCCTTTAAGCTGGACAGCTGGCGTTGGCGCGGCTCTCGTAGCACGCCTTCGGCGCAACCCGAATTTGGTGGTGTTTTGGCTTCGCGTTGCACTATTGCTGGTAGTCCGTGTTTGTTCTCCAGTTGCAAGAGGCGAAAGAGGGCTTCGGTTCTCCTTGCTTTGCTTGGTTGGTTGGTTTGCTTTCCTTGTACAGGCGCAGCGGAATCTATAGGCGCTATGGCTCTACACCCTTTCCCCTTACGCTTGCGCGAGCGAGGAGGCGTCAAGCTTCTTTGATGAGTTCACGTTCTGCTCGGCATTACCGCAATAAATCCATTTAGCGTGATTTTGCTTGCGGTATTTGAAGCTGAATTTACTGTCACTTCATCCGGGCAACTTGGTCCTACAAGTGGCAGATACAGCGGATCCTATTGATTGGAGAGGAAAATGTTCCCAATCATCAGAAAATGGCAGATTTACGTAAGCAAATGTACGTAAGGAAATGTACATAAGCGCAAATGTACGTTTGGCAATTGTACGTAAGCGCAGATGTACGTATGGCTAATGTACGTAAGCGCAAATGTACGTATGCGCAAATGTACGTATTCGCAAAAGCAAATGTACGTATGCGCAAAAGTACGTAAGCGCAAATGTACGTATGCGCAAAAGTGTGTAAGCACAAATGTAAGTAAGAGCAAAAGTACGTCAGCGCAACAGTACGTAAACGTAAAAGAATGCATGATGAAATATACTCATGAGCCAATATACGTACATTTAGAGTTACGTGCCTTTGCGTTTAAACACATTTGGCTAGGTGCATATGACATACGTATATTTGCTCTTGGGTACATTCGCGCATACGTACGTTTGCGAATACGTACCCTGGCGCGTACGTACATATGCGCATACGTACAATTTCCAAACGTGCATTTACGCATACGTACATTTAGCTCAGACACCGTAGGAACCACTCCACAGACCACCCAAGCACCGACAACAAGAGCAACCAACAAACCAAGCACTACCTCCAAGAACAAACCAACCACAACAACCATGAAAACCAGAACACGTAACAAATCCACTCGATAATAGACAGCATAGGAACAAACATCCGAACAACTCCCTAACCCAGTCTCTCCCAACTCTGCCCATGACATGTATTTATATATTTAAAAAAAATAGAAACAGGCTGGTGCCAGGCCGACACCAGAACCTTAAACAAACGTAAAAAGCAATTAGGAAGCAAAAGCAAAAAACAAAACAAACAAAAAACAAAAACAAAACAATAAAGGTTCAAAAAGTACGGAAAAAAACAAAGAAAATTAGATAAATGAGATTAAAATAGTAAAAGAAAGAAATAACAGTGTATGACCTGACAACCATGTATGCCTGCAATGTTAACACCAAAGGCGATGACCCCCAACAACCTCCCCCAACCACTACCAGGCACCGTCCGGACCACCACCTACAACCGACTTCAAAGACGTAAACAGCCGACATCACCATACGGTGGCAGGCTGTTATAATTCATTTACACACACACACACACACACACACACGTCGCTAAGCCGAGCCACATAGCTCTTTCTGGTTTGTGCGCGCCCCCACAATATCGGATATCTGACGCCAAGCCGTGATTGAAACTATTTGAAGGCCGCAAGTGCTCAGCCAGCAAAAGTTCGTTGAGGAGGAGGAAGAAGGAGAAAATATCGGCCGACTGCGTCGGAACCGAAGTTGGAGGAGACGTTGCTGCCCCCTGGCACCCACTACCTACACCAATACATATATATATATACCTACACACAACGCACACAAGTACCGCTCCCAATCCACCCTACACCTACGAACACTACCTTCCCGCCCTGCTAACCTATCGTCAGATATCTTCAACTTCAAGCTCCTAGATCGACTCTTCAGTATCTTCTCTACCACATCGCCTCTACATCAGCCCCTAAGAGCTCCTACATCTGCATCTACGTGTTCTTACAACAGCCTCTACATCTACATCTCCAAGACCGAGCTTCTGTGACACAGTGCAGTGCCCCTTCGTCTTCACTTCAGCTTCATCTACCTACCAGGCTACTACGTACTACAAGGTCAGTCCGGTGGTGCTGCTACTTCCCCCACCCAGGAACCCCCTAAACCCCCACCCGATCTTCCCTCTAGTGCCCTCTGCACAATCTTTTTCTGATCTATCTATCAGTGCTCTCTTCAAGCACAGTTTCTGATCTCTTTGTGTATTCTTCGTCTTTCTCTGCCCCACTGTTACACCTGTCGGGGTTGCTTCATGCCCTTCTGAACCCCTCCGCCAAAACTTGTAATTACTGTACTCTGTTCGCTGTGTCACACTATGCCACACACCTGCCATAACCCCCTTTAACCAACACCACCAACAAACCAAACGCTCACATCACAGACATGAACACCACAACCCACCTAACTGGCGAGTTCTTCCTTTACCACCGGGGGGACGGGGAGCCTATGGGCTCCCTCAACCCCTGGTTGGTGGAGTGAGAAATCTCCAGATACACAGGGGTGCCCCTGATCGCGGAACAACTCAGATCGGGGGCACTCCTCATACAAGCACACTCCGATATAGACGGCATGATTCTACCAACAATACACAAAATCCACAACACACCGATCTCGATCACCCCAGCCACAAAATGTAACACATCACAAGGCACCATCCACGCACGGGAGCTGTCCGGTATCGCGGTGGAGACCGTTGTCTCCAGGATGGAGAAGCAGGGTGTCTCTGCCGCATACAGGCCGGCTCCCAGACCAGGGCAACCACCATCACACATTATCATCCTGACTTTCAGCACTCCGGACCCCACCAACACACATCAAAGCGGGGTATCTCCGCTACACCGTCACTCCACGCGCACCCCTCACGCGGCGCTGTAAGAAGTGCCAACGCTACGGCTACTCCATGGGGGGGGGGGTGTCACTCCAAGACACACATATGCGGCCGATGCGCACAACCACACAGCACCGACACATGCCAAAGCGGCGAGGCCTGCTGCGCCGCTTGCGGGGAAGGAGCACGAGGCTGGGGCCAGGACCTGCCCCCGGTGGATGGCGGAGAAAGAAATTATCCGCCTGGTCCACCTGGAGGGCATGGACCTGTCCCTGGGCAGGAGGGCGGTGTCCGACCCGCTGGCGGCGTGGCCGACCCGCCGGGCAGAGCCGGGACCATACAGAGCGCCACCACCACCACGAGACCGCACAGAATACCCGGCTCTGCCAACACCCACGACCACGCGACACCAGCACACCACGGACACTTATCCAAAAACTCCCACCAACAGCACACGTAAGACACGCGCACCAACACCAGCAAACCTTACAGGCCAGCGACCGGTACACTAAGCACGACCACCACCACCACGAATCCGCCAACTGACACCATCCCCACCCTCCGAACCCCCACCGCCACCACCCCAGCAGCAAACAACCTCCCCCTACTCACAGACCTCACCCTCAACAGACGAGTCACCAACAGACACAATCCGCACGTACACCGACCGGGACACAGACATAGAGGAACACACTGACACCGGACACTCACCAACAGATACATACCGGACCATCTCCCCACACCAGCTACCACCCCCCGCCCATCAACAGCCACGCCTCACTCACCAATTAAAGCCAGGGGAAAAACTCAAAAAGACCCAACTCACCGATACCACCACACACGCGCGCCAACACCAAAAGACAATGAACACAATCATACAATGGAACACACACGGAATCATTAGACACTGGTCTGCATTTAATCATTATGCACCAGAAGCAAATCCCATAGCACTATGCATTCAAGAAACACACTTCAAACCTAACGACTCATATCAATTTCACATCCCTCACTACACACTACACAGACACGACACACACAACCCACATAGATCAGGCGGTGTATGCACATACATTAGGAACACGACCCCTCACCGCCTGATACACGTCGACACCACGGCAGACATACTACTAACTGGAATTCATGTGCACAGCATAGCTTACACACTCATCAACATTTACAATCCACCCTCGCGAAACACAGAAACACTCTCGGGAATAAATAAAGCACGTTACCAAATTCGCACACCTATCATTCTCACCGAAGATTTCAACTCGCACCACCACCTATGGTACACCCGAACAACACATCCCGATCACAGAGCACACACACTCATCGCAATAGCCACACAACATAATCTCACAATACTCAACACCAGCTCAACAACCTATCTCGTACTAATCCGCTCCCACCTCCCTACGACCCCAGATGTCACATCTGCTTCCTCACGTATAGCCCTCACCCTGTCATGGGCTCCGATCCACACTTCAGCGACCATGCACCCATCACTATTACCTTCCACCAAATTCCGACCACTGGCTCACCCAACCCACAGCCAGGCCGGTGGAACCTCAAAAAAGCATCCTGGGTCCAATTTTCAGATTCTTTAGCCGCAAACAAACAGCCCACAATCCCTAGCTATCACCAGAACAATTCCCAGACATACTCATCACCACAGCACATCAACACATACCACAAACAAAATCACGAGGCCAACAAAAACCTCGCGCAGCTCCCTGGTGGAGTGATGACTGCCACCGGGCGATCCGCGCGAGGAAGCACGCACGCTATAGATATGAAAAACACCGCACACCAGAAACACTAAGAATATACAAAAACTCAGAACACAATGTAAAACCATGATTAAAAACGCAAAAAAGACTTCCTGGAATACATTTTGCACCCAATTTAATAGATTCACACCTCTCGGCGAAATTTAGACACTCCTCAGAACCTTTCAACGCAGACAAAGACCGCCATGCAAAGCAATCACACTTAGACACAACAACAACACTGTCACAGACCCACAAACAATAGCAAACATATTTGCACACCACTACCATATCAGATCGTCTACACTTCCACGAACACCCCCACCTCCAATCAGACACACATGCAGATACCTACACAACACTAGATTTACACTTACAGAACTACAATTAGCAATCACACAGACAGGTAACACATGTGTAGGACCAGACAACATTCACTATGCCTTCTTCAAACACCTACCAACCTCAGCACTGCAAACATTACTCGACACTTACAACACCGCAAGGACCACACATGCAAACCCACAATCCTGGTTACACACCTCTCTCATACCTATGCCTAAACCAAACATGGACTCAACTCTTTGCACTTCCTATCGTCCTATCGCCCTCACCAGCTGCTTCCACAAACTATTCGAACGTCTTGTCAAATACGCCTTCTCTATATCATCCAAACACAAAAACTAATCTCTCCTATTCAATCAGGTTTTCTTCCTAATCGCTCATGCCTAGACAACCTCACTTACCTTCTCACACACATCCAGGAAGCGGCGGCAGGGAAACGCTCCACTGTCGCCGTCTTCCTGGACCTCAAACAAGCCTACGACACCATCAACATAACAGCACTACTACAACACCTACACAACATAGATATACAGGGCAGACTACTACACTATCTTCACTTCCATCTTCTAAATCGCCCATTTCAAGTAAAAATTTGACCCCATATCTCAAACACAAAATTTCCCACAACAGGTGTGATGCAAGGTTCTGTACTCAGCCTCCTACTCTTTAATTTTAGGTCTAAATTCACTGATCACAGACAACCTTTCTGCCAAAATTGCGATATACGCTGACGACATAGTCATATGAACATCACACAAAACACCAAATAACGAACTAGGAATACTACAAACCACATTAATACAACTACATAGCAAACGCTCTCCACCCTAAACCTACACATTGCACCACACAAATCAAAGTGCATGATTTTCAGCTACCACAAATACACAGACTTACCACCACTAAAAATAGACCACACTCCCATCCCATCCGTCACCACAACAAAATTTATAGGCATCACTTTAGACCCAAAACTCATTTTCCGGCCACACATCTTAGACATCCAAAAACGCACATCATAAAGAATGAACATCCTCCGAGCACTATCCGGCACAAGCTGGGGATCCGACAGAAACACACTTCTAGCCCTTTACAAGTCAATCATTCGGCAAATTTTTGAATACGGATCCCCAA
Source organism: Imbricaverruca yamaguchii (assembly GCA_034440575.1). Lineage (NCBI taxonomy): Eukaryota > Metazoa > Arthropoda > Thecostraca > Neoverrucidae > Imbricaverruca > Imbricaverruca yamaguchii. The sequence goes on along the minus strand of JAOTOL010001488.1, from coordinate 964,814 downwards.
TCTTCGAAAATGCAACTAAATCAAACCTCAAACTTCTAGATTCTCTTCAACGCTCATGTATACTAATAGCCACAGGAGCCTATTTCACTTCACCTTCCTTTATCCTTCATATATATAACCACATACCAGAGCTGAAGCATAGACCCACAGAAACACTATTAAGATATCACTACAAAACACAACTCATCACTCAACACCCATGCACTCAGGCATTAACACTCTGCACCAAACGCATACACCAACTCATGAACGCAACACGACTCAAAGCTACAATAGGCTGCCGCATCCACCAACACGCAAATATACTACACATCACACTCCCCACAACAAAAGCACTCCCACCACCCACTACATGGTCGAAACACCAATCACCCAAAACACACTTCCTCATAGACATACCAGAGCACACCTACACAGACGCAGAAATACACCAACTATTCCTTCAATTCAAAGCACAATATCCAAACCACAGCATCATCTACACGGACGGCTCAAAATCACACACACACAGCAGACGGGCATAGCGGCGGTGCTGTACCCCAACGCAACACCGCCGTGGGTCATCCTTCGTGCCCGCCTGCATGACACAGCATCCACATACACAGCATAATTATTCGCAATCTTCTCGGCATACTGCACCATCTACAACACCAAAACTGAACACACCATCATAGCCACAGACGCAAAATCAGCATTAAAGAGCATAACACCCCACACCAAATACAAACACCCCCTCATACCCAAAATACTACACATACACAAACAACTCACTATACCACAACGGCCAACATTTCTCTGGATCCCAAGTTACACAAATATACACGACAACGAACACGCAGACACCGAAGCCAACATAGCCACAACACTACAACAAACCACAGCATGCCCACTTCCACAATCCGACTACTACCCCACAATACACCAGATAATCAGCACAGACGTTCAACAAACATGGAACACAACAATCACGCAAATACACAACATACACCCAAAACACGAACTCTGGCACACCATGAACCAAAACACCAGACAAAAAGAACGCACACTAACACGATTACGTCCCGGACACACTGCACTCACGCACTCCTATATCTTACAACAACGCCCACGACCACAATGCATAGCATGTCAACGAACACTCACAATAAACATATACTCATCTACTGCACCAAATACAACACCGAAAGACAACATATCACAAATTACTGCAACATGAACAACATCCCACTAAGCATCACGACGCTTCTCAACGATGACCATCCAACATTACACGAACACCCCTTCCACTTTCTCGCTATCGTACACCTAATCCATGAACTATGAGAAAAAAGAAGAAAATAAAAAAGTATGTTAAAAAAGATAAACAGAAAGTCAACAAAGGGGAAAAAGAAAAAAGGATATGTTAAAAAAGAAAAATAGAAAATCCACCCAAAAAAAACTAACCCCACGTGAAACTTATTAACTACTAACGCTCTTCCACTGTATAACAATTGCTGGCGATGACCAGACCCCAACCCTCCAACTACACCCCACCCCATGGCACCGCCCGGACTGGCAAACTCTTGTCTTCTGCACCAGCTCAGCTTCGACCACCATCTCATCTGCCAACAAGATGACTCTACTTCTACTCCCTCTACGCTCCATACTTCAAGACGTCTCAACTCCCTCACGACTCGCCTCTACAAGCCAGCTTAACTCTTCTTCGCTCCCTCTCATTCCCACCATATTACTCCTCATACCCTTTCACCCCTACCAAAAACAACACAAAACACTAACAACACAAACGCCCACCCGGAAACAGCCGACATCACCACGCGGTGGCAGGCTAGCCAAGCAAACACACACACACACGCGCCCATACGTACATTTGCGCTTACGTTCATTTGCGCATACGTACCTTTGCGCATACGTACATTTGCGCTTACGTACATTTGCGCATACGTACTTTTGTGCGTACGCACATTAGCCATACGTACATTTGCGCTTACGTATATTAGCCATACGAATATCTGCGCTTACGTACAATTGCCACACGTACATCTGCGCCTACGTACAATTGCCATAAGTACATCTGCGCTTACGTACATTTGCTTACGTACACTTCCACACTTCCAACTAGCTTACGTACATTTGCTTACCTACATTTGCGTACGCACATCTTCCATACGTATATTTGCTTTACGTACATTTGCTTACCTACATTTGCGTACGCACATCTTCCATACGTATATTTGCTTTACGTACATTTGTCAGGTTACCTTCTGCAACCCCTATGGCGCCAGCTCGACCACCTTCATCAACTCATCTCCAACTCGCCTAAACAGCCGATATCACTGGAGGGTGGTAGGCTGGTCAAACGTAATCACGCACGCACGCACGCATGCACACGCACACGCACACGCACACGCACACGCACACGCACACGCACACGCACACGCACACGCACACGCACACGCACACGCACGCACACGCACGCGCACGCACACGCACGCACACGCACGCACACGCTCGCACACGCTCGCACACGCTCGCACACGCTCGCACACGCACGCACACGCACGCACACGCACGCACACGCACGCACACGCACGCACACGCACGCACACGCACGCACACGCACGCACACGCACGCACACGCACGCACACGCACGCACACGCACACGCACACACGCACGCACACGCACGCACACGCACGCACACGCACGCACACGCACGCACACGCACGCACACGCACGCACACGCACGCACACGCACGCACACGCACGCACACGCACGCACACGCACGCACACGCACGCACGCACGCACGCGCACGCGCACGCACGCGCACGCACGCGCACGCACGCGCACGCACGCGCACGCACGCGCACGCACGCGCACGCACGCGCACGCACGCGCACGCACGCGCACGCACGCGCACGCACGCGCACGCACGCGCACGCACGCGCACGCACGCGCACGCACGCGCACGCACGCGCACGCACGCACACACACACACACACACACACACACACACACACACACACACACACACACACACACACACACACACACACACACACACACACACACACACACACACACACACACACACACACATACACACAGGATTACAGGAAAAGACTCATCAATTTACAGGTGCTCAGGAAATAATAACAGCTTTGGGTACATATGTCTCGCAGGGAGCATGGTGCGCTTGTGAAGAGGCATATGCAAAGGAGTAATAGAGTTAATGCTATCATAGTGCGAATTTTAACTGACTCATTTTGCATATTATTGCCAAAAATAAATACCATATACTCGTCTGAGCAACAACTAAATGCAGCGGGGCAAGAAATCTCATGTCGAAGCCCAATAATCTCACCGGACAAACAGAGGTCCCGCCAAGGCCCTGAACTTCGCGTCGTACCCCTCCCCCTCTTCAATGGAGTCGCGAAATATACACAGCGGGCCATCCAAAACTCCGGTCAGGGCGACAAATTGCGTTGAGGTCCCCCAAACAATGGGCCAGGGTCTAAAAAATCGAACCGGGTCCCAAAAACAAAATCGAGGTCATGCAACATGGAGTAGTGGCCCCGTAAAAGCAATCCGGGCCCAGAAAATCGCTCCGAGTATGCAATAATATGCAAGAGTCGCTCGCGCCCCGCGCCGCTGGTCGGTCGCGGTGCTGCGGTGCTCAGCCTGCCTGTGTCTCTCCCGCTCTGGTGCCTTTTATCCGCGTGAAAGTTGAGTGATTCGTGCGCGAGTGAATCTTGTTGTTTATATTTTATCTTTGATTGCCTGCTGCCGCTTGTAGGGTGCTCTCTGCTCCTCTGCCGGCTTCTGGTATCCAGCCTCCGGTTTCCGGCCTTCTGTCTTGGCCCCCTGCGCTGGATTGTGCTCATTCGCCAGCAGCCGGAACCACCCGTCAACATGCAAGTGCTCCAACAAATTATTCATCGAGACCTCATTAGGCAAGTCACTCTGCTTGTTGTTTTCAAGATATTTATCTTGGCTGCATTTCCCGCTCTCAAGCAGTATCAGCACACATCGCCTCGGACACCCTTCAATCAGCGTGACCTTGGAATCCCTGCACCGCGTGCGGGCCAAGCATCTGTGCCCCGTCCCGGCGATCGTGAGCCGGTCCAGCCAGCTGACGCACGGTCCCAGCACACGAGACGGAAGAGGAGCACACGTAGTAGCCCTGGGTCGAGGCGCCGTGGCAGCAGAGGCGGCGTCAGGTGGGGAAGACAGCCGACAAACACCAACATTCTGGTGGGATTTCTAAACATTCAATCTATCAAACCAGCCGCAAAACGTCTCTCTCTTCAACATGAACTGGATCATTTCAATTTCGATATTTTCGGCCTTAGTGAAACTTTCTTGAAGAAATCTATCAAGTCCCGACTGGTCCTGCTGCCTGGCTACACCCTGTACCGCACCGACCGACCCGACAGCAGCGGCTACGGTGGGGTGGCGCTGGTTGCCAGGGATGGCTTCGACGTCACCACCATACAGCTCTCTGCCGCGCCCCGGCCACCCGACAGTCAACTAGAGATGCACTGGGCACTCGTACGGCCTGACGGGAGGCGCCGTCTGGTGGTGGGGGTCGGGTACCGCCGGCCGCGACATGCCGTGGCTCCCCTGAATGCGGACTTTTCAGATTTAGAATGCCAGTACCAGCAAATTTTGATGGACTACCCTGCTTCCCGAGTTCTCATTATGGGTGATCTCAACTGTGATTTTCTCAAAGATAACAATGATAATGCAAAGAAACGCCTATGTGAATTTTTGTCGGATTTTGATCTCTCACAATATGTCACTGCTCCTACTTACCGTACCGGCTCGCTTCTTGATGTTCTGATGTGCAATGATGACGATCTGGTCCGATGCTGCGGTGTGAAACATTGTCATTTTGGCCCTCACAAATTTGTACGTGCTTATTTATCTGTGCCGAAGTGGCGGCAGGCCAAAGTTACTGTTCAGACCCGCTGTTTACGCCGCATTGATACCCAGTCATTTCATCACGATTTGGTGTCCATCGATTGGAGTGGGGTGTATTTGTCACCAACTGTTTCCGAAAAGTGGGACCAATTTTTAGGGAAATTTATGCCGGTACTCGACTCCCACGCCCCCTTGCGCTCGGTTAAAATCAGAAACCCCAGCGCCCCCAAGCTCTCTGATACTACAAAAGCCCTTATGGCCCGGCGCAGGGAAGCCCTGACAGAGGTGGGACATGGATCAATCCGCTATAGCATCCTAAATAAAGCGGTGAAACGCGAGATTCTCCGTGATAATCGAGAGGAGTATAGCAGGAGAATAGAGGAGGGTGGCGCGCGGTCTGTATTTAAAAGCATAGACACGGCAGTTGGTCGAAACAATTTCGACAAACGCGTCATCCCTACCGCGTCCCCAGATGACCTCGACACTTACTTTGTGGGGGTAGGTCCCCGTGTAGCAGCGGAGGTGGCCGCGCAGGGTAGTTCCCCCAACCTACCATGCTTGCTACCCCGTGTGGGTGCCTGCGCGTTCAGCCCCTCCCCCTCTCACTGGCGGATTTTCAATTACTGGTCCTGGGGATGCGGTGCTCTGCCTCCGCAGGAGCAGACGGGATTTGCATGCGGATCGTGCGTCTGACCCTCGACGTGTTAGGAGATATATATCTTCACCTGGTCAATTCCTGTCTTGCGAACTCCGACTTCCCCCCCGCTTGGAAACATTCCCTCGTTTTTCCGGTTTATAAATCAGGCGATTCATCCTTGGCTTCCTCTTTCCGTCCAATTTCCATAGTTCCCACCATCGCTAAAATTGTAGAGCGTGCTGTACACCAGCAGCTCTACGGCTACCTGTCCTACAATCGCCTCCTCTCCCCTACCCAGCACGGCTTCCGTCCCAATCACTCTTGCGAAACCGCACTCCTGTCCCAATCCGACCGTATCCTTTCCGCCAACGACCGTGGGGATGTATCTCTTCTGTGTCTCCTCGACCTCAGCAAGGCATTCGATGTGATAAACCATGAGAAGCTCCTCGCCAAATTAAGCATCCACGGCATAGAAATATCCTGGTTTTCGGCCTACCTGAGTGATCACACCCAGAGCGTCAAAATTACTGATCGTTTAGGCAACACAAAAATATCTTCCCGGCTTCCCAACAACGTCGGTGTGTTCCAGGGTAGTTGTTTGGGACCGCTCCTGTACAGCGTGTTCAGCAATGACCTCAGCCTCTTTGTCGAAGAGGCAGAGGTCACTCAATTCGCAGACGACACGTCCTTACTCGTCAGCGGCAAAAAACGGGATCTAATATCCACTTCAACCACCGATACCCCACCCCTGATCGCCCGTCTCGAGCGCGTCCTGGAATGCCTTGATCAGTGGTTTCGTGCGAATGGCCTAAAAGTGAACGCTGCCAAGTCGCAACTTCTTCTTTTGGGCGGACCTCAAAATTTGCGCAACATCCCCGACTTTTCTGTAAAATTCCGTGATCAAAATCTCGTCCCCTGTTCTCAAGCCAAAAACCTCGGTGTCATTTTTGACCGCACGCTGTCCTGGACGCCCCATGTTACCCAGCTCACCGGCCGTTGTTTCGGCACCCTCATTGGTTTGTCACATGTGAGGCACAGCCTACCGTCCGAGATTCTCACTACCCTCGTTACAGCCCTGGTCATCTCCCAGATCCGGTACTGTATTTCGGTTTATGGAAACTCCACCCAAGAAAACACCAACCGGGTACAAAAAATTATCAACTTCGCTGCTAAGATGATTTTCGGCCGCAAAAAATTCAATCACGCCTCGGATCTGATAGAGGAACTGGGCTGGCTGAGGGCGGATGAGTTAGCCAGCTACCACACACTCACCACGCTCCATAAGATCCGTAGGCAGGGAGTCCCTGAAGAGCTGGCAGATTTGTTTCGAACGGTGGGTGAGCTGAGGGAGAGAGAGGTACCGCGTCGAGGCGATGACATCCATGATGATATGTCACTCGGTGGCGCACCGAGATGGGCAGGCGCAGATTTCGGGTCAGGGCTCCCTTACTGCACAATGCATTGCCTCCGGAGATCAGAGAGCTACCTGTGTCGAGGTTCGGCCGAGCTTTGAAGCGCCATATTGTTGGCGGCAGCGAATTATTTATGCTATATGACCCATGTGTGTATACGGTTTTGTTTTTAACATCTCATTTATCATATAGGCATGTATGCTAGTTTCACCTTCTAGCCTTTTATACCTGCATGCAGTTTTTAATTCTTGACTTTGAGCCGTAATAACCATGTCTTTATTGGATGGTTCAATAAACAGTCTGAGTCTGAGTCCGAAGCACCAACAAATCGCATCAAGTGTCAAAGCAAAGCATATCGTGCCACGGACCCGAAAATCGAGCCGGAGCTACGGCAAGAATCATGCTGCGTTCCGGAAAAGCGATCAGGGCTCTGTGAACTACAGAAGACGTCAGAAAAAGTGTAGTCGGGCCCAGAAAGCTCGCGTCGAGACCACAACAACACCGCTTCGTGGCCCCGGTAACTCACGTCGGGGCATCGACAGCTCGCATACGTCCGTGAAGTTGGCAGTTCTACATTCATATTCAGCAGAAATCGACGACCCCTTCGATTTCGCCAAAACTCCGTGTCACGGTAGTCCTAAGGTCCCTGATGAGCCATCCAGACGCATTTCACGGGGCATTGCATAGTTTGACCTCCAGAGGTAAAAATACGTCAACCATTCATTAATGTCTGAACATCAATGTTGTATAGACCATTCGATCCGCAACGACACGCTGATTCAGAAACAGCTCTCTGTTATCCTGTAGCGTAAACGGTTAATGAGGTATGACCAATTATGTACATCTATTCGCCAAAACATTGCCTCCCACACATTCCCATGCATTATTGACATTCCCAAACGAGAATCTGTATGATAGACGCATAGTTGTAACGCCAATAACGCGCGTAATCCAACGGTGGCATTATAATCATTGACGTCCAATTAATTCCGGAGATATATCAAAATATGTTCCGATAAAATCAGTTTTGGGCCCAATGGTTAATTTGCCATATGGTTTAGCATGGGACCACGCGTGACTTGAAATAGCGACCCCTTCGATTTTTCTTAAAATCGCCACAAACGTATGTAATGCCAAAACACGTCGACAACTCACCCCATTTTCTGGCCATCGAAAGATTTGATCTCCAGAGGTCAACGAGTCCCAGTTCGATATTCGAATTTGACATATATGTGTGGATGGAGCATGCGACTGCCATTAGCTGACATGCTCAAGTCGTACTGTAAGAAAGCAAATCAATGACGCTTCAAATATGAAGCGAAATTTTAGCGGTCAAGGAGACTCGTGACGCTTCCAGGTCAGGGGTCATGTCAGGTTAAGCCGTCCACATGATAACATGTATATAAATGACACATATTTGGAACGCCCACAATGTGGGCAGTCCAGCGGTGACATTAGTAGCATTGCCGTCCGATTAATTCCGGAAATATATCAAAATATGTTCCGATAAAATAAGTTTTGAACCCAATGGTTAATGTGCCATAGGGCTTTAGAATCATTCACGTCCGGTTAATTCCGGAAGGTCTCGGCCACCGTCCACCGCTAGATCGGTGATTCCCTTAGCCTCCGCGCGAATCTCCAAACGAAGGCACGTGGGGAAATGCTGATCGAGCGGCGCGTCGAAGTTATCTAGGAACTGGTGCAATAGATGCAGCGGACGCCGACGGTCACCTTGGTGCGGTAGGCGGAAGCATGGATAATCCCAAGACGCGTCGACAACCCACGCTGTTTTCTGGGCGGCGGTGTCGTCACCTTGACCGCACGTTAGCCCACGCCGTCTCAGTGGGGGGGGGGGGTCGTTGACGACCCCAAGGTTTTCCGCCGAGAGGTAAGGAACGGCGTGCGGCTGCGCGCCGAAACTTCTCATGCCGTCTCCCACATCAAGTTGGTATGTTGTGTGAACATTTTGAAGTCAGGTCATCTAGGGTCAATGGGTTTGTTTATCTCTGTGGATGCAACAAAACGCACTAGAGGAACTTTTCTTTTTTTCCGTTTATTTATTTCCTTTGCATATTTGCCCATCAGAGTCAAAATCAACGATTCTGGCTAAAGAAAAAATTTTTTATTGGTGCAATTTGACTTCGAACAACATTTTTTTCGTTCCGCTGTGCCCATGAGAAAATGAAAATTAAAGAAAGCATGAGAAATGCAAATTTTAAACTTTCGAAAATACCAAATTTTGATTTTTTGTGACCAGACATTTTACGATTCTGGTCGATTTCGCTTTCCTTTTCCGATTCCAAATAATCCTTTTCGTCACATCTCTCTCGAAATGAACTCCTCAGAGCCACAGACATGATGTATGTCGTGGAAACCTAGGCCCCTAGTGACGCCACTTTTGGGGAAAACATTTTTTTTGGGGGTGGTGTATGATCCTACTCGTCGAGCGTTTTTCGATGACACATAATTCGTTTTCGTGCGACGCTTAGTTGGAGATTAGATGGGGTTCCCTAAGAACCCCCCCCCCCCAACCCAATCCCGAGGCGAGGTGTGAGGATCTGACAGGAGAGATGGGGCGAGATAATTATCCTGGAGATCTATTGGGCTGAACACCTGCGGGTAAATTGCTTCATATTTGTGAACGCTTGTGCAGTGGGCCAAGGTATGAACAACAAACTCTGCTTAGTCCGGGTTTTGATCCCATCGCTGTTTACGTCAAGCATTCGGAATGCATTGATCAAAATTCATATTACATTAATAAGGTATAAAGGGTAATTTATAACAGCATATAAAATGGCACGCTATGGAATATCACGAACAAGATGAGAGACGTTTGTGACAATATAGGTGCCATCACGGAAAGTTTTTAATAGCAAACAATTTATCCACAGTTGGACGTTTGGAGTCCTTTATGTGAAGAAAATTTGTGTCCTTTATATGCATGCCATCACGTGAACGGCTTGACCTGACATGACCTCAGACCTGGCAATGCTACGAGTTCCTTGACCGTTAAAATTTCGCTTCATATTTGAAGCGCCATTGGTTTGCTTTCATTCAGTAGGACTTCAGCATGTCAGCTTATGGCAGTCGCATGCTCCATCCACACATAGGTCAAAGTCGAATATCCAACTGGAACTCGTTGACCTCTGGAGGTCCCATCTTTCGATGCCCTGGGAAACGGCGTCAGTTGCCGAAGTGTTTTGGCATTAGATTCTTTTGTGGCAATTTTGAGAAAAATCGAAGGGGTCGCGATTTCAAGTACCGCGTGGTTCCATGCTAAACCCTATGGCAAATTAACCATTCGGTCCAAAACTGATTTTATCCGAACATATTTTGATATATCTCCGGACTTAATCGGATGTCAATGATTCTAATGTCATCGTTGAACTGCCCACGTTATTGGCGTTCAAAATATGTGTCTTTTATATACATGTCATCATGTGAACGGCTTGACCTGACATGACCTCTGACCTGGCAACGTCACGAGTCTCAATAACCGCTAAAATTTCGCTTCATATTTGAAGCGCCATTGATTTTCTTTCTTCCAGTACGACTTGAGCATGTCAGCTAATGGCAGTCGCATGCTCCATCCACACATATATGTCAAAGTCGAATATCGAACTGGAACTCGTTGACCTTTAGATGTCACATCTTTCGATTTCACGGAAAATGGCGTGAGTCGTCGACGTGTTTTGGCATTACATATGTTTGTGTCCATTTTAAGAAAAATCCGAAGGGGTCGCGATTTCAAGTCCCACATGGTCCCATGAAACGGCAATTTAACCATTGGGTCCAAAGCTGATCTTCGCGGAACATATTTTTATATATGTTCAGAATTAATCTGACGTCAATGATTATAATGCCACCGTTGGACTTCCCACGTTATTGGCGTTACAACTATGCGTCTATCATACAGATTCTTGTTTGGGAATGTCAATAATGCATGGGAATGTGTGGGAGGCAATGTTTTGGCGAATAGATGTACATAATTGGTCATACTTCATTAACCGTTTACGCTACAGGATAACAGAGAGCAGTGTCTGAATCAGCGTGTCGTTGTGGATCGAATGGTCTATACAACGTTGATATTCAGGCATTAATGAATGGTTTACCTATTTTGACCTCTGGAGGTCAAACTATTCTATGCCCCGTGAAATGCGTCTGCATGGCTCATCAGGGACCTTGGGACTACCGTGACACGGAGTTTTGGCGAAATTGGAGGGGTCGTCGATTTCTGCTGAATATGAATATCGAACTTTTGCCAACTTCACGGACGTATGCGAGCTGTCGATGCCCCGACGTGAGTTACCGGGGCCACGAAGCGGTGTTGTTGTGGTCTCGACGCGAGCTTTCTGGGCCCGACTACACTTTTTCTGACGTCTTCTGTAGTTCACAGAGCCCTGATCGCTTTTCCAGAACGCAGCGTGATTCTTACCGTAGCTCCGGCTCGATTTTCGGGTCCGTGGCACGATATGCTTGTGCTCCGACACGGATTTTGGAGCCCACGTACATTTTCCGGCTCCGCACGTTTTTCTCTTACTGTACCCTACGATATTTTGCTTTGACACTTGATGCGATTTGTTGGTGCTTCGGAGCGATTTTCTGGGCCCGGATTGCTTTTACTCCAACTCCAAGTTGCATGACTTCGATTTGGTTTTTGGGACCCGGTTCGATTTTTTAGACCCTGGCCCATTGTTTGGAGGACCTCAACGCAATTTGTCGCCCTGACCGGAGTTTTGGATGGCCCGCTGTGTATATTTCGCGACTCCATTGAAGAGGGGGAGGGGTACGACGCGAAGTTCAGGGCCTTGACGGGACCTCTGTTTGTCCGGTGTGATTATTGGGCTTCGACGTGAGATTTCTTGCCCCGCTGCATTTAGTTGTGGCTCAGACGAGTATATTGCATTTATTTTTGGCAATAATATGCAAAATGAGTCAGTTAAAATTAGCACTATGATAGCATTAACTCCATTACTCCTTTGCATATGCCTCTTCACAAGCGCACCATGCTCCCTGCGATACATATGTACCCAAAGCTGTAATTATTTCCTGAACACCTGCAAATTGTCGTCAACGTCAACTCGCATGGGGGCCCAACACCTTGCGCCTGCATCGAAAGATCACACAAAGTCACAGAAAAAAACCGTGTTATGAACTAAGATATATTAAGTTAGGATATTCAACATTAATTTTTATATTTACCTCATGAATATCTAAGATAATTTGTCAGATTTAGTTTTAGCAGTGCTAGCTGACTTATTAAGGGATACTAGAACAAAATAGCCATTTAACAGGGGGTTGAAATATACTGATTTAGAAGCGCCTGGGATAGTTGTGACCCCGTCCACAGGAAATATCAGTTGTCAATAATTACTTGAATTGGAACATTTTATATGGATCACTTTTAAAATGGTGGTCAAAGTCCATCGCGTTTCAAATAATGAGGATAGGTGGTCCACATCCGAATCCGTTTTCCCCGAATACGCCACTGGTGACACCCATGAATACATTCTGGCATGCATTTTTGACCAACACAAGTAGTATGCATTAGCTAATGTTAGGCCAGGTCACCTTGCCTTAAAAATGATTTTGGCTTTATTTCAGATATATTGTGCTGCTTTCCTCCTCCCTATTAACATCTTCGCCCTGCTGCTTATCTGGACGCTTCCCTCTCGGTGAGGGGATGAAGGCCGAGTGGTTAAGGTGTTGGGCTCTGGGTGCCAAAGGTCCCGGGTTCGACACTAGCGCCGCTCGGGACATTTCCCAATCCCGCGGTCCACCGGCGAACAGTGTGGGCGGCGTCATTAGCCGTAACTGTCCATAAACTGCGTCGTGAACCACCCAATAAACAAATAAACAATCTCTCTTCGTGCATCTAGGCACCTATTTTCTCCACCTTGCTTTCTGCCTTTGCTTTCCTGATAATTCCTTTGCTCTTATTGCCTTTTGTCTTTGTCTGTTTGTAGCAAGTATGGCTGCTATTCCTTTTCGTCATAGTCAGGTCTACTTGTGCCGGGTCTGTATGCAGTTCCTTTCCGTAGTCAGGTCGTCGGTTCTACATTACTGTTTTTATGCGAGGCTTGCCAAAGTCAAGCTAAGCCTCCTAACCAAATTATATATATATATATATATATATATATATATATATATATATATATATATATATATATATATATATATATATATATATATATATATATATATATATATATATATATATATATATATATATATATATATATATATATATATATATATACAAAGACATAAAGACATAGAGACCTAAAAGATCAGTGCCACTATGAGCCACGAGGGCTCTTCTTGGATGCCCTCTGTCAACTCAACCAGGTGCCCACCAAATCTGTCGATGAGCTCTCCTTGGCATTCTGAAAAGCAAGCCCTCTATTTGTATAATGATTGTGCTGTTTTCCAAGATGCTCAATGTGATGCTACTGATAATGGTCTCTGGCAGCTGGTTACGGTGTTCTATTACCCTGTTGGTGCAGCAAAAACTGTCATAACCTTGTCTTCCTGTTGCTAACTTTAATTTTGAAGTGGTGACCGCTAATTGCATCATTTCTGTTCAATTTAAAAATTTCCCTGCGATATTCCTTCTCCTGACAATGTACAAAGTTAAAGACCTCCATGAGATCTCTTCTCAGCGTTCTATATTTAAGTGAAAACATATTATATTCCTTAAATCTTTCCTCATCATATACCAGGTTGCCTCTGCCATTAACCATTGTTGTAGCCCTCTTTTGTACTCTCTCTCTCTCTCTCTCTCTCTCTCTCTCTCTCTCTCTCTCTCTCTCTCTCTCTCTCTCTCTCTCTCTCTCTCTCTCTCTCTCTCTCTCTCTCTCTCTCTCTCTCTCTCTCTCTCTCTCTCTCTCTCTCTCTCTCTCTCTCTCTCTCTCTCTCTCTCTCTCTCTCTCTCTCTCTCTCTCTCTCTCTCTCTCTCTCTCTCTCTCTCTCTCTCTCTCTCTCTCTCTCTCTCTCTCTCTCTCTCTCTCTCTCTCTCTCTCTCTCTCTCTCTCTATCTATATATATATATATATATATATATATATATATATATATATATATATATATATATATATATATATATATATATATATATATATATATATATATATATATATATATATATATATATATATATATATATATATATATATATATATATATATATATATATATATATATATATATATATATATATATATATATATATATATATATATATATATATATATATATATATATATATATATATATATCTCTCTCTCTCTCTCTCTCTCTCTCTCTATCTCTCTCTATCTCTCTCTATCTCTCTCTATCTCTCTCTCTATATCTCTCTCTCTCTCTCTCTATATCTCTCTATCTCTCTCTATATATCTCTCTCTCTCTCTCTCTCTCTCTCTCTCTCTCTCTCTCTATATATATATATATATATATATATATATATATATCTCTATCTCTCTATCTCTCTCTCTCTCTCTCTCTCTCTCTCTCTCTCTCTCTCTCTCTCTCTCTCTCTCTCTCTCTCTCTCTCTCTCTCTCTCTCTCTCTCTCTCTCTCTCTCTCTCTCTCTCTCTCTCTCTCTCTCTCTCTCTCTCTCTCTCTCTCTCTCTCTCTCTCTCTCTCTCTCTCTCTCTCTCTCTCTCTCTCTCTCTCTCTCTCTCTCTCTCTCTCTCTCTCTCTCTCTCTCTCTCTCTCTCTCTCTCTCTGAAGGCCAACAATCTTTTTCATAGCCAGGAAACCAAGCTTGGACGCAGTATTCCAAATGTGGCCGGACATATGAACAGTAAAACTTCCTGATGACTTTCTCACTTCTGTATGATACATTCATATTTATTGCCCCAAGCATTCTCAGTGCCTTCTTCCTGGCTTCCTTAGTCTGTTCTGATGGCCCCATTTCGTGTTCAGAATAACACCCAAGTCCCTCTCATGCTCAGTCACAGATAGTACTTCCCCGCATATCAAGCATGGAGCTTTCATATGCTTCCTAACTACATGCATGATTTTGCATTTATCAAAATTATATTTCATTTGCCATTGTTCGGACCACTTCACAAGCTCGTCTAAGTCTTTCTGCAGCGGGATATACTCATTGTGAGCTGTTATTGCCATAAAAAACCTTCAACTTATCCGAGAATTTCCGAACCTTACTGCTTAGGCCACTTTGAATGTTATTTTAAAATATAGTGAACAGCAGTGGCCCCATTACCGACCCCTGGGGGCTCCACTAGGAACATTTTGCCATGATGACTTTGTACCATTTAGCATCACTCTCTGCTGTCTATCGGGAAGTCAAAACTCTTTCCATTTTAGGACACTACCTGCAATAATACCATGTACCTGAAGCTGCATCATTAACCGCTTATGGGGTACCTTATCAAAGGCCTTACTAAAGTCAAGATATGCTACATCAACCTGATTTCCCTCATCAAATTGTTCTGTAGCGAAGTTAAAAAAGCCCAAGAGATTTGTGAGACTTCGGCTTTATTTTCCTGATATGATTCAAGACGGCATCCCTATCAATGAAATCAACATCATTTATCCGATCACATGTCACTGAACTGTGATGTACGGTTGACAGATTTGTCATATCTTCCAATGCGAACACTGATTTAAACTGCTTGCTCAGTTCCTCAATCATTTCACCATCCTCACTCAAGATAGTCCAATTTACTTAAAGTGGACGAAATGTGCTAGAAACTATACTCAGCTTGTAGAAACTAAAGAACTTTTTGCTGCCCCCATTACAGTTCATAGCCACGTTAGACGGGGACGAGTAGTCTAGGGGTAAGTTGCAAGTCTCACAATCGAAAGGTTATAAGGTTATAGGGGTAAGCATCAGACGCAATGCTAACACACGCCCTGGAGGAGGGGGAGGGGGCAAAATCCGCCCACCCCTCCGGTTTTCGTAGATAACTCCAGATTTTACCGGCCGATATACGCATTGTTTGTGTACCCGCTAATAAATGACCGGCACGTTGTTTAAAGTAAGAAAAATGGGAATCGACCGGAAATTTTTCCAGTTATGGATCGCTAAAGTAAAAAAATTTATCAGCGCCATACCACAAATATCGACGCTGATGCGCTTCCCGTATATAAGCAAAAAAGAACCTTTCTTGGTTAGGTTAGGCTAAGTTAGGTTAGGTTAGGTTAGGTTAGGTTAGGTTAGGTTAGGTTAGGTTAGGTTAGGTTAGGTTAGGTTAGGTTAGGTTAGGTTAGGTTAGGTTAGGTTAGGTTAGGTTAAGTTAGGTTAGGTTAGGCTAAGTTAGGTTAGGTTAGGCAAACCTAGTGACTTGTTTGATGTACATTGTCATGCTACATTGTTTCAAAGGCATGTCAAGTCAGGTCAAGATAGATGAAATGCATAACAGGCTAATGGAACCAAACTTGGTCAACTGGAATGTGTCATAAATGCAAGTGACTGTCATGCGATTGATATCACTTTACATATTACTCCCTATTCATCCCGAAATATACTGTTTGTCTTTCTGTGCCTAAGGGTTTCCATTCTTTATTGAAGTATTTCACTCCATTCTTTGCGAAGCCGATTGTGCCGAGCCGCCCAACGGAGCAGTCGGGTTGTGAGCCTGGTTCCGGTAACTGGAGCAGGTAATGACCTAAAAAAGTGCTTCTATGTTGGTGTCCTGAGGTCAAGTGGCGAATCTGACGTCTATATTGCATCATTAGTAGTGTTCAAAATATCATTAATGGCAATTTTGGAGCATTTAAGCACAATCACAGCGATCCATAACAATGACAAGCCAAGCCACGCAAAACCGGAAAATTGTGTTATTTTGACCTAATTTGGCCTTGAAGATATTGACCTAAGGTCATGAACTTTGCACATAATAGAGTTCACTGTCGTGCCCATGCACCCTGTGAACTTCGTTGCTCTAGCCTTCATAGGAGCTGAGATCTTAGGGGGGAGGTATCCGCACCCCTCCAGTGCGCGTTTATTTTCGGAGGCCCTCCAGAGCGCGGGTTAAGGGGGATCACCGGTAAAGAAAGAAAACAGGTTCCTTATGCCATTCAAGAACTGTGAAGCATGCGCACGGGACAAGGGCGTCCTGATGCCCGCTAGTGTGTGCGCGAAGAATATAGTTACAATTTATGAGACTCTGTTTCCATAAAAGATGATGCTACGTGCATTGATGAAAGTTAGCTTGCCTTCACACGTGCATTTCATTGCTATTTACAGTGATATATTGCGCATATTCATTTTGCGCAATATAACATGCAATGCGCATGTTCATTGCGCATTGCATGCAGGCGGCCGGCCGCCGGCGGCTCCCGGCCCGTCCCCGACTGCGCGCCGCCATTCATATGGTGGGGTGCAAACCATTCCCTGAGCGTTAATGTGTCCCAATGCCAAAGTTACAAGCAGATTTTCATATTTGAAACGATAGGCGATGTGCCTGGCATGAGTTACTCCACCATTGCAGTTGAGACCGACAGGTTTTCTCTATATCGTTTAAGAACATTACGCTATGGGTGCTAAATAGAAATAATGCATTTACAACCGTGAATTTGTCCAACACCATTTTAGAGTGGGAGAGACGATGTTGCTTAGCATTGTTGAAGGGTGGAACATTACTATTTGTCATGTCACCGCTCGGCGCCTGTCCGGATCCTCTGGGCAGCAACCGTCGGCGCTTAACGTACATCGAGCCATGCCAGAACCTCAATAATGCCGGACAGCTTCATGTCAAGAGGGAAACAATGAGAAGGTTAGTTCTCTATAAAAGTAATTGATTATGCCATCAGAAGGCAGCTGATTTCATGCCGGATTATTTCAGGCAATTGGAAATCAATTCGCTTATGTAGAACATCTGATATACAAACAAATATAATATAATGTGATAATCAGAGATGGAAATCCTGGAGTTGAGTGCAGAAATGACAGGGTTATATATATATATATATATATATATATATATATATATATATATATATATATATATATAAAAGTAGTCGAGTATGGCATTAGAAGACAAGTAATTTTATATCGCTTTAATTGAGATCATTAGAAATTAATTCGCTTATGTAGAACTCCGATATTCAATTTGAGGGAATAGAATGTCACAATTCGAGACACAAATTTTGGAATTTAGTGCAAAAATGTCAGGGTTAAATATGTGTAAAAGCAGTTGAACATGGCATCAAAAGGCAGCTGATTTTATGCCGGTTTACTTGAGACCATTGGCTATTAATTCGGTACTGCAGAACATTTCATATACAATTTAAAATAGCACGATGTGATAATTTGGAACGCAAATTCTGGAATTGAGTGCAAAAGTGACAGGGTTAATGGAAGTTATTCAAGATGATATAAAATGTAGCACGTTTGATTTTCGTTTAGTTAAAAACATTGGATATTGTCAGCACATCACACAGAAGATGTATGACGTTCTTTTATCACCGCTATTATGTTCGCCAATGACGCCTAACGAGTACGTTAGACTTTACCCACTCGTAGCAGGGAAAATAAAATATTTGAATATGGTTTTATTGTAGTAAATATAAACACCGAATAACCTTTCTTGTTATACGGGGAGACAGTTCGATGCAATGACAACCAGGTCGAATAAAGGGTATACTACTGAGGACACGTGCCACCCACATGGAAAGTGGCGTCCCTCCGGCCGGGAACAGGCGACCTTTTGAAAAGGTTCCTTTGCACCCGCCCAAATTTTTCAACCAAAGTCGGCCACATGAAAGAAAAGGGCACCCCTTGGAAAGAAAAGCGCCCCTTTGGGAAGGACCGAGTGCATCCCGCCCCCTTGAATTTTCAGCCAGGGGCTCCCCTCCAGGTGCTTTCGCAGTGGCGCCGCTCCAAAGAAATGGCGTCCCTCCAGACAAGTGCCCACCATGACAAATCCAGGATCTAGCCCTGATTACAACATTGCTCTCTCGCGGTATGAAATCGGCTAGTTATAAAATAGTGCGCATTCGCGTGTAGTTTCTCTTGTAAATTTCACAACTTCCATTGAACCATTCTGGAAAGCTCGTACAGAACACCAATGTGGCATGGGTAAATTTTAACCAGCGATGAGAGCGCCGTCTGAGGGGGTTATGACGGATTTCTTGGGGAAGTTCCTGGTCATATAGGACATGAGTGCCTGCTATCACAATGGCTGCAAAAATATATGTGATCCTCCTATTCCTGTTACACTCAATCATTGTACATACACCGGACCTTCGATGCGTTCGAAAATATTTTGATATCTCATTATTCCGATAAAATACGGCAAGCCACGTCGAATGACACCCACATAATGCAAATTGAAGCCACAGCAACGAAACACGAAGAATTTGAAGAATGAAAGCTAACCATTGACATTGAGGATTGACCTGAGATGCCTCATAGAACATTCAATGACACCCACGTGATGAAAATTTAAGACATAGCAACGATGCGCGATGACTTCGAGCAATTTAAACTAAACTTCGATCTTGTGGTTTGACATTGACATGTCCCGGTTTGAAATGTTACACGAGGTTCACTACGGGCTTCCTTGATACCAGATGTGGATAGATAAGGGCGAAAAAAATGCGAGGCGACCGAAGGATTAGCTCGAGTTTTGCCTTTAAATAACAACTTGATTGCTTTGCTTTCTGATACAGCACAACAAGCCACATCGAATGACGCTCATTTGATGGAATTTGAAGTGATAGCTACAGAACCGTGCGTTCGGTCGATAGCACTTTAATGTCACCATCTAATAAATCACGCTACCTTTGACCTTGAAGTTTAACCTTTGCATGTACCGGTTTGAAATGTTGCACGATGGTTCATCACTGGTTACCGCCTGTGGCCATATTTGGCAGGTTTTGGTGAAAACGGAAAAGATAGGAGACTACCGAAGAAACCGGTTGGCGTTGGACCTTGATCATTAAAGTGGTACTATTTGAGACCTATGTGGCTGTTCCCAGCGTGTCCAATGCAAGCAAAAACATTTGTGGTAAAGGATTCGAGCGAGCATAAGCCTGTCGCTGAATACCAATGCCAATACGCCTCTGGTGAACTCGTCGCTTAATACGAATGCGAATACGACGTTAACTTGACGTACGTGCTTAGGGTTGTCCATGACTCCCCCATGGTCTTGAAGATACCCAAGGACAATCAGTCACGTTTCTTCAACATATATGAATATACGCACAGGGGAATGCAGCCTAAAACGTATAAAACCTTGCGATAATGCAATTATGTTGCCTCGGAAAGCGTAATTTTCCACCAAAGCCAGAACACACCATGGTCAAAGTTCATGCTATTCAAGAATAGCTTGGAAGCAAACATTTCTAACGCTTGCTGATTCACCATTCAGAGATTTTGGGACGACAGATATCCCATGAATCTCGTCGATTGGCTAGATGGGCTTCTCGTATTTTCGGTGATCCTCTTGTATATATATATATATATATATATATACATATATATTCACTTTATAAAAGATTAAGTATAATTTTGCGGCGACCATTCTCAGGTAGTTGAGGTTTGGGGGACAGGAAGGAAATTGGAGAGGACAAATCGCCACTTTTCAGAAATTGGGGGACATGTCCCCTAGCCCCCCAATGGTTACACTCACATATATACACACACACACACACACATATATATATATATATATATATATATATATATATATATATATATATATATCCTCTATTGCGCCCACTCTTTCGCAATCTCTCTCTCTCCCTTACCTCTCTCTCTTCCTCCCCACACCCTCCGTCCCTCGCGTGTTGTGTGTGTCGTGTGTCGTGTGTCGTGTGTCGTGTGTCGTGTGTCGTGTGTCGTGTGTCGTGTGTCGTGCGTCGTGCGTCGTGCGTCGTGTGTCGTGTGTCGTGCGTCGTGTGTCGTGTGTCGTGCGCCGTGTGTCGTGTGTCGTGTGTCGTGTGTCGTGTGTCGTGCGTCGTGTGTCGTGTGTCGTGCGCCGTGTGTCGTGTGTCGTGTGTCTTGTGGTTTCGTGTGGCTTTGTGTAGTGTGGTGAGGTGTCGTGTAGTTTCGTGTCGTATGGTGCAGTGTAGTTCCGTGTCGTGTCGTATGGTGTGGTGAGGTGTGGTGTCGTGTGGTGTCGTGTGTAGTGTGGTGTCGTGTCGGTGTGGGTGAGGAGGTGGGTGTCTCACCGTCTGGGTGATGAGACAGTATGTCGTACGATGAGGAGACAGTTCTGCTTTGAACAGCTTGGCTTTGGGTTTTATCAGAGGAAACGGTCATGCCGGGACGTTGGAATGTTCTTTATGAAGTTCGTTTTGAATATCAATATAAGCGTGAGAAAGGTGATCGCCAGTGTCATAGGCAGTATCCGCGCCCTGTGAGCGAAATGGTCAAGTTTTTTGGGAGTTGAGCTGTTGGAAGAATGGTA
Source organism: Imbricaverruca yamaguchii (assembly GCA_034440575.1). Taxonomy (NCBI): domain Eukaryota; kingdom Metazoa; phylum Arthropoda; class Thecostraca; family Neoverrucidae; genus Imbricaverruca; species Imbricaverruca yamaguchii. Next base: position 943,460 of record JAOTOL010001488.1, on the reverse strand, counting down.
GTGCAGATTCCACTTCTCACTGGTGTTGCTTAGATTCCGCGCACCACCATTATGTCAGCGTTGGCTGTGTACACGCCTGGACGCTACGCACACGCTAGCGAGGAGTGTCGCTGCTTGATTTGGGTCTTCTTAACTTCGGTGTCGTTCAACAGAACAGCTATTGCCTTGGTGTCATCAATATTTCTGCTTAGCTCTTAGTGTCGACAATACCAGTTAACTACCTGATGCTTAGGACTGTGTACTTGACACGTGCAATTGTGTACTTGATGCTTAGACCTGTGTACTTCAAATACTTGCGCGAGCTGAACGTGGCGTTTAGCCCTGTGTGCTTGATGTCTAAACCTGTGTACTTGATAGCACTTGGTACAGCCATCCGAGTGAACGGAAATTATGGGCAGGTGAAGCGATACAGTTTATGCTCCCCGTCGGGGAGCCTGAACTATATGAGTATATATATAATATAAACTATTTAATATAATATAAACTATACGTTATAAGGTGTCATGAGGTGCACCCGATACATGTGAGACGTGTCACGCAGGAACATCAATGGCGTTACAGAGGCTTCCTGCAATTATCATTTGCGAGCTTGAGCCACGTTACGGACGAGGGCTTCTTTGGTGTTAGGGAGAGCTTCTGAAGAAAATGTCGGTGTCTAGCGAGTGTACGTGTGAACCTTACACTAGGGTAGAACGTCAAAGACGAAGTGTTTTTCTGGGAAAAAAACGCGTAGTGAGGTTTTTTTGCCTTTGGTCATTATTAACATGAAACATTTTTAAAAAATTTTTAATTTCAAATTTTTGCTGCGCAAAATCGCACTTTAAAATCCAAAACTTCCCCCAAAATATGCCAAATTTGCTCTCAGTTCCTTTCTAATTAAGATAGAACCATGAAACAAGTTATATCATGTTGCACGCAACGAGATGAATATATCGACACTAAATATTATGACCTAAGATCACGGGTTCTCGCTCCAGGTCAGGTCATTTACCTCAATTTGGCCAAAAATAGCCTTTTCCGTAACTTTCTCGATATTATCTTGTGACGATTACAGAAGAAATCAACAAAATTTTGAATATATTTCTGATATGGCTACTACGCAGATTGTGATATCATTTAATGCGGCATTTCTCTTCAACGTCGGAGGTCAAGAGAGGTCAAAGTTCAGAGGTCACACAAGGTCAAAATCGAGAAGTGTTCGAAATTCCCAGTTTTGTAGTTGCAATATGAATTTGGGCGTCGAATTCGAATTCAGCACTAAAAATTACCATATATTCCTTTTGTCTTCTTTCAGTTCGTTTAACGATGCCAAGTAATTATGCACTTGTTATGTGTAACTTACGAGGAAAAAGTAGCATCTATCTCTATCGCTATCAGGCATTCTGATAATTAATTGGATGTTAGGTAACCCCAAATATCTTGCATATTTGGATCCTACATTTTACATAAAAAATATTACCAAAAATGTATTTAAAACAGAGAAGGCAAAAACTGTATACAACAAATTTTCCGTGCTTCTGCTTGAAAAGATCTATTGCAGTGCTGGAATGGCGCCATTATTTGTAAACAATGCAAGGTTAGTTGTCTGCTGAAAATAGCGGCGGAGCGTGTGCATGTGTAAACCAGGTCACAATCGGCAACGGGTTTGGCTGATTTTCTTGGTTCCGCTCAAAAGCTTGTGAGATCCGAATTGCCAAGGCTGAGGAAAGTCCTACGTCATGGCTTATTACTTCAGAGTACAGCACAGAGCACATATCTAGCCCATAAGATATATGTGTTCTGTAGGAGCACATATCTCTTATCGGCAGATATGTGCAGATACGGTTATGTCTGCATGATTCCCTATGCACTACCTGGCAAAGAGCTAACTTGAAGTTCCGTCCACCAGTCGTCCTAAGTTAGCTGCAACTATTGAGGAATAACGAGACAGCTCTGAAAATAGCATCCGACATGGCCAGAAGAAGAGTAACGTCGAAAGAAGGGGTGCAAAAGGCAACCGACAGGCTAGACAAACTTCTAGATTTGTCGCGCTGTAAATGTCCGATTGTGGCGTGCGGCCAAGCCGCTTGTGAGGGCTGTGACACTGAGGCGCACTGCGAGTGCAGCTCCCCCCGAGAGCGGACAATCCCGCGCATCGGACTCAAATTCCTCATGAGCCAAAGGCAAAAGTCAAGTGATATGAAGGGATCGATCCAGATGATGGGGAAATATGCCATTGAGTCCGGGAGACAGACAGACAGACATACAGATAGACAGACAGACAGACAGACAGACAGACAGACAGACAGACAGACAGACAGACAGACAGACAGACAGACAGACAGACAGACAGACAGACAGACAGACAGACAGACAGACAGACAGACAGACAGACAGACAGACAGACAGACAGACAGGGACAGGGACAGGGACAGGGACAGGGACAGGGACAGGGACAGGGACAGGGACAGGGACAGGGACAGGGACAGGGACAGGGACAGGGACAGGGACAGGGACAGGGACAGGGACAGGGACAGGGACAGGGACAGGGACAGGGACAGGGACAGGGACAGGGACAGGGACAGGGACAGGGACAGGGGGACAGGGGGACAGGGGGACAGGGACAGGGACAGGGACAGGGACGGAGAGAGGGACAGAGAGACAGGACAGGGAGGAGAGAGAGAGAGAGAGAGAGAGAGAGAGAGAGAGAGAGAGAGAGAGAGAGAGAGAGAGAGAGAGAGAGAGAGAGAGAGAGAGAGAGAGAGAGAGAGAGAGAGAGAGAGAGAGAGAGAGCACGTGACGTGAAGTGAGACAGGACACAGCAAGGGATCGGGATGAGAGGGCGAGACTCGAGAGTCAACTTCTAATAAAATGACTTCAGGGGAGATGAGAGAAATGATGCCTGAAGATGTCGATAACAGTGCCGACACAGAACATGATGCAGACTCTTTAACGAGTCAAGTGCAGCCCAGCGGCACCAGAAATATGGTAAAAATAAGGGATGCGGAGCAGAAGCCGGAGCCGGAGCCGAAGCCGCAGCCGCCGGGACATTTTACTCGGAGACGGAGTCGGAGCCGGAGCCGTGAAAAGCAGGGCGGCTCCGACTCCGAAAAAGGTGTAAGTTAAACAAAATTAGCAAACGTGAAGTGAACACATTATACCTGGTATGGTATGGTATGGTATGAAAACGCATTTTTAAAAGCCAAAATGTTTAAATACGAGTAACATGTAAACATATAATCAAATAATGATAGAATTACCAATAACCATATCCTAGCCTCAGTAGTCAATGCAATAGTTCAATGTTTAGTTTAGTTAAGTTAATTGTTTCCATCATCAACGGGTTGTTGTATCTTATTAGAGATGAGGTCAAACATTGCAATTTACAACAATGGCGTTCCTTGGACTGTTCACACGGAATGGGGAGTGTTGTTGATTCGAGTCTCCCCTCGCGATTTTCAGCCGGCGGCCGACACCCCGGCCGCCCGTATTGACGCCGCGGTGCCGGTATGAGACGCGCGGCGCTGAACACCGAAAAGTGATTTGGGCGGGGCGGGTGTTTATTTAGAGATAGATACAGGGCTTATATGGGAAAGTTGCTTACAATTGTCCAAAGTTGGCGCCCCTGAGTGGTGGCGGTTAACTTTTTTTTTACATCCCCCCTAGCTCTTACTTAACCCGTCCCGTCTCGGGGGGATCCTCAACCGCTCCCCCTCAGGTTATTCGCGGATAGCGGACGAACGGCGCGCGGCAGCGCGCCCAAATTTGGCATACCTTTTCCCACATCAATTTGACATGCTGACTTAAAACTTTTAGGTCAGGTCATCTAGGGTCAACGAGTTGGTCAAGGTCAAGTGAGGTCACCTCCAAAAAAGTTCAATCAGTCATCACGCTTTAACGGTACAGATATTTTAATGGAATTTTCAGCGTTTGCTTATCTTTACGGATGCAAAAAAACGTACGAGTTGAATTTTTCATTTTTTAAAATCGTTTTTGACTACATATAGATTTTGCGTATTTGCCATATTGTAGTTCAAATACAGGATTCTGGCTAAAGTAAGCATTTTTTATTAGGGCAAGTTGACTTCCAACAACGTTTCTCGATCTGCTCCACCCATGGACAAAGAAAAATGAAAGACAACTTGAAAACTCAAAATTTTAAAATTTCACAAATATTTATTTGTATTTCTGGGGGGCCCAAACAAATTATAGCTCTGGTCGATTTCGCTGTCCTTTTCTCATTTCAAATAATTTTGTTCCATACATCCCCAAAATTAACTCCCCAGAGTAAAAAACATGTAATTCGTGAAAAGTCGTGAAAATCTAGCTCCCTGGTGACGTCACTTTTGGGGAAGATTTTTGTTGGGAGGTAGACCCAGACCCTACTCGTAGAGCACTTTCCGATGACACCTCTTTCGTTTTCGTGCGATGCTTAGTTTGGATTTTAGAGGGGGTCTTCAACCGTCCGCCCCCCCCCCCCCCTCCCCGAGACGGGGTGCGAGGATTTGACCGGAAAGACGGCGCGGGCTAATGGATCGATCACGTTTGGGATGTACGGAGCCGGAGCCGCTGGAGCCGGTACATTTTTCCCGGAGCCGGAGCCGCCGGGACATTTTACTCGGAGCCGGAGCCGGGATGCTTCCCCGGAGCCGGAGTCGGAGCCGGAGCCGGAGCCATCCCAAATTTTCCCGGCTCGGCATCCCTGGTAAAAATAGAAGACTGCACTCGCGGCTATTCCTTCAATGTGTCCGATTACGCAACCGCTGCTGTCGCGAGCGGATATCTGCGGGATCTCATGAGAGCTGGCATTGTACAAAAAAATATGGGACATCTCGCAGTAGATCGAATGAAGGTCACTAGGGCCAAGAACAGTCTGATGATGAGCATGAGGAAAGACGGAAGGAAAGAAGGCGGAGCGGAATGTGTTATGTTTGATAGCAGGATTGATGCGACTAAAGTCATTATCTATCACGAAGAAACACAGACAAATCACACGACAATGAGGATGGAAAACCACTATTCACTAACTGACGAAGCCGGAAAGTATCTCACTCACTTTACCCATGAGAAGGTAGAGGGAACCACGTCTTCTTCAGAGCAAGCTGCAGACTTCATTGTGAATTGGATGGCGACACACGGAGTTGATGAAATGCTCGTCGCTATCGGAGCTGACTCGACTGCAAGCAACACCGGCCACAAAGGTGGAGTCATCCACTTTATTGAGCAGGAGCTGGGGCGTAAGTTTGCGTGGCTGGTATGCGAGCTCCATGCTAATGAGCTACCTCTTCGCAACCTCATCGAACAGTTGGGTGAGAAGTCATTTCAGTTCGTAGCATGCTCTCACTAAGTCGTGTTGTCAGTCTAGGTAATCCGGTTATCAAGTCTCATTACGATACAGAGGCCAGTATTATGCCTGTCTTTGGATAGGGCCAGTTGTATTGCGATATACAGATGCATTCATGCCTGTATGCATTTGAAAAAATTGCGAATTCCTGCTGCAAACTTTCTGCCAAAGAAATATTTTAGCGCACTGAAAATCATGACTACTAGCATCCGGAACTCTAAAGGTATATACTAAATATATATACATTGCAGTTAGAGCATGTTTTGCAGATGGAAAGACAAACTCCAAGACGGGGTTTTCGGGCGAGGTGGGCAAACTGCTGCAGTGAGCGAAGAATGTCTCTGTGAACTTCAAGTTCAAGCCCATCACGACCGTGGAACCCTTGATCGATTTACCGAACGAATTCATGAGGAACTTGTCATCAGACCAGCAGTACGCGTACGGGATGGTGCAGGATGTGCGGTCTGGGGAGCTGCCGATGGGCATGGCCCTCTTGCAGCACAGGCCTATCTGTCATAGCAGGTGGTTTACCACAGGCTGTGCGCTTCACCGACTGTGGGTAGCCGACCACGGCCTAGCGGGAGAGATATTGCTGGGACTCGAGCGGCTCGTCACATTCGTTGTCTCCTGCTACTTCAAAATGTGGTTTGACATGGAGGTCAGAAGTAGCGGGCTGGACGCGCCCCGCCACGTCATCACGGCCCTTCGATGCCTCCGGCAACAGGATCGGGTGGTTCAGGACGCTGTTGCACCACACATCGAGCGTGTCGCGTGGTTTGCACACAGTGAGGAGATTCTGCAATCGATGGTGTGCAGCAGCAGCAGCACCGAGCGGGAGTTTGGCGTCGACAAAATCCTCCAGCTGCGTGAGGGCGATGATCGAGAGGACATGTCTGTCAGGGAAACGAGAAAGCCCAAGCTGAACGAGGGCGCCACCAAGCTAGAGGAACTGATAGACTGGATGCTCATAACGCACATGAGCCGGTGCTCACCTGCGGTCTCGGCAGCGATCAGGTGAAGGAGTTCATTGAACCTCCGATGATTGCTCCCACCTGTGCTGCTCATACGCAGGGCACCGAGCGCATAGTGAAGGAGGTAACGGCGGGATCTGCCGCAGTGTACGGGTTCGATCGCCGAGATGGATTTATTCGGGTTCGAGCTGCTCACAGGGAGATGCTGCCAGTGTTCGCTACTAAACGTGACATGATGCGAATGCAACATACCATGGAGGAGTAGGGAGAAGGCAAACGTAGCTTGCCTACAGTAGCATCACTGGTAACAGCTGTCTGTGATTGTAACCCGACAGGCCTCTTTCCCCCATGGCGTGTTTTTTGTCCTGTCGTCTGTTACAAATGTATCATATGTTATCATTCGATGTATGACTTTCATTCTTGTTAATGATGAATATAGTCGTATGTACCATCCGTATACTTTTTTTCACATGAAACAGGATTTATAATCAGGTATGATAATTTTTAGTGCTAGATTCGAATTCTGCACCTAGATTTACGTCTAGAACTTTCAAACCAGGAATCTCGGACACTCAAATTTTGACCTGATGTGACCTCTGAACTTTGAGCTCGCGTGACCTCCGACCTTGAAGAGAAATGTCACATTAGATATCACAAGCTGCGTAGTAGCCATATCAGTAAGTTATTCCAAATTTTGTTAATTTCTTCTCCAACCGTCACAAGATAAACCCCGGACAGTTAAGCAAATAGCTATTTTTGGACAAATTGAAGTCAATGGTTACCTAGAGCGAGAACCCGTGATCTTAGGTCATCATGGTTGGAATTGATGGATTCATCTCATTTCGTGCAGCATGATGTAACTTATTTCATGGTTCTATCCTAATTATGAAGGACATGAGAACAAATTTAGCATATTTTTGGTTTAATTTTGGATTTGAAAGTGCAATTTTGCGCAGCAAAAATTTGAGAGAAAAAGTTTCGTGTTCTTTATGATCAAAGGCAAAAAACCCCACTACGCGATTTTTCCGGAAAACATACTTCGTCTCTGACGTTCTAACCTACTGTACACGGATAGTAGCACGCGTGCAGTTGAGTTCTGACTGGATATAGTAGGGTCATGATAACTTTGGACGTGGTTGGCGTAGGTCATGCCCACATCAACAGCGTGTTCAACGGGAGTACATATGATGCTAAGCAGAATTCAACATGCTCCTTGAATCGCAGTTCTCTTGGCGATGGTGCTACAACAGTTGGCAAATGGGAAGCTGCAGGAAAAAGGATTTTTTTTTGCTGTGTGTACGTTCTGTGCTTGGTGATACAGATGCTGCTTAGGGTATGTTTGAAGTTAATATTTTTGCTGCCAACTGTAGCTAACCCTGATCCAATGTGTGCTAAGAGTACTTGCTCTTCCAGTGTAAAACGTGCCCTTCTCATAGTCCAGTAAGTGTTCTTCTGCCGTGTGCGTCCTCTCCACCAGTATTATATCGAATCAAAATGCAATGGGTTACCGAGGCCATGCACGTTTCTGAACTCCAACATATCGCTGCTACTCTCCGTTTAGAAATGCTAAAGGGAGCCACACCATCTCCACCTCCTAGGAAGGTGGCAAAATGCCAAGCAAGGGCAACACTTAGTTCCACCCAATTTCATGTCCCAGAAATTGCTGGGAAATCGGCGGTCATGCCATGGCTGCGTCGCCTGCATCGGGAAGCTATTAATCATTTCCACCATCACAAATCGTTCGGAATCAAAGTGTAGTTGCCAGTAGATCTGATGTGGTGACAGCGGCACCGCCGTAACGTCGCCTGGTCACCAGGCGAAAATCGCTCTCCATCTGAGAGCAGGGCGTCGCTTTTGGCGAGGACAACGTTCCGTAGCGGCCCTGTCGACAGTTTCGCGAGCGAGCGGGTGCGCACGGTAGCTGGCCGCATGTGACTAACGCCAGCCCGGTGCCGGCGGACCGGAGTTAATTGCACCACGTGTCGCTATAAAGGTCTCAGGTCTGCGGACATCGACACCAGTTCGCCTGACAGTAGCTGCACACCAGTACAAAGCATGCAGGTACGTACATCAAAAGCAGATAATGTCCGACGCTGCTGTCCCTTGCCGATGGACCATCAAGCCCAACTGTTCATAGTCGACAGATATGCGTTTCCCTCCCACGGTTTCCAAAACGTATATCATCGGCAACGTAACTGTGATGAACATACTTTCACAATCGTCATCGTGATGGTAATTAGTGGGCGGGCACACCTTTAATTTCATACACTCATAGCTCATGCTCATGAGTATACTCATATGTGATAGTCATGCATATGTTCATACTCATGTTCATAACCGTAAATGATTGACGGTTTGAACGTTGCAAATATTGGGTGGCTGCAAAAATTGGGTGACGATAGTGAGATGGTTGAGGGGAGCTGAGCAAGCAGTTTAAATCAGTGTTTACATTTGAAGATATGACCAATCTGCCGACCGTACACCATAGTTCAGTGAATGTGATCTGATAAATGATGTTGATTTAATTGATAGTGATGTTGTTTACAATCATATCAGGAAAATAAAGCCAAACAAGGCAGCAGGACCTGATGAAATTTATGCTAGGGTATTGCGGGAAGCTAAAAAGGAACTGGCAATTCCACTTAGTATAATATTTTGTAGATCAGTCTCACAAATCTCTTGGACTTTTCGAACTTCGCCACAGAACAATTTGATCAGGGAAATCAGGTTGATGTAGCATATCTTGACTTTAGTAAGGCCTTTGACAAGGTACCCCATAAACGGTTAATGATACAGCTTCAGGCCCATGGTATTGCAGGTAGCATCTTAAAATGGATACAATTGTGGCTTTCAGGTAGACAGCAAAGAGTGATGCTAAATGGTACAAAGTCATCATGGCAAAATGTTCTTAGTGGAGTCCCCCAGGGGTCAGTACTGGGGCCACTACCGTTCATTATATTTGTAAATAACATTGAAAGTGGCATAAGCAGTAAAGTTTTGAAATTTGTGGATGATTTGAAGGTTTTTAGGGCAATAACAGGTCAAGATGAGCATATCTTGCTGCAAAAAGACTTAGACGAACTTGTGAAGTGGTCCGAAGAATGACAAATGAAATTTAATTTTGATAAGTGCAAAATCATGCATGTAGGTAAACAGCATATGAAGGCTCCATACTTGATGGGTGGCCAAGTGCTATCAGTGACTCAACAGGAGAAGGATTTAGGTGTTATTCTGAACACAAAATTGGGGGCATCAGAACAGACTAAGGAAGCCAGGAAGAGACCAAGGAAGCCAGGAAGCCACTGAGAATGCTTGGGGCAATAACTAGGAATGTATGATACATAAGTGAGGAAGTGATCAGGAAGCTTTACTGTGCATATGTCAGGCCACATTTGGAATATTGCATCCAAGCTTGGTCTCCTAGCTATGAACAAGATTGTTGGCTTTTAGAGTACAAAATAGGGCTACAAAAATGGTTAATGGTATAAGCAACTGGCATATGAGGAAAGATTAAAGAAATTGAATATGTTTTCACTTAGATATAGAAGGCTGAGAGGAGATCTCATCGAGGTCTTTAAATTTGTCCATGGTCTGGAGAGGGGATACCTTGGGGAAATGTTTGAATTTAACAGAAATGATGCAATTAGAGGTCATAAATTCAAAATTAAAGTTAAATACAGCAGAACAAGGTTAAGGCAAACTTTCTTCACCAACAGGGTAGTGGAACACTGGAACCAGCTGCCAGAAAACATCGTCAGTAGCAGCACACTGAACATCTTTAAAAACAGCATAGACAATCATTATAAGAATAGAGGGCTTGCTTTTCAGTATTACAGGGAGGGCTGATTGACATATTTGGTGGGCAACTGGTTGAGTGTACAGAGTGTAACCAAGAAGGGCCCTTGTGGCTCATAGTTTCGCTAGTCTTTTATGTCTTTATGTCTAATATATAATTGCTACCAACGCTTGTTGGCAATACCTTATTCCTGCGAAGGGTCAGTTGTTGTCGATAACTAGTTATTTCCCATATCTAGTGGTGCCTGTTTTTAATATCGAAGAGCTCTGCTACAACCATGCTGCCCCGTTTCGTCGCGTCCATTCCCTCTAAACTAACTTGTTGATTCTGGTCATCACACATACCTGCCCTTTTACTGAGTGCCCTTTTCTTTACTGTGAAAGCAGTGTGCCCCTTGTGGCTTTCTCTTGATTGAGCTGCTGACTTACGTAACCCACGAAAGAAACCAATTGACCAAATAACCATTGGGCGCTAAATGACCAACCATGGTCGATACGCCCTAAAACCACAATCACACACACACACACACGACCAAATAACCATCAGGGTGGCATCATCTTCCGCATAATAAACACATGACGAATGACCTCATTAGAAATTGCAGTACAGGAGACAGCTTAGTCAATGCCAGGTTTGTCTCCGATTATACCTAAAACGCTTGGTAGGCTACTACGAAAGTTGGGTCACCTTTGCATAGTTGGCAAGCGCATCGTGTGTCCGAAAGGGCTTCAGTCTCCCAAAGTCACCAGGCTTAGACGGATCGGTCAAATAACGACTTCACTTCGGCAGATTTTCACATGTGCTCACTCGGTCTATTTCAGTTTCTCGTGATCACACTTGTCCTTCATGGAACGATGGCGGACTTACTAGGAAACCCATCTGGCTTCTACCAGCCTGCCAGACCACCGGTGACGCACCAGTCAGCTCCAGGTCATCAGGGAGGCCAGTATCCGGCGCAGCTCAAGTCACTCTACCAGCCCATACCCTACGCATACAACTACGCCGTCAATGATGACAACACGGGCACCAACTTCGCCCAGAACGAACAGAGCGACGGCCACCGCACCGACGGATCTTACACCGTGGCTCTGCCAGACGGCCGCATCCAACACGTCACGTACAGCGTCGATCCAGAGTCCGGCTACCACGCCGAAGTGACCTACGAAGGAGAGGCCACCTTCGGCGAAGAGGGTCGGACTGCACAGAGCCCGACGGCGCCGACGTCTGAGCTGCCGTCGGCGTATCCGGGCTCCGCGCGCGCTCGTTCCTTCAAGTCGGCATCTGAGCGGTCGTTTCCGCTCGTGTTCAGAGCTGATGCACGCGGACAACCCTCACCGTATCAGAAAGAGCTGTCCAAGACGGCCGACAGATCCAACGACTTCATCTCGCCTTTCAAGTCTCGAGCACTTGCCAGGCTGCAGAACCGATTGACATCCTCCGGACTGGTTATATTCGCGCCCAAACATCAGCCGCCACGTGTGCCTGACATCAGCCGAACTGTGACATCGCCACCCAGCCACACTGCAGCTCCAGTCTTCACACCGTCCACCGTCTATCAACATCAGTTCATACCGATCGTACCGTACCAGTCCAACCCGATCAGCGCCGGCAAGGACAGGTACCTGGCCAATGGCCACGAGCTTGACGTAGCCCTGCAGGCAGCAGCAGCTTCCGGTTCCGTTCGGCAGTAGCAGAGCCGTCGGTGACGTCTCTGAGGAGAGCAGGATATTTATAAGGTTGTTATTCGGGTTCTTATGGTTGTTATGATATTATGCTATATAATTTGTGACCGTTCTAATATACGCTGAAGCCGTTCCTTTACTTTTTTCTCGACAAAAAAGATGGCTGAACGTTTCGACTAACCAAACATAGATTGCACTGGAGTCCAATTGCTATACCATATAAAAATGTTGCAATTATGTCGCATGAACTCCATATTCGATGCATCGCCTCGAGACGCCGCGCGAAATTACGGGGCATTGGTGGGTCCATGTCTATCCCGAATGGTGGCAGAACCGGTCATTGGACCAAATATCGACCACAAGTTATTCACCCCAAGATGTGGACTATACAAAGACACATACTGTAAAATACTAGCACGAAACATATTTTGGAGCCAGTTATCAGTACCCAGCAGAATAAAGAGGAATAACATTTTTGGTTGTCAAAATATCGATCACAGCATATAAATATTTGTTGGCACGATGTTGAGTACGAACAGCTTACATTTCCTGCCAAAGTACTGTCCCGGTTCCGCCGAGACACTTACTGAAGGTGATCACACACGTCAACAACAAAAGTATTTAAACATATGCCTGCAAGAAACATCAGGTCATGACAGCACACCATAACATGAGTGTGACGTCTATTCATAAACACCTTTAACACCATGCGCTCTCCTTAACACTCCGCCGCACATTCAACACCAGCCGGGGATACATTGTCGACTCAGAAATGGATAATGCCAATCTTGCCAATGGACCGGCCCTCATCGAGGGAACATCACACGTGCACCACATCAGACGGGGGCACAGACAACACATAGCGTACAGCACATCAGTCAGGAGCCTAGAACCACACATAGCGTACAGCACATCAGTCGGGAGCCTAGAACCACACATAGCGTACACCACATCAGTCAGGAGCCTAGAACCACACATAGCGTACACCACATCCGTCGGGAGCCTAGAACCACACATAGCGTACACCACATCCGTCGGGAGCGTAGAACCACACATAGCGTACACCACATCAGTCGGGAGCCTAGAACCACACATAACGTACACCACATCAGTCGGGAGCCTAGAACCACACATAGCGTACACCACATCAGTCGGGAGCCTAGAACCACACATAGCGTACACCACATCAGTCGGGAGCCTAGAACCACACATAGCGTACACCACATCAGTCGGGAGCCTAGAACCACCAGTGATACATTATATATGGAATAGGGTGGAATATACCACTTTCTGAACACTCAATTAACACCCTTCTCGTAGAAGTATCGACATCCCGCTCCTTGACGCATGCTTATGAAGTCTTCGTGTCTCCCTTCCAACAGTATCTTGTTCATAAGTAGCATATGCATGCTTTCGATAAGTGACTCTGATGCACAAACATTTCGCAATTAAATTTCAGGTAAAAGGATTACCTATAATGTGATATGGCATGCAATACCTGTTTATATATATATATATATATATATATATATATATATATATATATATATATATATATATATTATTTTCCCTATCTCGGTCATAGCTCTTCTTAAATTATAAACTTCAAAACAAATGATTAAGGTATAGTCATAAGCACCTACACCATTTGTTCAAATTTGAGTCCAAAAGGCGTCAAAATCATTTTAAATGACATTAATTCCATGGCAAATTTCGACATCCTACTGTTCTCGTTTAGACATCTCACACCTAACAAAAAAAAATTAATCGTGTAGACCTACGCATAACGTACACCACATCAGACGGGAGCCTAGACCTACACATAGCATACACCACAGCAGACGGGGCACAGACCACACATAAGGTAGACCACATCAGACGGGAGCCTAGACCTACACATAACGTACACCACATCAGACAGGAGCCTAGACCTACACATAGGATGGTAGTGCTCATAATCGACGCCCACCAGCTGCCGCCACGCGTCTACATGCACGGGCACAAGTTCGAAGTGCGACGCTACGTACCACTCCCACTACGCTGCCACAATTGCATGCTCTATGACCATGGTGAACGTGCATGCACGGCTCTGGAACCACGCTGTGGCCGGTATGCAGGTCACCACTAAGCACCCGGCTAAACTGAAATAAAGTGAGATCGCAATTGAAATGAGACGTGCAACCTGGGACAGACTGCATCGCATCAGAAGCGCAAAACAATCGCCAATTATTCAGATCTTTTCACCACATCGAGTCAGCCGCCAATTCTTAAAAATCAGATTAGGTGGTTCCTTCGCTCTTGTAAAATGGCCGCGCGAACGTAACTTTTGGGAATCGACCACATCTGAAATTATGGCTGACCTGCTCATGTACACGGGGTAACTGTCTCTCCTATTCGGCAAGGGAGGGGCCCAGCATGCCTGTTCGCACCGACCACCATCCGTGGTAATATTGGTGGCTCGTGCACTCAAAATTATTATTGATGTTAATGTCCCCCAAAATCATCGCAACACGAACGGCGCTTGGCATTGCATATGGTGCAACCTTTGTCGAACTCATGGCGTGAGAAACTGAAGATCAGGTCAGGTCAGGTCACTGATCTATGACCTAAGAAGAGTGAACATCGTGGATCGTTTTTCCCCCAAATCAAGAATTATCGGCCATTAACCCCTTTCCGGGGGTTAAAGTCTTTCCGGTCAAATCCTCCCACCCCGTCTCGGGGGAGGGGGGGCGGTTGGAGACCCACTCTAAAATCCAAACTAAGCATCGCACGAAAACGAATGAGGTGTCATTGGAAAGCACTCGACGAGTGGGGTCCGAGTCCAGCCTAAAAAAAAATCGCCCAAAGGAGACGTCACCAGGGGGCTGGATTATCACGACTTTTCACGACTTACATTATGTTTTTGACTCTGGGGAGTTCATTTCGGGTTATATATGAAAAAAAAATTATTTGGAATGATAAAAGGACAGCGAAATCGACCATCCCTATAATTATTTTTGGCCCCCCAAAATAAAATTATATTTTTGAAATTTCAAAATTTTGAGTTTTCACGTTTCCTATAATTTTCCTTTTCCATTGGGTATAGCAGGCCGAGAAACATTGGTGGAAGTCACCTTGCCCTAATAAAAAATGCTTACTTTAGATAGTATCCTGTATTTAAACTGCAATTTGGCAAATACGCAAAATTTATATGTAGTCAAAAACGAAAAGAAATGAAAAATTAAACGCGTAAGTTTTGTTGCATCCGCAAAGATAAGCAAACGCTGAAAGTTTCATTAAAATATCTGTATCCGCTAAAGCGTGACGACTGGTTTATTTTATTTGGAGGTGACCTCACTTGACCTGGACTAACTCCTTGACTCTAGATGACCTGACCTAAAAATGTTTAATCAGCATGTCAAATTGATGTGGGAAAAGGTATGCCAAATTTGGATGCGCTGCCGCGCGCCGTTCGTCCGCTATCCGCGAAAAACCTGAGGGGGGGGGGGCGGTTCAAGACCCCCGAGACGGGACGGGTTAATATAACTTACTGCCCACAGTCATCGATGATGGATATGGTAGGGTGACAGACAACTCAAATAACTGTCATTTGTCTTTTGAAGGCTATCCCAGATCAATGAACTAACTTGTCAGATGGTCTTTGTCGGGTTGGGAGTAATTGTTGCAATTGTTGTAATTATTTAGTTAGTGTGTACAATACTAAACTGGGAGTATAATCTTGTCCTGCGCACCACAAAATAAGTTTTCATTCACTATTCAGTAAATGTCTAAGATGAGGCTAGACTTCCCACCTAATCCACTACTAAGAAGTGGAAGAAAACAAATGATTAGCGTCCCACGATGCCAAGTTATTATTTCACACGGTACTTTTCCCACCAAGCAGAAGCATGGTTTGGGACAGTCGGAAGATCAGGGTCATTACTGTCACACGGGCTTTTGCTCCTCATGGATGCAAATGTGTTGCCCATGCCTATGTAAGCACATCATGGTAGTTCACGCTCCATTCATATCAACATGTAGCCCTGAATCACCTACTCGCTCAATGCCCTGATGGTATCTGGTTGGCATGTGCCATGATCACAGGTATGCACCATCGGCCGCTGAAATAGCTACCACTGCACTCTACATGACTGTCGAGTGTCTCGTGTAGCACCCCCAAGCCTCTTCCTCTAGCTGATGCAACACACCTCTAGCATTGCATTAACTGCCGGTGACCTCAATTCGAGACTCAGCATGAGTGTCAGGTGTGTGCAGGATATCATCACGACTGCCGACTCCGTACAAACTGTCTGTCTCGGGAGTCTCGGGTGTGCGCAGGGTATCATCACGGCTGCCGACTCCGTACAAACTGTCTGTCTCGGGAGTCTCGGGTGTGCGCAGGGTATCATCACGACTGCCGACTCCGTACAAACTGTCTGTCTCGGGAGTCTCGGGTGTGCGCAGGGTATCATCACGACTGCCGACTCCGTACAAACTGTCTGTCTCGGGAGTCTCGGGTGTGCGCAGGGTATCATCACGGCTGCCGACTCCGTACAAACTGTCTGTCTCGGGAGTCTCGGGTGTGCGCAGGGTATCATCACGGCTACCCGACTCCGTACAAACTGTCTGTCTCGGGAGTCTCGGGTGTGCGCAGGGTATCATCACGGCTGCCTACTCCGTACAAACTGTCTGTCTCGGGAGTCTCGGGTGTGCGGTATCATCACGACTGCCGACTCCGTACAACTGTCTGTCTCGGGAGTCTCGGGTGTGCGCAGGGTATCATCACGACTGCCGACTCCGTACAAACTGTCTGTCTCGGGAGTCTCGGGTGTGCGCAGGGTATCATCACGGCTGCCTACTCCGTACAAACTGTCTGTCTCGGGAGTCTCGGGTGTGCGGTATCATCACGACTGCCGACTCCGTACAACTGTCTGTCTCGGGAGTCTCGGGTGTGCGGTATCATCACGACTGCCGACTCCGTACAAACTGTCTGTCTCGGGTGTGCGGTATCATCATGGCTGCCGACTCCGTACAAACTGTCGGCACTCATCACGGCACTGCCTGGATCCCGCCGTCCAACTACCGGTATTTGCATTGTGCTCAAAAGTGCTGAAGCACGTCGATGACTCCTTCATGACACTGGCGGGTTTGAGATCCGCTTATTTTAGTGTGGTTGGCGTGTTCAGACAGCATTGGTAAGGAGTGGCGCCTTCGCTGCCAGGGTGCTTCAGAGGTGTGACTCGGTAACCTGGACATTCCTGGCAGTCATTATATCTGTGTAAGACCTATGTACGTGATAAACATGTCTGGGGAGTGCCGCTATAGGGGCATGGCACTGGTGGAGTGACACTACAGGGGCTTGCTATGGACAACCATGGTGGGACTCGTGGCAATCGTTTATTTTACCAGTTGAATTAGCTGCTGCAGTACCTACTTGTCACAGTACAAGATGTTACAGTACCCAGCATAGTGGATTGGGGAGGGGTCCGGTCCTCACTTACGTTTGATATGATGCCAATGTTAAATTGTCATTTTTCCTGTTAAATCTGAATATATGTCCTGAAATGAGGACCACTGGCTTGGCGAGAGATATCCAGCCTTGGTATGCACCTAGACACAAGGAAATCAACAATGTATCACAAAAAATAGCA
This sequence comes from Imbricaverruca yamaguchii, assembly GCA_034440575.1. Lineage (NCBI taxonomy): Eukaryota > Metazoa > Arthropoda > Thecostraca > Neoverrucidae > Imbricaverruca > Imbricaverruca yamaguchii. The sequence continues at coordinate 926,058 of JAOTOL010001488.1, read as the reverse complement.
GATGAACATATAAGCTTGACGTTTATAAATATGCACGGTGAGGGACTCAAACATCTTGCGGATGTTCAAGTACCGCATGTACAAGCCGTATCACTAGAAGACGTATCACTGAAAGCTGTATCACCAGAAGCCATAGCATTGCAAACCGTATCACTAGAAGTCGCATCACTAGACGCCGTATCACCACAAGCCATATCGCCGGAAGCCGTATCAAAACTGCGGCTTCGGAGATGACGCCATAAATGCTTTTAATTTGCTTAGTAAGACTCTACGTCAGGCTAGAAGATGGGGTAGCCTTTGGTTCTTTTACGAAGCATTCAATCGCTAGGTCATATAGCGTCGCCAATCTCTCACGCCGATTGGTCGCGGGTGGACTCGGTAAATGCCATCGGTTGTCAAATTCGAACCCGGAATCTTCCGATCAAGAGTCCGACGCTCTACCAACTGAGCTACTGAGGCCCCCGAAGATGGGGTACGCAAAAGGCAGAGTAAAGATAGGGGATGATCCAGGAATTGTATTCTGGTGGAACTTTTGTTCTAGAGGGGCACTATTTTACCGGATGGGCGCTTTGTCTACGCTGGGGACGCCATTGACTGGAAAAAAATCGCTGAGCGGTGCGGGGGTGCATTTGAGCGTTCTGGAGGAGCACCACATCTATATCGGAGGACACATGCCCTCAATTTCCCTCCTCTTTCGGTGACAGGCCTATGTTAGCCATAGGCTGAGTAGACAGTCAAACAGTGATAGGCGTGTAACTGGAATGGCTGTCGAGACAGGTGGGCAACGCATTGTCCATTGTCAATTGTCCTAGTGTCAGGGTTGGACAACAATCTAGTGTTGCCAACTGGCAGCGCACCTCCGCAGCCAGTACACAATCGGAAGAGCTTAGGGACACCACCAAGTATCCCATAGATTGCGCGGAACAATTGCCCTGCAGTAGGCGCTCTTATCCAAAGGAAGTGTTCGGGAACCTGACCGCTGTTCTCTCTTTTTAACACATTCAAGGGGGTGTTGGACACCGGAAGGGATTTATGGCGGCAATAGGAAGCATTCCCCAGCAGGAATAATTAACGTATCTCATTTTATTTATTTTTGGCACATTTGATTAAAAAAACAGAAAGCACGATTGCTCAGCACTATAATGGAACTGATTGCCACGGTATGTTCACAAACGGCTGCTGATGCTGGCGCGATCGGAAAACTTGCCTTTTTGGGGTACTATGACTCAGCACATGATCTGTGCATGCATGAACTGAGTCATTCAATGCAAATATGTCTGCCATCTGGGATAACTGGGGCAAGCAAAGTGTGAGTTAACGGGGTCAAGCTAGCAAAAAAAAAACGTAACACTCAATGGACAGAAACTTCCTCTATTATCCTTTGTGTTCAGTTCACATTTGAGCATACATCTGGACCAGTCCCTTTAACAGATAGCCAGCCGGGAGCCTTGGCATCAAACACTTACTGAAGCGTGGTGTTTGCGGACACATCTAACTGAAGCCTCCCACACCCATGGGCGGCACCGAGGGGTGGGGGGACTGACGGAAAGTGTCCTCCCAAGCCGCCATAAGGTCGACAGTACGCCTAGCTCGAATATAACAACAGCTTGTATCGTTAACACGGAGACGTATCATAACCTCCACAGGTAGTAACCTCCACAGGTCACAACCTCCATAAATTAAACACATCGCAGCGGTCGTAACCTCCACAGGTCATAACCTCCACAAGTCACAACCTCCACAAATCCGCAGCGGTCATAACCTTCACAGGTCGTAACCTCCACAAGTCCGTAGCGGTCATAACCTCCACAGGTCGTAACCTCCACAACTCCGAAGCGGTCATAACCTCCACAGGTCATAATCTCCACAGGTCGTAATCCCCACAGGTTGCAACCTCCACAAGTTCGGAGCGGTCATAACCTCCACAGGTCATAACCTCCACAACTCCGAAGCGGTCATAACCTCCACAGATTCAATAACTACATAACTTTATAGAAGCATCATTTCGGATAGCTATCGCTAGGTAGCAGCACGGTCTAGGTATTATAGCAACGGATATTGAATGAATGTCACGCGATTGAACGTTGAATTATACATAACAATATTTCTCACTAGATGGCAGGATGTGTCGTTGAATGCGCTTTTTCTACATGCGTAAAATTGTTAACTTTTCAGACGTCGGGAACCTGCTGTCGCCCCGTGGGAAGCTGATATGCGGCGCAGTGGTGGATGCAGAGTATGAACACCCTGTTCAGACCTGTTTGCATCAGATTTCATGGCTACCTAAAATGTTGAATACATTGTGATTCTCGCGCAATATTTGCATTGTCCGCCCTGAATATGCCGAATAGTACAGCTGACCCTGGCGACGCCATTGGTCAGCTGTCTTGGGAAGGAACGGAGAACGCGCAGCGTCTGTGGCGCGAAAGTGGACGGTTCGCGTCGCGAACCAGTCACGGTGTCGCTGATGAAAAGTTAGGGAAGCCTAAGTGGGTGATTAGGAGTTGACTTGGCGCTTTTGCCTGGAGTGGGTGATTCGGAGTTTGGTTTGGAAAATCGCTGACCGATTTTTTTGTTGGTGAAAATGGGATGAGGGGTCATGGGCCACTTAGGAATTCTCACAGTTTTGGGAATTTTCCCCATTTTTTTTTTCTTCAAATTTTTTTTATTTTTGCTGAGTCGGTGAAGTAGGGTGATTTGACGGTATCTTTTACCTTCTGAGTGACTGCGATGCCAATTATAATACCATAAGCATGCAATTGAAGCCGGTGATTCGGAGTTCGCGTCTCGGAAACAACATTTTGCCATAGCGAATATTTATATGAATACCCAAATATCCAAATATACCGGCAGCAAAAGCCCCCATGTCGCGTTTTTTGTGCAACTTTGGAAACTTTGTGTTGAAAACTTTTCTTTCAGATTAACGATTATATTCAAATAACGTATGTAATTGTAGAGTGTACTGGACGAATGAAGATCATTCAAAATTACATGTTTTCTTCATTTTTGATTATGGGATGCACAGCTCCCGTGGCAACACATTTTGTGTCAATCAAACTCCATCTTGAGTACAAACCTATCCGCTGTAGTGTTTCCGCTATAATTGTATGTTTCTGTGGGTGTTTTGCTTTAAAATCCGCTGACAGCCGAATGTTTGTTGGACCAGAATTTCCTCCGACAAAGCATTTTTTATTTCGATTAAAATCCGATGATTGTTCGCGTCGCGAAACCGTCACGGTGTCGCTGATGAAAATGTGCACTAACCTGCGAGAACTGATTACCCATAGTTCATTATATCCTCCTGCCTCTTGTGCACTCGAGTTGCATTACGAGTTGGCTCTCTTTTACTTGCACGGTGTTGAATTTTTTATGTCGCGATAGCGCTTGCTGGATGAAGCAACTGCTTTTTGTAGGTAAGCGACCACCAGGCTAGACCACCGTTCCAAACCCTCAAGGAAAGAATTACTCATGTATTACTCATCATGAACGATTGTATTTGCGTACATCTAAAGCAGCTCGGCTTAATCGGTTAAACAGTCGTAAAGTTCTACAGAATGCACCGACACTGTATATCTTGCTAAACTTTATGCGATGAAGTGAAAAGCTCCGGGCTATTTTTGTATAGCATCATTTGATTTTGCGTTTGGAAATTGCAGCTGGAGTTAAGATTTTTCCTGTCTTAATCTTGTCTTGCAGTTAAGTTATCGGAACATATGTGTGTGTGATTCGGTAAGAATTTGGCTAATTCCTTCTGTGTTTTCTAGCTCTTCCAAACAGATACTGATCCGTTAAGAAGCAGAATGGAAGATTCAACCATCACATCATTGGTCGGTATGCGTTGTATCGTAAAGTGTGTGCAAGTTTTGTAGCAGCTGGCATGTGTTCGCAGACTTTATTTCATTTCAACCGACCTCTGGCGATTCTATTCCCGTTCAAGAAATAAAACATCCCACCGTCCGATGCGCAGTCAATTATGCGAAAAATACAGACTTCCTAAATTTGTTACTTCGAATTTGTGACAATCAATTCCAACCACTTCAGAATGGCCATAGAATACTCCCGAATGTAATGATAAGAAAATGCATATTAACTAAATCATTGAAATAGATCTCAATCCCCCAAAAAAGATGACGGTATGCATAATCGTGATATGCCATATCATTGGTTAACATGACTTCTCAGCATGCTATGAAACAGGTCTGTCTAGGCCCAATGCGCCCTCATGTAGTATCCATCCCCAGCGTGTGGCATATAAACTGTCCGCTAAGCTTTAGATTGTGATATCTTGCAAACGTAATAGAACCGTGCCCTCTGGATCGGACAATCGAGCTAAAAACTCCATGACGTGCAACAGTACATGACGAGATTCTCATTTTTGGAAAGCTGTATGTCTTCAGCTTCACGTTTTCACACCCAGAAACAGAGATCACGGACCCAGCAGGCAGCATTTATTTCCAACCTTCCCACCACTCCTGGGATCTCCGGCAGTGCACTGAACTGCACATTGTATACTGATGAATGCACGGAACACTCGGGAGGGACGGGGCAAGACCAGGAGAAAGCTACTCTGCAGACGTCTCCTGGTTCAGCAACAGAGATGGGATAATATCTACTACTTTAGCAGTTCTTTGCTAACGCCACTGCTATAGAACGTCTTTTATGCAAGGGATTCGAAAACTGTTTGCTGGGCGCGAGATAGGCTGTGTTATGCAAGCCAGGGTTTTACGTTGTTAACTGTAAAGAACATGCCTAGAAAATATATCGTCCCTCTTCTTCCAAAACAACTTTCGACTTCTCAATCATAGACAGGCCTAAGGAAGGGAAAAGATGAGACATTTGCCCCCCACCCCCCACCCCACCCCCAGGTTGAGGGCCAATAAAGCGTCATATTATGAAGGTGGCAGGCCGATATCATGTGTATGGTGCAGGAATGATTGTGTCTGACCCCGTATTGGAAGGGATTTGTCACCTCTTCCCTGCTGAGTGTTTGTTTTTGTTGTTGTTTCGACACTCATGTTCCCAAGCACCGAGTTTTGTGCATGCACTACGAGTCACCTGATGATCACGGAAAGTGCGCCCGGTGGAATCAGTTTGTGTGAATGTGCTGTATTTCATTCGTTTTGCGTACTTTGACGTATACGCATGCCAATTGTGCGCACACTCAAGTCTACGTAAGCACGAAAGCACACATGCGCAAATGTACGTTAATATGCGGAAATGTACATATTTATTGATTTATTTAACAATACATGTCCTCCACGTGCAGTGGCTGTTACGGACAGTCTGGGCTGAACTCACAGATATTTACAAAGAAAGGATAGATGTGTGGTCAATAGTGGGAGCAGATGTACAAAGTCTCTTGTCGAAACCCAGCGTATTTAGATACAATCGCTTCAGTCAACATGGAAGATGGCTCATAAAATGGCCATACAATAGATATCGAACGAGAGCCATGCGGGGAGCAGCAGCATCGTGGAGGCGGCTGACATCTTCAATGTGTACTGACATTCGGTTGTGAACACATAGCAAATATTCATCAGTAAATATACATGGCTTTGTATTATCGGGGATCGATATGGCATGTCCATTATGGTACCAACCCCGCCGGTCGGGTTCAGTGTGACCCGGCGAAGTAGCTGATGACTAGCGATTGCAATAGAATCCCACGACTTGTGGTCGACCACGAGTCGCTAAAATCACGGCACCAGCCTACCCCAAGGCTCCGTGCCGTCTGGCGCGAGCCGTTCCGTGGCGGCGGCACCTAGTTGTAGACGTGGTCAGCAACATACTGACACGCACATGACGGCGCACACGTGGCCGGCTGGACCTAGCTGTCGACGTGGTCACCTATTACACTGACACGCACATGACGGCGCACACGTGGCCGGCTGGACCTAGCTAGTTGCTACCGACGTGGTCAGCCAACATACTGACACGCACACGACGGCGTACACGTGGCCGGCTGGACCTAAAAAAACTTTGGATTTCAGCCACATCCTTTTCAATGCCATTTTCAGACACTTCAGTCCATTTCAATTTCAGTGTATCTCAATTTTTCAGATTTACCATTGCTAAAAATGATATTTTGGTGACTAATGTTGCAAAAATTAACAAGTTTCACTACTTACCGCTAACTATGAACGTCTAGTTTTATGTCGTACGTGTTGGACCTGATTCACTATCACCATAGAGCAATGTTTTAAGTACGTTTAACGTTGCCCTCTTGTAGCAGGAAAAACATAAATTATCGGACAATGGTTTTATGGCAGCAAAGATGAACATGCAATTTCATTTCCCATGCTATCCTGTTTTATGGGGACATATTCCCCCAGGCCGGGAAATCCGTCCCTCTGAAAAGGTTCCAGTGTACCCGCTCGTATTTTTCAGCTTGAGGCGCCGCTATTCAATAAAAAGGCTCCCTTGGAAGGAAAGGCGCCCCTTGGGGAAGATCCGAGTGCAACCCGCCCCCTCAAATTTTGCAGCGAGAGGCGCCACTTCAGGCGTTTTCACAGGGCGCCGATCCAAAGAAATGGCGCCTCTCCAGACAGGTGCCCACATGATAATTCCTGGGTTCTACACCTGATTACAACATTGCTCTCTCGCAGTTATTAACTCGGGTTAGTCATAAAATTGTGCGCATTCACTTGTGGCCTCTCTTGCAAATTTGACAACTACAGTTGAGTCATTAAGAGGAAAGCGGACAAACTGAAAAGAAAGTTACGTGTTTTGTATGTCCGTAGCAGCAATGTGGCAGCGTAAATTAAAAACCAGCGATGAGAGCACCGTCCGAACAAGTTATGACGGATTTCTTGGGGCGTCCCTAGTCATATAGGATACGAGTGACTCTATCACAAAGGTTGCAAACAAACATAGATCTGACCGTCCTATTCTTACTGCACTCAATCACTGTAAATACGCCGGACCTTCGACATCTTTGAAATTACTTCGATATCTCAACATTCTGATACCGTACGGCAAGCCACGTCAAGTGATACCCACATGATGCAAATTGATGCCATAGCCACGAAATGCAAGGACTCTGAAAATTAACACACGCCCTGGAGGGGGGGGGGGGGCGAAATCCGCCTACCCCTCCCGTTTTTAGTACATCACTCCAGATAGTTACTGGCAGATAAACACCGTTGTGTGCGTACCTGCTTAGAATTGACAGGCGTGTTGCTTAAACCATAACAAACGGAAATCGGCCAACAAATTCCGAGTTAGGGGCCGTTAAAGTCCAAAAATCTCGCATCGCCAAACCACAAAAATCGGCGCTGATGCGCTTCTCATAGATTGGCAAAAGGGAAATGTTCTTGGCAACACTAGCGACTTGTTTCATGTATATTATTATGCCATATAGTTTCAAAGTTATGTTAGGTCACCGAGGTCAAGTTAGGTCCAGTTCATGACAGGTTAATGGAACCAAACTTGGTCAACTGGAATGCTGTCATAAATGCAAGTGACTGTCATGCGGTTGATGTCACTTTGTGTGTTATTCCCTACACATCCGGAAATATACTGTTTGTCATTGTGTACCTAAGCGTTTCCATACTTTATTCATGTACTTCACTCCAGTCTTTGCGAAGCCGATTCCGACGAGCCGCCCAACGGAGATGTCAGGGGGCGGCCCGGTTACAATAACCGCGGCAGGTAATTACCCGATAAATTGCTGCTGTATAGGTGACCTGAGGTCAAATGTCGGGCCTAGCATCTGTACTGCACCAATAGTAATGTCCAAAATACATTGATGCCCATTTTGGAGCGTTCAAACACAATCACAGCGATCCATAACAATGACAAGCCAAGCCACGCAAAACCAGAACATTTTGACATATTTTGACTTAGTATGTCCTTGAAGATATTGGCCATAAAATTTCCACACAATAGAGTTCACTATCGTACCCATCTACCCTGCGAATTTCGTTTCACCAGCTTTAATAGGAGCCGAGAATTTAAGGGTGGAATCCGTCCCCCTCCAGTGCGTGTAATTTTCAGACGCTCTCCAGGGCGCATGTTAAACTAATCTTTGACCTTGGGGTTTAATCTGACATGCCCCAGATTGAAATGCTACTCCAGAGTTTCCCACGGGCTATCTCTTGATACCAAGCATGGGTAGCTTTTGGAGAAAACGAAGGAACGTTGGGCGACAGAAGAAATGAGTTCGACCTTTGACTTTGAAGATTAAAGTAATTTCTGAACAGTTTGATGGAGTACGACACGACACGTCGAATCACTCTACTGGATGATAATGAAGACATAGCGACGAGGCGCGAGGACGTCGAACCATTTAAGCTAACCTTCGGTCTTGTGGTTTGACATTGACATTGATTCGGTTTTAAGTTTTGCTTGAGGTGCACCACGGGCTATTGCTTGGTATCAGATGTGAGTAGGCTATGGCGAAGAAGAAAATGCGAGGCGGCTAAGGAAATCGGTTTGACCTTTGACCTTAAAAATTAGTTATATTTGGTGGCATTATGATACGGCACAAGCTACGTCCAGTGACACCCACTTGGTGCAAATTGAACCCAGAGCGAGAAATCGCGAGGATTTGGAAAAATTAAAACTAGCCTTTGAGCTTTAGGATTGATCTTGCCACATCCTCATTTTAAAATGCTACTCGAGGGTTCACCATGGGCTGTCGCATGACAGTGGATCTGAGTAGGCTTGGGCGAAAACCACAAAAAAATGTGAGGCAACCGAAGAAATCAGCTTGAATTTTGATCTGTCAAGACTATTTCTAAATTTCAACTTTCTGATAATGCACAACAAGACAACACGAGTGACACAATATGAATGACATCCATTTTCTGCAAATTGAAGCAATAGCGACGAAACGCGAGGACATCGAAGAACTCAATCAAACCCTTGACCTTGACCTGTCCCGGTTTGAAATGTTACTCTAGTGTTCACCACTGATTATTGCCTGATGCCAGATATGGACAGGTTTGAAAGAAAACGAAGAAAATAGGCGATCGAAGAATCAGCTTGATCTTTTTGCTCTTGAAAATATCGATTGCTTAGCTTTCTGATACAGTATAGTAAGCCACATTGAATGACCCTCATTTGATGTAAATTGAGACGAATGCAACCGAATCTCCCGTTCGGTCGATATCACTTCAATGTCACCATCTAATAAATCAAGCTAACATTTTACCTAGAAATTTGACCTTGACACATGCCGATTTGAAATATTCCACGATGGTTCACCACAGGCTATTGCTTGATACCAGATGTGTGCAGGTGTGGGTGAAAAAAATTGGAGACGACCGAAGAAACCGGATCATAAAACCGTCGCTGAATGCCGATGCTAATACTCCTCTGGCGAACTCGTCACTGAATACGAATACGAATACGACATTAACTAGACGTACGTGCTTACGGCTCCCCATGACTTCCCTTAATAGTCATCAAGGAACCCAAGGACACCTAGTCACATTTATTCAAGATATATCAATATATGAGCAGGGGAATGCAACCTAAGACGTATAAAGCCCTGCGATAATGCAAATTTGTTGCCTAGCAGAGCACAATTATCCACCCAAGTGAAAACAGAAGATGGTCAAGGTTCATGTTCTTCAAGAATTGGCTGGAAGCGAAAAAACGTTTGCTGATTTATCATTCGGATATTTTGTGACTACAGATAGCCTGTGAAGCTCGTTGATTGCCTAGATCGGCTTTTAGTATTGCTGGTGATTCTCTGACATACATACTTTCACTTCATAAATGACTAAGTATAATTTTGCAGAGATGATACTCAGGTAGCTGAGGCTGGGGGGACACGACAAAATTGAGGGGGACAAATCGTCACTCCTCAGAAATTGGGGGACATGTTCCCTCTCCAGCCCCCTCAATGGTTACACCCATGCAGCACACCAATAGTTAATCCCTGATTCCGAAGCAGGGGGAGGGGGCAAGTACAAACGAAATGTCATCATAGATAAGGATTCAAATTGTGAGGCACCAAAAGTGTGTAAACACTTGCATTCGTAGCGGAGTACAATCTAAGCATACATGGGAGGAAAATACAACTTGCAATGTCTTCATAGCCATGAAAAGGTTCTTAAAATGAATGACTATTATTTCAAGAAATTACCAACATTTCGAATTTGATACTCAATTGCTGATATATGGTGATCAAGTCTGAAGCACAAAACGTCGGTAATGTAGTGAAACAATGTAACTTTTGAATGTACTGTCCCAAACGATTGAGGGCGAGGGGGACATTAGTACCTTGCGGGGTGATAGTAAGTGTTATCCCTTTCTAAAAATATGCACCACACGACTGCTAATCGACAAAAATGTAGCTTACAAACGTCTATGAAACCTAAAGTGATCTGCCCTAAACTATACTTCAATGACTCCTAGTTCCTCAGTAGAACACGGGTCATGTTTGCGTTTGTAGACGCACACTAGCAGATGTTACGCCACACGTTCAGCAATGAATCCAGGATTGGAGGGCCCTGAGCTTGAAGCCCTTAGTCGGCGTTATTTTTGGTCAGGTGCATCGATTTGTAAGCCTCAATGCAATTTGTTTTTAACTCTACTCGATATTTTGAAGGTCCCTTGTTTTTTATATAAACTGAACCATTCCTGAACCATGTGGAAGCTTTGAGGCCACGGTGCACTTTTTCAAGATGCATCGCGATTTTTTTTCTCGGCAGGATGGAGTGCAACGATTTTGTGGACTCTGATACGATTTTCTTAGGCCGCGGCGCGATTGGTATGGAGCCCAGCAAGGTTTGTTTGAGCACTATCGCCGTTGTGGTGTCCGGCGATATTTTTTAGAGTTATACCCAGCGGCTTTGTTTTAAGATGAATGGCTCACTCAATCTACCCATAAGATACCGTCCCAGTCTCTGTAACGCCCAGCCCTACACCCAGCCAGTTTTATCTTTTACCACAATATTTTGTAATGTCCTTTCTGCAGCGTTTTGGGAGCAAATATGATGCCTATGCTTATGTAAGCACTGATGTCAGAGGATCCAAATGGCACAGTCCAGGCGACAGCTTGCGAGGTTGCCATGCAAACACATTAAATAGCCGTGAAAAATAGGAGTATGGAGACCGGGTCTAGTTGATACACGGGATGGTTGATACAACAGCATTTTCTCCAAAAGCATGAAGCCGGTTGCCATGGCTACTGTTGCACATGTTGCTACTGACGCCCTCTTCTCACGGAAAAATCAAGCCCAAGTACTTTTGACCCGAGACTACAGAATGGTAAAGATGTGACACATTTTTGGGACCGAAAGTGCCTTTGCTTTGCCATAAACGTATAATCTGTCGCCCACTTGCTAACCTTTTAATTGTCAGCTAATTACCATGTTCTCTCAACTTTGCGACTGTGAAATTTGTTTAAATTCGTGCTTAACATACAGCTTGTTTCAACGTTTATGGATTGGAAATGGAACACAATAACCATAGAATTGCCTACTTTTATTAAGGCGTCTGCTAAAACTGTATCAAGATATCTACGGAATGAACGTTTGAGCATTCCATAAATAGCATAAACCATTAGCTATGGTCAGTCAAGACTCACACCAGTATTGTTACTGTAAGCGTGAAATATGAACCTTTCAAAATGAGCAAACTAGTGCCATCTATATTAATAACATAGTTTACATAACGTACATTATATCAACTTAACCCGTCATCAGCAACAATTTAACCCTATTGCGGGGTAAACTGATGAACCGATAGTTGCGCCATGACTTGCTCTCTGGCGGAAAACTCAGAGGACGCCACGAAAACAAAATACCGTGATGATACCAGGTTTAGGCTCGGCGTAGGTGCAGCAATCTCCTCGCTACCCCTCCAAAGTGATGAGTTATATTGAGTTTCGTCAAAATTGTATCAACTAGACCAGGTTTCCCCATCCAATGATTGCAACAATGACGTCATTAAGGTTTGCTTCACCTCAGGCCCATCCATTGTTATGAAGACTGTAGCGAGACAGAGGAACATGAGCTTATCACACGAAGTCACCAGATAAGCACAGTAGATGTTATGCCAAAGAACGCCCACACATCCACAAAATCAGCCAGACTTCGGCCGCTTTGTTGTAAACATCGGGTATGTTTGAAACATTTTTACCAACTTTAAAAATCAAGCATGTATTTGGAAGTTGATGGACCCCTGCCATCCCAACTTTCAAGTTGGAGAGGCAGTTTCCCATACTAGCATCACAGTGTCTACAATGATGATGTCTTTCACCTCATTAAACTTAAAAATACAATAAGTAGTACTGATACCATATTACATCCTAAGCGATCACTACAGCTTGAATGCGGTTCTTGCTATATTTGTGGTTATTAAGATGGAATTCAATGTTTAAATATGCCTAATTGTCCTAGTTTTTCTGACCATGGGGGAACCATCCAAATTGTCACACTCGAACAATTTCGAATTACGCTCTCAATACGAACTAACGTGTGCATAGCTATGTTTGTTGCCGACGGTAGCACGAAATAATTGGTGATATCGCACCAGCCCCAGCATCACTTGAATTTCACCTTCCCTCGAAGCATTTTCGTTTCCCACCGGGAAGTAAATTAAAATACTTTGTTTTTGTCTAACTCGACACGGATGAGTCACGTTTCTGTTTTCACTGTAAATCTAAGCTAAATCCGTTCCCGTTGCTAGTCGGTTGGTCATTGGTTTTTACGATACATCGACCGTTCAGTTATGTAGCGTCGCCAATCTCTCACGCCGATTGGTCGCGGGCGAAGAGTAGCGACAGGTGAGACTCGAACCCACAACCTTTCGATTGTGAGACGAGCAACTTACCCCTAAGCTACTCGTCCCCGTGTTCCCATTGTTAAAATCCTTCTGGGGGGGGGACAGGATTTCAGCCCGCGCTGAATTCGAAGTTACTAACCTATGACAAACGTTTTCATGGGACAACAAATGCAACGCTGCGCTGTTTAAGGTAGAAATTCGAATTACCCCGGCCCATGCAAACTGAGTAACTGATTTTATTAATTGGCTTACATGTTCTCCTAGCTGTATGCTCTACGCGAGCAGTATGATTTCAAGGTTAAAAAACCATACATTTGACATATCGTTCAACACCTTGCACTATGCATGTGTATCGACCTTAAACCAGTCAACCACGTCGGCCATTGAATAAGCCAGACCGTCCACTGGTGTCAGTTCCTAGCAGCCCAGTCCCAAGCCTGCGTGGGAAGACCACGCATCAACTACCCCCCCCAGACGACAGCATGATATAGTGCCTCACCCTCGCCGTATCCAGTGAAATGTGCACGTTGCCAGTGGCGTCTTCAGCTTAATCTCCAAGGATACCTCCACATGACTGACAGGGAAAAGATGATGCGCCAACAGCGCAACAGCATACAGATCTGAAGATACTGTACATGTTGACAAAATAGTTAATAGTTAAACAACTGTGTCCGCCACTGCAGTCGTCCGATTCCCAGCCTGCGTGGCTGGGCGCTCGACGTCGCAGACCGGCTCGGCTTTCCCCGAAGAGGCGAGCTGGCCGCGATCTGAACGGCCAGCCTGCGTCGAAAGCGGAGCTGATCTATAAACGGCCAACTAATGGCGATCTTGCAATTTCTAATGGAGCACTGAATCGGTACAAAGTAAATGAGAGTACTCCATATCAGCTCACCATTACCTCTGGTATTTTCTTCCACAATCAACAAACATAGAGATGTGTCATTTGTGAAGGCATTACTGAAGAAAAAAAACACTAGGTGGTCATGCATATTGCGCAGGATCGAGGAGGGACGATCCGACTTATTTATGTCTCCTAGAGAATCAGGGGATAAGCAGCCATATTTTGTGCCGTCGCAACAGACTAGATGACAGCCATGCCCCAGCTCTGCTGTTAACGAACCAATAGGTGTCTGAGCCACAGCCGAGCTCGGCACCTAGTAATATGCAGCGTGAGTGTAAATGTGTGTGTAGGTGTGTGTGTGTGTATGTACGTGTGTGTGTATATTTGTGTATATGTGCATTTGTGTGTTTGTGGCAGGAGGTGGCTTGATCACTAGAAGTCACTATGATCACTAGCTATCCGCTCTTCGGCGAGGGGTGGCGTCGCGAAACACGAGTCCCTGGGACGGCTGCCGGGCGTCCAGCGCTGAAACAAACGCTTGCGAATCCTGCAAAACTCTCGTGAATTTAACGTCGGCGAACACACGGCACAAGAACAACTGAAGGCGCGGCATATACCTAACCTATATATATATATCTAAATACAGGTCCATGTCTTCATTTACAGATATATATATATATATATATATATATATATATATATATATATATATATCGATATATATATATATATATATAAATATATATCGATATATATATATACATATATATATATATATATATATATATATATATATATATATATATATATAAATATATATATATATATATATATATATATATATATATATATATATATATATATATATATATATATATATATATATATATATATATATGTATGCATATGCATACATACAGTGATATCAATATCCATATATTCCTCTCCCTCTCTCCCTTCTCCCTCTGCATATCTGTATCTCTGCATCTCTGTATCTCTCTTTCTCTCTCTCTATCTCTCTCTCTCTCTCTCTCTCTCTCTCTCTCTCTCTCTCTCTCTCTCTCTCTCTCTCTCTCTCTCTCTCTCTCTATCTCTCTCTCTCTCTCTCTTTCTGCATTTCTTGACACAAAAAACTTGCTTCGGGCTCTAAAACTTGCGCCGGGGAACGCTAAAATTAGTTTGGGCCTGGGGTCAGATTAGCACGACGCGACCTATGAACTGGCGCCAACACCCCACCACCAAATGTCGCGCATGGGACACACAATTCCCGTCGGTAGTCGCGTAAGTTCTGGTCGAGGCATCAATAATTCCCTCGGGGCTCACAAACATTGGCGTTGATGTCCCCAAATAAGCACAGCGTGGTCCCAAATTCGCAACGCAACCCGACAAGAATGAAGCCAGAACCCTAAAAAATAAAGGGAGGTACCGAAAAATAAATGTTCCGACCAAAAAAATAACCCCTTAGTCCAAACATATTACGAGATGCCTTAACAAATCGCATACGACACCGAAAAACATTCCGGAGCTCGACAAATCCCGGCGGGACATAAAAATACAGAAATGTCGCCGAGGGCCTGAAAAATAAGGCCTTGGCTGGGACTTTACACAATTCAGAATCAGTCACTAAGAACTGTGAAGCCCAGAAAACTGACGTCGGATTCTCCCGGAACCACGCGACTGGGCCAGAAACGTCGAGAGCGGATCCAAAGAAATTATACCGGGCCCCTAATATTGTGCTGAAGTCCCACAAACATGAGGGAAAAAAACACAGCGGGACTCAAAGAGCATAACTGGAGGAGGAAAATGCACCGAGCGCTTGAAAGCTTTCCGAGTCTGGAAAAAAGCGGCATTGGATTAAGACATTCTGCTGCTCTAAGTATACACACCGGAGCTAGAAATCAAGACACAACGGTCCCTCAAAACACAGCGGGGTTTGATGCAGCATGGGTCCTCAAAAACAGGCTAGGTCCCTACAAAATCGACATGGTCCTAGAAAAGGAACAAAAAGACAGTGCACTAAATGAACACTGCGGGGTCTGCGAAAACGCACCGATGCTTACAAATTATCGTCGGTGCACAAAACTAAGTAACAAAACTTTACATTTGTTTAAAATGTCGGTATCGCAAACACGTGCCGAGCCCCAAGCAAAAGTTCCTGGTGCCTTAAAACACATCGGAAGACAAAGGAAATCGGAAGGTTAAAAAGAACACCTAACTGGAGTCACAGTTCGGTACCCAATCTGGAAGCGTTGCTATTTAATCAGAAATCAGGTGCGTCAAAGCTAAGCGGTTATCCGGATTTCTTAGCCACTAGAAAACGTGGGAAGGAGAGCGCTAGTCATCGAAGTGAATTCAGGATGGGCCCTTGCGGCCCTAAGTCTGAACACGTTTTGACTTTATGAGGTGTCGTGTGTTGTCACCTATCAGCTATTTTGCACTGCTTTGTTGGTCCTGACCATATGCGCTTTCATTCCGTTTCAGCCGGGTGTCATGTGAGGCAGTTGTAGCATTTCCTTCCAAGTGGCAAATGTTATAAAGTGCACGATGTGCACTACACAAATGTTTGAGGTGACTGATGAGGCCCTGAGGGCGAACACAATACCATGTGTTATTACTTACAGCGTTTTTCTTTTCCCAATTATGTCAGCTTGCCGATCATGGCCTCCCAAAAACCGGATCAAAGCATCTTCAACCAGCGATCACCCGTCTTTCCTTTTCTCATCCTCTCCAACAATAATCATGACAATGATTTCTTCATCGGCCAGCAAGTAGGCTTCGTTCTTACTAGCAGCCAGTGCAAACTTGTAAGGTGAACACTGCCTTAGAAACGTCTGTGGGTCAATAAGTATTAAGTATGGCTTATCTGGCAATCTTAATAAAATCAAACCCTTTCTCACCTTCACATTCAAGTAACTTGCCATGAAAATATGAATGTGTGAAGAATGTCTAAGGGGAAAAACGCAACTCAATGAACAACAATCTGAATTGTGCAAAAGCATAGATCGGTGAACTCATAATGACCCCCTGCAGCTTTTGGCCATTTTAAAATGTGCGTTTACGGGATAATTTGCACTGGCGTTCTATTCTTTCTCCCCATCAACATCGGTGAACAACATATGACGTCTCACGGACATTTGGTACTATATCTTGGAAACTAGGGCACACCACGTAGCCATTAGTGACGCTGTAATGAGCCTGCACTCACCCCACACATACGCACATAGCGGAAATTGAGAAGAAAAAAAGTTTGTTTGAACAGTAATATACGAATGGTTTCACTCGCATCAAGAAGGTAAACCTAGTATTACAAATGCATCCATTAGTCGTGAAAAGAGTTCAAAGTCCAGCGAGAATTGTGAATTTGAATGTACTTATACCGTGATGGTAGTCCTTTTCAGTATCGCATCTTGTTGTTAGCCATAAGCGCGTCCTGGGGCCTGCCCCATCCCTTTAGCGGTCCCCATCTTAGTGGTAAAACTTGTGTGTTTACAATTAAAATTATCGGGCCATCAACCCGAAAGTGCTCAACCATGGTATTTTGCGAAATTCCTTGATGCGTCCCTGCTATTCACCCTGGCCAACTCACTTTTGGGGACGTCCCTACGCCTGACCAGGCCATGAGAAGGCATCATTACATTTCATGGCCTGGTCATTGCATGGCATATTGCAGAGGGATAGCATGCAAATGTCTTGCCATCATCCGCCACTTCGTGTCGCATTATTTTCCCACGCATCGACGCATCGCAGGCGAAAATCGTGTGAATGTTATACGATCATCCGCCACTGCGCAACGCATTACTTTCCCACGCGTCGATGCGCGGGCTACCGAGCTCTCGAACAATAGGAAAGCTGCACGCAAAGAGCACGTACTCAATTGCATCATCCTGCCATCTGGCGAGAAATAGTGTTACCTATGATTCAGCATTCAATCTCATTAATGTAATACGTAAACCGTGCTGCTACCTAGCGATAGCTATCTGAAGTGATGCTTGTAGAAAATTAAAAATAGTTCTTTAATCTGTGGAGGTTGCAACATGTGGAGGTTATGACCGCTGCTAAATTGTGGAGGTCATGACCGCTTCGTACTTGTGGAGGTTGCAACCTGTGGGGATTACGACCTGTGGAGGTTATGACCCGTAGAGGTTATGACCGTTTCGGAGTTGTGGAGGTTGCGACCTGTGGAGGTTATGACCGCTGCGGACTTGTGGAGGTTGTGACCTGTGGAGGTTATGACCTGTGGAGGTTACGACCACTGCGATGTGTTGAATTTGTGGAGGTTGTGACATGTGGAGGTTATGTACTGTGGAGGTTATGATACGCTGTCGTTAACAGACAAAAAGTAAATCGAACGTTTAGCCGTTTTCCCCAGACGTGACCTTCAGATGACGTCATGGCTGCGCAACCGGACAAGTGTATTCTTGACATTTCCGAGAATGTGCAAGAGGTTCAAACAAAAGTGTTTTTTTTTTGTGTGTAAAAATCATGGCATCGGTCTGGTGGCTCTAGCGCCAGACTTCTAAACCTCAGATGGTTGCACCAACTGCTCCACTGCTCCTCAGGCTGTGCTGGCGAGGGTGAAGCTTTGCATGCAAAGAATGCACCAAGAACGATCGGGTCCCGCCCTATCCGAAGTCCCTGACCCCGCTAACGGCTACACTATGCAGACCCTTCGGTCTGCGTGGCATTTCCCTTGCAGTTGTCGCACGGTAAGTGGCCGCACAGAGCGGCGGTAAAACGAGCCACCCCTCGCCGCCTTGTGCAAGGCACTACCCCCCCCCGCGGGATGGTTACGCTTCTGCGGCCACTGTCGCTGCACGGAACTGGGCACAGACGGTCCCCCGCACGGCCGACGCACGAGATTCGCCCAGTGGAATAGGTGAAACTCGCCCGACATGGATGGGTGAACACTCACTTTCAATTGCGGAAGCAAAGGCGCCGTCAGTAGAGGTGACTCGCTTAGAACGGATGGACATGCAACAGTTGTTCAAACGCGACTTCACTCGGGGTGACTAATTGCTAAATCAGGTTTCATTGCTGAGCACATTAGAAACGGAAATACTCAATGAGCATGTGCGTATCTGAAGTGAACACTGCAGTGAGCGATGAACATTGTTCATTGCCCACTTCAGTTCTCTTGTAAATCATCTCAGTTCAGTTCCTTGTGTTTGTGCAGTGTTTCGAAGATAGCTGAATGAACGTCATCGAAGCGTTGCAGAACTCGTGATGCTTAAAACATTCTGGCTGCATTTGCATAGTACGTCTTTCCCCTCCCCGTACTTCAGTATTTTGCCACATAGGACAACACTGTGGATATGGTGTTGCTGCAAACCCCCGGGTGATTCAGAACCAAGCAAGTTAGAGAAGCAGCGCAAAATCATACATGCTGCCTGTTATGAATTATCGCGATTGGCACCAAGTGTGATCCGGTGGGGTCATTTACTGACCCCAGAGGTGAGGCCGAAGGTTAAATTGTCGGGAAAATCGAAACATTTCGCAACTTCCTGCACATTTCGATAAACCTACTGTCCCAGATGAAAATCCAAAGCGTTTGTTTGGATGTTGCAATTTCAAAGGCAGGCCATAGGTATTTTTACAGAGAAGGTGCTATGTCAGGCTAAATGCACGATACTATTTTCTGCTTATCGAAAAGCTTTCTGACATTTTCGGCATTCTATTAAAAAAATTGGCGTCGTTCAATTCGAATTCAGTGCCACATACTGCCACAGAGTAGCTCCGAATATGCTACGGTCATCCGAGATCATCTTGGGCTACTGACCCTGGCTCAACTTGAACGGGAAGCGACTTAGATTTTGCTTCTCCCCGGGGTAAGAATTAATGCTGAATCCAAAATCGGTGAAAGAGCGAAGCTTAGCAGATCGTAAAACTTCTCTTCTTATCTTCTAAAATACTGCGAAACTCGCAAGGCCACCTGCCTGGATGGCTGACCTGTCATGGCCTTCACCTTCATGCTATTGTCATGCTCAATGGGGCATGATAATTCATAACAATTCATTTCAGTCAATTCAACACATTGAACCAGAATTACAATTCACAGCTACTTGTTCGGAGTGCACGAACATGAGAAATTTCCTAATTAGAAATTGGCCTTGCAGCACAGCTGCCAAATTTCCCCACCTTCGCAGTGTTCATTTATGCATGGTTTACCTATAACCAGTTGCTGCTGCATAGCTGTGAAGCATTTCAGGGTTTGAACCCAAATAGGCCCAGTGGCTCATTTTCGGACGATCATTTGAATGTCGTTAGACGTCATGAGCGGACATAATCCCGGTGGCGCCGCTCTGGTGGTGGGTTTGTGAAGGAACACTGTAGCGCCTAGGTGCGTGTGGATGGGCGTAAAGGATCTGGGAAAGCCACATGGAGGCGTCATTGTCAGACAACACCTTGCAAACAACACCTTGTGAAGGCCATGACAGGTCAGCCATCCAGGAATTGGCCTTGCAGCACAGCTGCCAAATTTCCCCACCTTCGCAGTGTTCATTTATGCATGGTTTACCTATAACCAGTTGCTGCTGCATAGCTGTGAAGCATTTCAGGGTTTGAACCCAAATCGGCCCAGTGGCTCATTTTCGGACGATCATTTGAATGTCGTTAGACGTCATGAGCGGACATAATCCCGGTGGCGCCGCTCTGGTGGTGGGTTTGTGAAGGAACACTGTAGCGCCTAGGTGCGTGTGGATGGGCGTAAAGGATCTGGGAAAGCCACATGGAGGCGTCATTGTCAGACAACACCTGCAAACAACACCTTGTGAAGGCCACAGGTCAGCCATCCAGGAATTGGCCTTGCAGCACAGCTGCCAAATTTCCCCACCTTCGCAGTGTTCATTTATGCATGGTTTACCTATAACCAGTTGCTGCTGCATAGCTGTGAAGCATTTCAGGGTTTGAACCCAAATAGGCCCAGTGGCTCATTTTCGGACGATCATTTGAATGTCGTTAGACGTCATGAGCGGACATAATCCCGGTGGCGCCGCTCTGGTGGTGGGTTTGTGAAGGAACACTGTAGCGCCTAGGTGCGTGTGGATGGGCGTAAAGGATCTGGGAAAGCCACATGGAGGCGTCATTGTCAAACAACACCTGGACATTTTCACAGCTTGGCTACACCATCCCCTCAGTGCGGTCCTAACACCTCCCTTAGGATAGAAGGAGAAAGACGTAGAAGAAAGAAAACGTGACTTCAAAGTTTTGAAGTCAGGTTATCTAGGTTCAACGAGTTCGTCTAGGTTAAGTGCGGTCACCTCGAAAAAAAAGTTCAACCACTCCACAAACTCTAGTGCAGATATTTTAATCAAACTTTCAGCGTTTGCTTATCTTTAGGGATGCAACAGAGGAATTTTTCATTTTTCCGTTCTTGACTAAATATAACTTTTGCATATTTGCCTATTGCAGTTCAAATCGAAGATTCTGGCTAAAGTAAGCATTTTAAAGAGTGTTGCGATCAAGGTCCAGGCAAGTGAACATTTACGTTATACTTTGTGCGAAGTTTTTTTGGGTGCTGAAGGCGGGGGCTGGGTTGGGCACGTCTCCCTGATGTCTAAATGGTTTTTATTTTACTTTACTCCTCCACAAAATAATTTGTAGTTTGGGTGGGGTTCGGGTGTTTTGAGAGTGGCTAGTTGATTTTGTCAGGGTGCCGGCTTTAGCCTACTCTTATTGAAGAGCACCGATGGATTTTTAACGTGCGGACAAGGAGGAAATTGTCAGCACCGCCTCTCACGCCGGCTGACGCGTGCCAGTTGTTAATACCTGGTTAGTCTAAGCATGCTGTACAGTAGGCCATGTCGTCGTTCGTCAGATTAAGATTTGGATCTCGGCGGGGTTATTTTTTTGTGCCTTGCTATGTAGTAATGTAAAATAAAAACAAACATTCCCCAACATTCGAGTTTCAAATCTATAGAAACGAGGATCTTGTGATGTCTGCAAATTTTGTCTCCAACGCCCCAGGCGAGGGTTGGTTGGAGGTTTTTACACCGTCACCGTTTCTCTCCTAATCAAGTTATAGCTGCCAAACAAAAACGAGCATGTTGCCCGTCATCAAAGGAACACGACGGTACCCAGTTTTGAGACTTGGGGTCAACTGGTGACCTCCCAGGTAAGGTTAATGACACAAATTAGGCAAAAAAACGGACTTTTACCCTTTGAAGGACCACAGAACAAACCGAAGGACCACACCAACATGCCGGAGAAGAAACTGACGACTTCTCAGGTTTCTTCTAATCTTTGCCGCTCTCGGTCACCGACAGAGGTCAGGTCAGGACAAATCCGGTCAGGTACCACATCGACATGAAAGGACGTAAGCCATAGCATATTAACTCAGGTCTAAACATCACAAAAGCAAATCATTTTCCGAATAGAGCAGAGATATACTAATATTCTTGGTATCAAAGGAAAAGCAAACGCTTATACAAGTACCTTTGCAGTCTGACCTTCACGGTTCAAATGCCGGTGGCATCACAGTGATTCACATGCGCACGCGCACCGGCTGCCATAGCGTATCGATACAGAGCCGCTAACGGGCCGCGCACAATATGCTTACACGCCCCAGGAGCGCAAAACCGGCCGACAGTACAGCACACTAACAAGCAAAGAGCACAGGTCCAGACCTTACAAACATATCTTCGCATGGTCCTTCTTGGACTTCATGACGCCGCCGGTCAGCTCTCTGTGTGCCAGCCTGGCCCTGATGAAGCCGTCTCTTCTCGCGTAGCCGTACACTGCCTTGGACGCGGCCGCCACCTCTTTGACACATCGCTCCACGTTCTGTCCGTGGACTGGCATCGAGTCTACTTTCATGGGGGTGGACTCGAAGTTCTTGATGACCGCAGCTGGGAGGTCCCGGGTGAGGATGGGCTCGGAGATCTGCTCATCACCCCAGACAATCAGTTTCCGCAGGCCTGTGGCCTGCTTGTTGAGGTCCACCTTGCACCTGGTGCGGATGTTGACTTGTTCTTCCCCTCCTCGGCTTCCGAGCGCCTCCTTCTCCCGCACCTCCATGGTCTTCTGTACGGCGAAACAGCGGTCCTCCCGCTCCTCGCTGCACAGCAGCGTCTGCAGGAGCATCTCCGGATGCGCCTACCAGACGCTGGACTCCAGGTAGGAGAACACCTCCTTGACCACCTGGTCGTCCTGATCGAGAGTCAGCTGTAGCTGTTGCAGACAGATCCGTGCGCTCTCGATCCAGTGGTTACGGGTCTTGTACCTGAACCACGTGGGGTAGTACACTCCGATGATGTACTCGCAGATGAGCCGGAGGTGCCAGGCTTCCTTCCCGGCGAAGCCATGGCGGCCCACCCACATCCGGAGGAAGCGGTTGGCTGTGGTCAGCCACCTGCTATGGTTGACCGGGCCGATGTCCAGGTTGGCGAGGCGGTCGGTCACGTGCCCGGAGCGGATCGCTGCCACCTTGTCGTACCCGTACCGCTGGTCGGTGGACAGGTCTGCCCTCACCTCCTCCGTCAGCTCCGGCAAGGCTGGCCCGATGGTGATCTTGCTGAACCTCTTGACTGACAGCTCGGTGGCAGTCGCGAGGGCCTTGCCCAGGGGACCTGAAATATCGTTGAATGGGTAGTTAGTCGTCGTAAATGGATGCTTGTTAGCCATGCGGCAGTCGATAGCGCTACATAAAATATTTACAGGGACTTTGAGGGCGTACGGCTGATATGGCTATTTATAATGCAAATTATAACAGTGCCTCAACTCGGACAAAAAAAAAACATTGAAGATAGAACAAAACTAATATCAATCAGTGATACATACACAGAGTGATACAGGACTACATCTCCTTCAGTGATACAGATGAAAGAGCAGTGCAGTCGATGACAAAATTGTGCATTTCGGACACATTCGAATCTTGCAACACATGTTGTCGTAAATGATACAGTACTCACCAGTGAATCCAGTGTCGCTGCTGGTTGGCCCGTCCAGGTTGATGATCAGGTGGCGGAGAGGAAGTTCGTTGAGGTGGAGACCGCACAGCAGCCAATTCAGCGACCTGCCCAGCATCTTCTCCACGAATTGGAAGACGCCGCCCCAGATGCCGCTGTTGGTGTTGGTTGAGTCGCCTCCAATATGCATGATGGTCTTGTCGACGCCGTGTTCCCGCATCCACCAGACATTTGGCGATCTGCTCGGCGGCGGTGGCAGTCTCATCTGCCTTCGGAGGTGAGAAGTGAAAGAGGTAGTCCTCGCCGGGCTCAGCTGCCACCGAGTAGTGATCCTCCTTCTGGAACGAGGGGTAGAGCTGGTCACTTCCCTCCACCTGCTCATACTTCAGCGTCCAGTCCTTCCGTCCATCGAAGTACAATCAGGCGATGTCCTTCCTCTGGCACGTCATTGCCGCCTTCTCCTGCAGCTCCCTATAGAGCGCCTCCTTCGCGCGCTGGACTTTCTTGGCGTCGATGACGTTTGAGGTGTCGTCTTTGGAAATGACTCTGTAATCGAGCATGGCGGCGTTGGCGATAGCTGCGGTGGCGTTGCAGGACATGCCGTACCGGATTGAGGCCATGGCGACATTTCTGATGCTGGCCATGTTGCGCGTGCTGGAGCTGGTAGCGGCACTAGCAGAGTAGTTGGGGTCACGCTTGTAGCAGTCCTCGTCCTCTTCCATCTCTATCTGTTCCCCCTCCGTCAGCTCTTCCACGAATTGATTAACTTCCATGGTGGCTCTCTTCTTCTTTTCTTCTTCTTTTCTCTTCTCCGCCATCCTCTGCTTCGACTGCTCCTTCTTTTCTTTCCTCTGGTAGGCCAACACCTGCTTGCTGCTCTCCTTCTTGTCCACACGACTTATCATGCATGAAGATTTTCCACAATCTTTTGCCTCGGGACCATCATGAAAGAAACTTCCAACGCAGGGATTTTCTGCTCCCTGGGGCAAGTGCAGGTGATGTGGCAGGGCGGAAGCCCGACGTTGCTGGGGATGGGGCAGCCAGGGCAGTTGGCCTCTTGACAGGGAAGGATTGGGCAGCGGCACTTCGTGACGTCAAAAGGTCTGTCCAGCTGCTCCTCCATCTTACTGATCTGCTTCTCTGAGGTCACTTGCTTCCTGGCTATTCTGCTGACTTTCTCCCGCAGCTCGAGCAGTCTCTCCACGATCGTCTTGTCTGCCGCAATGACGGGAGGCTGGAACTTGAAGTTACCACTGGCCCACCTCTGCTTGATTTGGATGACGATTTCCTGAAAGAATTCGCGGCTGGCGTAGTGGTACTTGGGGTTCATCTCCCTCAGGTAGATGCCGTACCTAAGGCAGTCCCGGAGGGTGGGCAGCTCGGTCAGACACATCTCCTTCCCCGTCCCCAGGCACTCCGTCAACCTTGTGCTGCACTCAGAGCGAGTTCTCTTGCGAGCCGCCATTTCTTGCGGCTTGGCCGGTGATCACTCACAGCACAGCAGCTTTACGACAAAGTAGGCGGTCATTAGATCTGAAAGCAGGCACACCATTAGATCTGAGAAGCATCAGAGGGCCATCAGATTTACTTCCGGTGCCTGAAACCCTAATATGTTTAACATGCGGCCCCCACAAACGAAAACATATGCATGTTTTGGCCTAATTCTGGTCATTGACCTGACCTTGGAGGTCACCAGTTGACCCCAAGCCTCAAAACTGGGTACCGTCGTGTTCCTTTGATGACGGGCAACATGCTCGTTTTTGTTTGGCAGCTATAACTTGATTAGGAGAGAAACGGTGACGGTGTAAAAACCTCCAACCAACCCTCGCCTGGGGCGTTGGAGACAAAATTTGCAGACATCACAAGATCCTCGTTTCTATAGATTTGAAACTCAAATTTTGGGGGATGTTTGTTTTTATTTTACATTACTACATAGCAAGGCACAAAAAATAACCCCGCCGAGATCCAAATCTTAATCTGACGAACGACGACATGGCCTACTGTGCAGGGTTGTCAGTTGGGTTAGCACGGTGTTTGGCAATTCGGCTCTTCTACGTCCGCTGTTCCTCTGGGTAGCCATTTCGATTTACGTTATGAATCGGAAGGCAAATCGGCTCATCTACGTCCGATGGCTCTTCTGGGTGGTAGTTTTATGTTATGCTATTTTTTGTTTGTTTGTTTTAGTTTCTATGTTTTCTGAAAGCAAGTCGGCTCATCTACCTCTGACGGCACCGCTAAGTAGCCAATTATTCGTAACTGGGAAGCAAATCGGCCCATGTACGTCCGACGCTATGCCGGGATGGCCATTTACGTGATTACTACGAGTGCTTCGCGGTCATGTATTGCAAGTTGATGTGAGCATCTCGGTGTGGTGCCTAGAGAGCTCCTGCTAGTTCTGTCGCATGCAAATATTCAAATTGCAATTGAATAAGTTCTGCGTAATTGTCGCCGAGAAACGATGGAAGCGATAGGGTGATACCCTCTCTGTGGCAGAATGCCTTAAGTGATTGTCTCTGAGAGCTAAAGCTACTGCAGTCTAGGAGGATGCGGCCTATGTTTAACATGGTGTTGCAGGTGTCACTGTAAGGTGTTGTGTGTTGGTCATCCTCTAATCGAGGCTGACTTACTTTTGTGCAACCGGTTCTAAGTCTAGTCAGGATGACCTCTTTTTATCGGTGAGACTGATTGATGTGTTCCATGTGCCTATCGTTGGTTCGATTGCGTGGGCGTGATTGGATTTGCGTTGTGCTGAGTTGTGTTGTGTCCATGTGTTCTGTTGGTGTTCGCGAAGGCAGTGTTATAGGAGTGCTTTACAATCGTCTATCGAATATTCCACGCTAGGGTAGGTGTTTGGTGCTGAGGCTTGCTGTGGGTTACCTGGAATGTTGGCGTGGCCCGGAATCCAGAGGAAGGAAAAGTTCATGCTTACGTTATGGGCCACGATTTGTTGAATTCGATCATTGAAGTGATGAGGACAGCTGTGGGTGTTGCTAATAAATTGTAGGACGGATTTAGAGTCTAAGCAAATTACTACATTTCTGACTTTTCGCTTCATGAGAATGGAGATAGCAGCCAGAATGGTCATTGCTTCAGCGGAGTAGATAGAGAAGTTATCCGGTAAACGCTTGGAAAGTCTGAAACCTGGTCTAGTGATGCCGATGCCTACCTTAGTCTCGTGATTCGACCCATCCGTGAATACGAGTGATTTGTGATTGTTGTCATCGGCGAACTTGTGAAAGAGGACTAGGATCTCCGCCGATGTGATGGTGGCTTTCTTCTCCGAGAGCAAGTACTCGACCTTTAGTTGACTGAAAGTCCAGAATGGCCCAGTGGGCGGTCGAGCTGCAGTGGATGGCATTGTGATGATAAGATCTGAGAGAGCCGTGGCAAGTTGAATGCTATATGGTGGAAGTATGCGCGCAAATCGGCTCTTGTCATATCTGTCCGGCGTGAAGCAGCGCTGTGCCGGATGATTTGGAATGGATTTGATTTTGATGTGGTAGCGGCACAGCTGTTGTGTCCTCCTGTGGTGGTGTAAGGGCGTGTTTGAGTCTCCTAGAAGACTGGCTATCGATGTAGCGCTAAGGACACCTGTGGCTGATGCAGCTGTTTTGGATGACTTATAATTTTTGGCTCTGACTTTGTGAAATGGTGGGAAAATGATGCTGTTGTATTCTAGGATGAGTTGTATGATTGATGTGTACAGTCGCAGACGTGACTTGCTGTCTCCGCCCCAGTCTGTGCCTGCAAGTGCACGTATTATGTTGACGCGCTTTGCGCTTCGCTTCGTGATGTCGGTGATATGGGTGTCCTAAAAACTTGAAACTGTTCACCTGTTCGATGGCTTTGCCATCGATTTTATGTAACGTTTTCGGTGTGGGACGGAGACGACTGTATGTGACAGTGGCCGATTTTGCTGCGGACACTCTAGGTAGGTAGCTATTGTTGTGCGTTTAATGTATAAACCGCCTTTGATGTCAGGCACTAACCTAATGAGATTGTCTGTAGTTGATTTTTGCCGTTGGAAGCCGCATTGAAATTCGTCCAACAGGTCGTTGTGTTCCAGAAATTTCCTCAATCGTGTGTTGACCATGCGTTCGACCAGCTTGCTAGCACAGCTAGTAAATGAGATAGGTCCATAGCCTTTTGGGGTGGTTGGTAATGGTATGACTACGCTCTCCCGCCAGGATGCGGGAAACGTGTCGCTTTGGTACCGTTCATCTATGTCCGTTAGTAGATACGTTAGGGAGTTTTCGCTAAGACGTTTCAGAAACTGGTAATGGGGGTCGTCCGGCCCAACCGACGTGTTTCCACACTCGCTGAGGGCAGGTTGTAATTCGTGCATAGTGAATGACTGATTGTAGACTTCTCTATTGTTATAGCTAAAATTTGCTTTGGAGGAAAGGGCGTCTAGAAGGCTTACTATAGTGGTGTCATAGTTGCTGTTGCCGGATACGCTGGCGTGGTGTGTTTTAAAGTGGTCAACGACTTGTGGGTCAGTGATGTGCTGTCCATTCACCGTCAGCTGGGGGAAAGGGCCTGGTGGTGGGCGTTTCAGGTTGAAGCGCTTCATCAGGTCACCGATTCTGCCGGTAGGTGTGAACCTGTTTAAATGCGAGGCAAAGGACTGCCAAGAGTTTTGGCGTGCTGTTCGAATTGTGTACCGGCAGTGTTTTTGAGATTGTCTGTATGCTGATAGGTGTGCTTCGCACACGCATCTTTTGAATTGTTTGTGAGCACGCGCCGTGCGGCGATTGCCCTTCTACAGTCCGGGGTCCACCATGGCGCAGATGCCTTTTTCCTAGGTTTGTTACTTTTTGGGACTGAGTCTTGTGCTGCTGAGCTGATAGCCCTTAGGATTATCTCTACCTTGCTGGTATCTGAAGTTGTTAGGATGAGGTCCACCTGTTCCTCAAATTTAGCCCAGTTCGCTCTTTTCAAATTCCAGGATTGTCTGAATAGCTTAGTGTGGTGGATACCGTCCGTGCTGAACCTAATTGAGATTGGATAGTGGTCGCTCAGCCCGGGAACGTCTGAAACTGACCAGTCAAATAGTGAGCTAAGTCATGGGGTGCAGCATGTGAAGTCCATGCAAGAGTTGATCCTAATAAGGTCGGGTTGTGGCGGGTAGCGGCCCCGGTGTTAAGAAGTACTAGGTTGTGGTCCGAAATAAACTGGTGAATTTGGTGCCCTCTAGTGTCGGTCTGGTCGCTTCCCCACGAGGGGTGTTTAGCATTAAAGCCCCCATAATGAGAACTGGTGGAGGGGCCTGAAGCAGCAGGTCGTTCAGTTCCTGTGGTGTGCGGGTTTCAGCTGACGGCGAAATGTATAGTGAGATTACTGTGGTTTGGCAATGTGCAATTTTGAGGCTGACTGCTACGCAGTTCAAGGGAGTATTTAATGTTACACGACGATGAGGTATGCTGTTTGTTATGAGTATGGGTGCGCCCCATTTCATATGTGGGCCGTTTACGTTGTTTAGGTGCCAAGTGTAATCTCCAATTTTGTTCCAAGTGTAGGCAGAATCTCGAAAGTGAGTTTCTTGGAGCGCAGCGAGTAATGGTTTTTGTTGTAAGAATTCAGATTTAAATTATATGAGTTTGCCTGGAATGCCACTGGTGTTCCACTGCAGAAAAAAGTTGCATTGCCGGACGTTTAGTGGCTGTCTGTGTTCCTAAACTGGGGTAGTGTCGGTGTCGAGTTGTGGAGAAAGGTTGAATCGGTGAACGGAGAGAGTGTTGGGAGGTGACCCAGGCGGTGGTGGTATCCTGGACCTGGTCGCACGGGTCCTGGGGGTGATTGTGTGGATAAGCGGCGAGATTTGTGCTTGGGAGGCGCGGTGGGTCGCTCTGGTGTTGTGGGTTCGACGGCCTTGGCAGGAGAAGTAGGTTCGGTCTAAGTGCTGGCCTCAGATGTGGTTTTGGAGTGGGTTTGGGTGGGTGTGGAAGAGGTTGTAGGAGGTTCGGTTTGTTAAGAGATGGTGGCCTTGGGCTTGTTGGTAGTCTTGGTTGGTGTGGTGGCCTTGATTCTAGGCCTTGGTTTTGGCCGGCCGGATGGGTGTGGTAGCGGCCGAGGCTCTGGAGGAGGCAGTGGAAGGAAGGCTTCAGCGTGGTGAGGTCGGCCCTGGCGGGTTGGCGGGGGTGGCGCCAAGGGACACGGCCAGTTCTCATGGGGGATGGGTGGGTGCCAATGGGGGATGGAACGGAGACCTGGTCTGGGTGTTGGAGGAGCGACGTTGCCGGGTCTGAGATGGGATGGGAGCAGAAGGAGGCCCATTCCTCGGCGGGGTTGACGTGGGAGGCCGGACTCGCGGTGGAAGGGGTGTGGGAGGAGGCCGGGTCGTGGGTGAAGGGGGTGTGGATAAGGGCCAGGTCCGAAGTGGACCGGATTTTGGAGCAGGCCAGGGCCTGGGTGGGGTGGGTTCGGAAGGAGTGGTGGAACGGCGAGGTCGAGGGGCGGTGGGCCGGGGAGTTCGGGGATCGGTGGGGCGGTTGAAGGGAGTGGTGGTGGTGGATTGGGGTTTAAGGGCGCGCCGACACCTAGTGTCATTTTGCGCCCATAACTGAATTGTAATCAATCTACGGTGCTACTATCATAGCTCACTATCCATCTTTACGGGTGGGGGTATATCACGTTAAGGCGAGCTTGTCGAATGAACATAAAAATATTCCCAGACGGAACGGCCTTAGGGTCGTTCCCTATAAGCATACGTAAAGAATAGTCGGTATTCAACCGTCTTGAAATCTGGCGTCGTAGAGGATCTAGCAGTGTACAGCCAACTAAAACATGGTACACGGTAAGCGGGTTAGAACAGCGCGGACATACGGGACGGTCATTACCGGTCAACTTATAACTATGTGTTGCAAATGTATGGCCTATTCTCAGTCGACAGAGTATTACTTTTTCCCGACGTTTGGTTCGGTGAGAGGGTAGCCATTTTCCTAGTGTCGGTTTTAAAACCCTGAGCTTACTACACTTCGAATTCCAGGATCGTTGCCATTCTGACCGTATACTTAACAATATAGTAGGGTATATATATCTTGGAGGAAGCCGTAGATGGACCACACGGCTATTGCTAATGACGTCTTTGGCGGTTATGTCACCAGCTTCGTTTCCCGCTAGTCCCACATGGCTGGGAATCCAGCAGAACACGATATTCCTTCCGATGTCATGTAAGGATTTTACTATATTCATAATCCTCCGAACAAATCGGTTATCCTGGTTAAAGATGTTCAGTGCCTGGAGACTGCTCAGAGAGTCTGTGAAAACCATATGCTTTGTGGACCGATCTTTCATAATAGTTATATAGGTATAAAATGGAGGGCTTGCAGAATGGCATACAGTTCGGCAGTACAAATCGAGGCTTGCATCGGTAAACAGAAAGATCGAACACCTTGTCGACTTACGGAAGCACACACGACACCAGAGACCGACTTTGAGCCGTCTGTGTAAATGCGCGAAAAGTCGTGATATTCATGTATCTTTTCCAATGCTAACATGCGGAGTTCCTCTGGGTTTACCTGTCGTTTCTTTGAGCAGGTCAAAGTCACGTCAGTCTTCACTGGGACAGCATGCCAAGTGGGAGTGCGCGATGTGATTACACGTGCTATGGAATTCGGCCGGACATTACATTCTCGAAGAATCGAGGACATGCGAGTGGAAAACCGTAATGCACGCTGAGCCCTGTGACGTGCTCTTGATGTTTCTGAAAATGTCCACCGATTGGCTGGATTGTTCCGGTCTTGTGCGACATTGCATGCGTATCTCGCGCCCAATAACTTACGGCGTAGCGCAAGAGGTGGCTTGTCTACGTCTACCATTACACTAGCAGCCGGTGAGGTGCGAAAGGCTCCAGTAGAAATGGGAAGAGCTGCATTGTGGTTCACATCAAGGCGATGCTTGGTCGTGGCACACGCACCGTCATAAATAAAACATCCATAGTCAATCTTAGAACGCACGAACGAACGATACATAAGAAGCAAGATATATATATATATATATATATATATATATATATATATATATATATATATCTGCTCCATACGAACATCTAGAGACTGTACGCATTACTGTAGTCGCTTTGCACATCTTTGTGTAAGATCGTTGATGTGGGTGGTTTATGTCAGTCGGCGATCCATCCACACACCCAGGAACTTGGCAGTGGCTTGAATGGTATATGGCGTCCATTGAGGATAATCACGGGGTCAGTACAGGAGCGTTTGCGGCAGAAGTGGATAGCGATGGTTTTAGATGAAGATATAACGAAACCGGTTTTGTTGCACCAATCCGGCACCTTCCGAACAGCCATCTGGAGTTGTCTCTGAACCGTGTGCACAGAGCGTGAAGAGGACCATATGGCGGAATCATCCACGAAAAGCGCTCTCCCTACGGAAGTTGGCAGCAATGTACCCACGTCATTAATTGAAATAGCAAACAATGCAACGCTTAGTACGCTCCCCTGCGGGACTCCGTTAACTTGTGAAAAAGTGCCAGATAGGGAGTTTCCTATTCTGACGCGAAACGTTCTGGAAGACAAAAAATTGGACAAGAAAACACCCATAGCACCTCTGATTCCCATATTGTGGAGCTTCATCAGGATCCCGTGACGCCACGTCGTATCATATGCGCCGTCGATGTAAAAAAATATTGCTGCTGTATGGTGGCGTTTCATAAACACAGAGCGCACAACCGAGTCGAGTGTTAAAATGTGGTCAAGTGTGCTACGGTGTTTTAGGAATCCACTCTGTATCACAGTAAGGAAATTGTTACGTTCTAAAAACCACATCAATCAGACATTCACCATTTTGTCAAACAATTTGCACAGGGAGCAGGTCAGTGAGATGGGACGGTAATGTAATGGATCTGTGCCTGATTTACTTGGTTTACGTATGGGCACTATACTTGCCTCTCGCTATGATAGTGGAAATGTGCCGGATGTCCACATTACATTTAGTGCTTCCAAAAGAGTTTCCAAAGCAGCAGCTGG
The DNA here is from genome assembly GCA_034440575.1 of Imbricaverruca yamaguchii. Lineage (NCBI taxonomy): Eukaryota > Metazoa > Arthropoda > Thecostraca > Neoverrucidae > Imbricaverruca > Imbricaverruca yamaguchii. Next base: position 893,591 of record JAOTOL010001488.1, on the reverse strand, counting down.
TAAACGTTTTATGATATCATTATGCAGAGTGTCGGGGCCCTCTGCCACGCTCTTGAGTGTGCCGATCACTGGAGTTAATTGAGAAATGGAGAATGGTATGTTATACTGGAAGACGTCTGTGGTGTAAAAATCAAGAGGACGTGCCTCGCACCGATCCTTGTGTCTCAAAAATTGCTCGTTATATGTGTTTTCCGAGCGTGCAGACAAGGCACACCCTATCTTGTCAGCCACTTCTTCTGGGTCGATGATGTCCTGTCCTGCCATGTGCACTACGGGGAGAAGAACTGGGGCGTGTTTCCCAGAGAAACGCTTAATCCGGGACTATACGGTAGACAGTGACGTGGAACGATTTAACGTGCTTACATACGATTTCCACGAGTCTCGTTTCGCCTCGGCAATAATACATCGCGCGAGCGCTCGTGCTTTGCGGAATCTATTAAATTGTACGTGTAGCTATTATTGTTAAATGTACGGAAAGCCCTCTTCCTAGCACGGATAGCCTCCAGACACTTATCGGACCACCATGGGACTGGCGCTCGAATTGACGTCCCCGAAGATCGAGGGATGTGGCGCTGGGCGCTCTGCACAGTTGCCGAAGTGAATGTTTCTATGGAGATAACGGATTCATCGGAGTGGTCGCGAAGTGTGCTTTCAAGGTCACCTTGGAAAGCTTCCCAGTCTGCTCGGTGAAATTTCCACTTTGAAGGTCGTCGGCTAACCGTAACTCGATTGATGAATTGGGAGTAAACAGGAAAGTGGTCGCTGTTATGTGGGTCGCTATCAACCGACCATTCTAAGACAGGTGCAATTTCTAGACTGTAGAGAGTGAGGTCCAGCACGTACGTCTGACCAGTCGGTAGTGTAGTATGTGTTGGTGTTCCCGTGTGAAGAATGCAGAAAGACAAATCGCATATAAAGCGTTCCATTGCACGCCCACGGTTAGTAATCTTTGTTGAGCCCCAAATAGAGTGGTGCGCATTAAAATCGCCACACACCATCACCGGTGGTGTGAGTTGAGCCACAGTTTCAGAAAGATCAGAAAGTTGAAACAGTCTGCCCGGTGGTACGTATATGCTACATATAGAAACGGCACGGTGATTTATTACTACACGAGCAGCAATGCACTGAATATTTGAAGAGAGAGGAACATGTGTGAATGGGACAGAGTTCTGCACAGCAACGAACACACCGCCATGTGACACAGTGCTAGACGATACATCTTTTCGTAAAACGGTGTAATTTTTTAAAGATGAAACTGAGCACCTGGAGCCAGTTTTGTTTCCTGGATACATACTACCGATGGCGTACGGGAACGTAAAATATGCTGGAGGTCACTGAAGCTGGATTTGATTCCCCTACAGTTCCACTGTAAAACTACTATATGGGTAAGTTAATACAGTAAAACATGTGCGTTGAAGAGGGAGAGAAATTAAGTAAGGTGACTAGTGTATATCACAAACCCAGCGACATGTCGCAAGTGAGCGACAGGACTAAGATGTCTAAGATGAGGTTCAGCGATTATCGTCTACACACTGTTTCGAGTGGGTGTCCTGATATGCACCGAGCGAGGATGTCCTTGGGCGCGATCGTAGTGTAGCCCCCTCAGGGGGTGACGCCGTGCAGGGAAACACGCGCTTCTCAACGCGCGCCATGCCGCTCGGCCTAGTCGCCGGTGGGGGGTTCAAGCCAGGCGGCGGTGGTGGCGGACCCATCGATCTAGACGGCCCAGTCGGGCCCTCGACTCGCCTGCGTGGCGAAGGTGTACCCGCCGAAGGCGGAGGCGTCACTGCAGATTGATGGCCCGCGGATTCCGGGTTCGGAGAAACAGGTAGCCGTCGGGCTGTACGTCCACGGTCCCCCAAGTCCGGGGTTCCGGGGCGCACTGCAACGCGTGGGACGCTTGGCTTAACTGCCAAGGGGTGTCCAGATGCATGGGGGAGAGAGCGCGTGGCCGGCTTGGATGTTGAAGTCGGGTATGACGCTGTGGTGTTGGTGGGAGGCGATGATGTAGTCACCGGTGTCTTTGTGGGACGCTTCCTCCTCTGCACTTCACGCCACTCACCCCCCCCCCTCCTGCCCCAGGTGCGCTGTGGAGAGCGAGTCAGCACTCGGTGGTGCCTGTTTCTTGCCCGGGGCTGTGGGAGCCTGCTCAGGGAGCGCTCCTTGTCTGTTCCCGTGGGCTTCGGAGAACAGTGGCTCAACGTCACCGGCTTGTAGGGATCGAGATGGTGCCATTTGCTTTGTTGGCGAAGATACAGGCAGACCAAATTTTCGGAGAAGAGTGCTCAGTTGGTCCATGAGGTTACTCGCTCTGATGTCGGTGTGTTGTGGGGTTCACTTAGAGTTTGCAACTTTTGCTGCATGAGATTTTCGGGTGCGCTTGGTCATAAACATCTCTCGCTTCTCGAAATGTCACCCTTCGGGTGCACTATATTGATATTATCTCCTTTTCTCTCAGGTAGCATGGACATGTTCGGTCGTATGAAGTGGGGGGGGGGATCTTGTCCCCTTCCACAGTTGGTGCAGAATGTCGTTTCCGAAGTACATCACTCACTACCATGGTCGTAGGAGGCACATCTACCACATACAGGACGGTTTCTACAATACTGGGTCGTATGGCCAAATCTCTGACACTTAAAACATCTAATCGGATTAGGAAGAAATACTCTGACCTTGACTCGGACGAAGCCAACCCTGATTTCAGGGGGGAGATCTGTGGTGTTAAATGTTAAAATAATATTGTTCGTTAAGTTCAATTCCGCTCCTCTCCTCACCTTCATTTTCCTAGCTCCAGTCACACCAAACTCGGACAGTCCATCGACAATACTCTCCTCGGGCACATCTCGGAGATCAAAGCAATTTATCACGCCTTGAGATGAATTCTTTGTCTTATGAGGTTCTACGACAATTTGGATGGATTCATCGACCCTTTTATCACCCTTGCGAACACTATATAAAAAGTATGACACTCGTAGTGCGGTCTCCGCCTCTCCCGCCAACGCGAACTCCACTTGCAAAGACCCGTCCCTCAACTTTTCACAGCACAAGATCTTACCGAGTCGATCTTACCCTTTGGAAAGGCGACAACGAAGCGAGGCACTTCGTCTGACTTCTAAAGATAAGAATGCGGGGAGCAGAACTGTTTGTCTGGCCCCTACGAGAGGGACCAGGAGAGTGTTTTTGGTTAGTGGATGCCATGTGTTGTGTGCTTTGTTTCTGTTCCTCGGACGCCCCTCCCCTTAGGGGCCCTACTGGGGCGACGCCTAGGTCCCGCGGACGGGGGGTCGCCAGGCGCCCGAGGAGCTATACGGGGCAGGCGGCGCCTTCGCCCGGCCGGGAGAGAGAGACACCACCCCGACCGGGATCCAGCACCGCCCACCCCTTGATCCCGGCCGGCCGGGCCGGCGGGCACCGGGAGGTGTCCCAGACCCCCGGCCCGAGGCGACCAGCCACTTGGCCCGCGTGAGGCCCCGCGGGCCCGTCCGCCCCTCCGGGATATCGGGACCAAAGAGGTGTGTTGGTCCCCCGTCACAACTAGCACCGTGCGACGGGGGACCTCAACCTCCAAGACTCCGTCAACCCCAGGGGACGGGCCGAGGGGACGCGGCTACCCCGATAAAAGGGTGTTGCGGGAAACTGAAAAGGAACTGGCATTTCCACTTAGTATAATATTTTGTAGATCAGTTTCACATAATGAAATTCCAACCGATTGGAAAAGGGCAAATGTAGTTCCTATTTTCAAGAAAGGAGAAAGAGGGAAAGTTGAAAACTATAGGCCAATAAGTCTCACATCCCTAGTCTGCAAGGTACTCGAATCAATTATCAAGGATAGAATAGTTAGTTATCTGGAAGGTAGCAGATTGATTCAAGATACTCAACATGGGTTTAGAAAAGGACGATCGTGTCTCACAAACCACGTGGACTTTTTTAACTTCGCCACAGAACAATTTGATCAGGGAAATCAGGTTGATGTAGCATATCTTGACTTTAGTAAGGCCTTTGACAAGGTAATAAATAAATGGTTAATGATACAGCTTCAGTCCCATGGTATTGCAGGTAGCATCTTAAAATGGAGAGAGTTGTGGCTTTCAGATAGACAGCAAACAGTGATGCTAAATGGTACAAAGTCATCACGGCAAAATGTTCTTAGTGGAGTCCCCCAGGGGTCAGTACTAGGGCCATTACTGTTCATTATATTTGTAAATAACATTGAAAGTGGCCTAAGCAGTAAAGTTTTGAAATTTGCGGATGAGCTGAAGGTCTTTAGGGCAATAACAGGTCGGGATGAGCATATCTCGCTGCAAAAAGACTTAGCCGAACTTGTGAAGTGGTCCGAAGAATGGCAAATGAAATTTAACTTTGATAAGTGCAAAATCATGCATGTAGGTAAGCAGCATATGAAGGCTCCATACTTGATGGGTGGCCAAGTGCTATCAATGACTCAACAGGAGAAGGATTTAGGTGTTATTCTAAACACAAAACTGGGGGCATCAGAACAGACCAAGGAAGACAGGAAGAAGGCACTGAGAATGCTCGGGGCAATAAATAGGAATGTATCATACTGAAGTGAGGAAGTGATCAGGAAGCTTTACTGTGCATACGTCAGGCCACATTTGGAATACTGCATCCAAGCTTGGTCTCCTAGCTATGAAAAAGATTGTTGGCTTTTAGAGAGAGCACAAAAGAGGGCTACAAAAATGGTTAATGGCATAAGCAACCTGGCATATGAGGAAAGATTGAAGAACTTGAATATGTTTTCACTTAGATATAGAAGGCTGAGAGGAGATCCCATCGAGGTTTTTAAATTTGTCAATGGTCTGGAGAGGGGATACCTTGGGGAAATGTTTGAATTTAACAGAAAGGATGCAATTAGAGGTCATAAATTCACAATTAAAGTTAACCACAGCAGAACAAGGTTAAGGCAAACTTTCTTCACCAACAGGGCAGTGGAACACTGGAACCAGCTGCCAGAAAACATCGTCAGTAGCAGCACATTGAACATCTTTAAAAAGAGCATAGACAATCATTGTAAGAATAGAGGGCTTGCTTTTCAGTATTACAGGGAGGGCTGATTGACAGATTTGGTGGGCAACTGGTTCAGTGTACAGAGTGCAACCAAGAAGGGCCCTTGTGGCTCATAGTTGCACTAATCTTTTATGTCTTTATGTCTTTAAAACTGAGCTGGTGGGCAGGACCGGGGAAGTTTCCCTGCCTGCTCATAGCTGGGATAGTTGGTGTTGCAGGGCCAGGTGAAGGACATGAATTTGGGATGAGATGGGCATTGGAATGGGAGCGTATGGATGGAAGGACGAGTGAGGCACTCTTCGTCTGAGCTCTCCCCGGCTTCCTGGTGGTCTGGCCGCTGGATCCTGGAGGCACGCAATCCCCCACCACGTAAAGATAATGCCTCATCGGGGGAGGGGGGAGTTGAAGCGAGGGTCGGAGGGGTGCCTGAGGCGAGGGTCGGAGGGGTGCCTGAGGCGATGGTCGGAGGGGCGTTGAGGAGGGAGTTGTGCCGTGCTCCGGGAACCGGCTGCTGGTGGGTTGTTAGGGCCGGTGGGGGCTGGTGTTGGAGGGAGTGTGGGGTTAGATGTGGAGAGCGTCGCTGCGTAGCTTCGTACGGCGGTAGGTGCTGTGTGGAGAGGTATACTTGTGGGTGTGCGAGTGTCAGTGGTGCTGTGGCGTAGATGCTGTCGTGCTGTTACATGCGGCACTCGGTGGGTTACCGCATACCGGCACACCTCCCTCTCACGTGCCCATTTGGGGAAATTAGGGTCCGTGGCGGGGTGCGGCCCTGCACAGCCTGCACACTTCCTTTCGGAAGAGTGTCAGTCGGGTGTCGCGTGGTGGCCGGCGCACTGGCTGCATCTTGGAGTTGGCGACGTACGAGTTGGCACGTTCGCCATGTCCGTACCGCAAGCATGACCGGTACCGTATCGGTAGAGGCACGTAGAGGCGTACCTCGTAGGCCTTGTTCTGTATGTGCACGTGTGATGGTAGGTGTTGTGGGTCGAAAGTCAGTACTATCAGGTTGTGAGTTGAATGTGCCTCCCGTTTGATCTGGCTGACTGTGGCCTTGGAATCCTTGAGTGCTGAGGCGTCGAAAAGTGCGGCGATGTTGTCGGTAGGTATGTACGCTATCCAACTCTGGGGCGTGAATGTAGCCCCGTATGGTGTTTAAGGTGCGGTGTAGCGTGAAGGAGCAGCGCTGGCTGCCAAAGGTGTCTGTATTTAGTAGTGTTTGTGTGTCCGCGCTCCTCTGTGTTTGCACTAAGATGTGTGTGGTGTACGTGTGGATCTTGAAGTGCATATAATTCAGAATGTGTCGGAGTGTCCTCTCCAGGGTGAAGGGGCCCCTGTATGATGCTGTGTCCTGTGTTAGTGTACACACCTACTAGGTAGTCGCCTTGTGTGGTGCTAGCAGCGGGCGCCATGGTGTGTATGGGTTCGGTCTCTCTCCCCCCCCCCCCCAGCAAGTGTCCCTCCTGACTGAAAAACTGCCCGGATTCGTTGCACCCTGGACCGAGCTTTCCCTCTCTGGTCCCTGCCCCAGCCGCAATGGCCCAAAACAGTGGGCTCCACACCGTTAGGTTTCCTCCGGGGGGTGAAGGTTAGTTTCGAGACAGAGAACTCTGGGATTTGGTGACGGAGGTTCTCTTTCTAGAGTCGCAAGAGTACTTCTCTAGAGTCCCTGGAACTCTTGGTGTCTTGCTACTTCTGCGGTTACGAGTTTGTCTTCAGCTCAAACACTGGACCTTCCTGCTGTTCTTCTTGCTTGTGCGAGGCTTCCTGCGTCCGCCCGTGCGACGTGCATCCCATCGAGCGTGTGTGAGTCGTGCGTCTCCTCGAGCGTGTGTGAGTCGTGCGTCTCCTCGAGCGTGTGTGAGTCGTGCGTCTCCTCGAGCGTGTGTGAGTCGTGCGTCTCCTCGAGCGTGTGTGAGTCGTGCGTCTCCTCGAGCGTGTGTGAGTCGTGCGTCTCCTCGAGCGTGTGTGAGTCGTGCGTCTCCTCGAGCGTGTGTGAGTCGTGCGTCTCCTCGAGCGTGTGTGAGTCGTGCGTCTCCTCGAGCGTGTGGAGTCGTGCGTCTCCTCGAGCGTGTGTGAGTCGTGCGTCTCCTCGAGCGTGTGTGAGTCGTGCGTCTCCTCGAGCGTGTGTGAGTCGTGCGTCTCCTCGAGCGTGTGTGAGTCGTGCGTCTCCTCGAGCGTGTGTGAGTCGTGCGTCTCCTCGAGCGTGTGTGAGTCGTGCGTCTCCTCGAGCGTGTGTGAGTCGTGCGTCTCCTCGAGCGCAGTGTGAAAGCATTCGTGACCAGAGCTTCTTTTTATTTTGATACGTCATGGATAAATTGCTACTTGAGTGAGGCATTGAGGGCCGATCTTGCTGCCTACCAGCGTAGGCAAGTTGGCGCCTTTCTTGACCTCTGTGGTGAGGGCGTGGTATGGTTCGAGCGAGGGTCATCGGTGTGGAGAGTGATGGTATGGTCCGAGAGGGATGTCGTGGTCTTGGGACGAGCAGGGGTCGGTGAGGCGCAGAGGGCTTACATTGCGTCATCAAGGGGAATTGTCTGGCCTGGGTCATCAGTGGCGGTATCGAGCGGAGGTGCATTAGGTGTCGAGTCCGTGTTCGTGCGACGGTCGTCAGGGGTGGTTAATGGCGGAAAATCGAGTCAAGAAATTCGAAAAAAAGAGTCGGAGTCCGTTGGAGAGCACGGGTTGGCGTCCTTCTTACGGTTTTCCCCATCGCGGGGAGTAAAAAACCTACCTAACGTGTAAATAGATACAAGTACGCACAGAAACTCAGGAAACGGAAGTACAACGAAGACGAAAATCGAGTGGGGTGACGGGTGTCACCCCATTGGAAAGAAACTGAGAAGAGGGTGACGGGTGTCACCCCACGAAAATGAAAAATAAACTGCAATAACCTGCAGTCAGTCGCGCCAAAGCTGGCGGGGCGGAGTATTCAGTGGCTCTGTATGGGCACGAGCGAATAGTACTAAACACCCCATGTGTGCCAGTGTAATATTTTCATTTTATTACGGTGAGCACTTCGGCCTGCTCAGGCCATTTCGTGCCATAAAGAGAAAGAATAAGAAAGATTATGTCATGAAAGTCAATTTACATGTCCTGAAGGAAGTTGGTTTTCCTGATGAAATTTACAGGTAGATTGATGAGAAACGGGTGTTTATCTCTTATAGTGTGGGCAAAGAAAATGGGACGTTGTGTGTACGGCAGTAGTTTGTAAGTGTTTTACAATGGTCATGGTAGTATTGACAGTGTAGAAGAATATGTGAAACTGTAAGATAAGTATTGCATGATGGGCATGAAGGTCGAGGTGAAGTAATATAAACATATCGGTGGGTATGACCTATGCGGGGCCGGGATAAAACTTTTCTTCTTGTCTGTTTTTCTGATATGATGTGGTCCAGTTATCAATGGCGGGTTTCATGAAACGTAATTGTGTGTGGCTTGTAGTTTCAGTCCATTCTTTGTTCCAAATTGTCGGATGCTCTGCTTTATCGTTGATTTAATGGCTTCGATATGTTGTGAAATTTCTGTTATGTTTGAAAGTAGTAGTGATGCTGTAGCTAAATGATCCGCTTGGTCGTTCCCTGGGATGCCGCAGTGACTGGGCACCCACAGGAAACGGACCATGATGCCCATGAAATGAAGCGTTTCTAGTGTGTTATAAATGGAAAGATGGAAATGGTGTGAGAAGGAAAGTGAAGAAAGTGATTGAAGGACAGATTTTGAGTCGGAACAAATGACAACACTGCGCATGGGGTGACAAATTAAACGGTTGCGGATATAGCGAAGGGCAATGAGGATGGCATGCAATTCGGCAATGAAAATGAAGGTCCAGTTTGGCAATCGATGCTGTTTTGAGTGTGTCCCTGAAACGATAGCATTTCCGGTGTAATTTGTGTCTTTAAATCCATCGGCGAAAACAAAAGGAACGTAACGATATCGAGAACGAAACTGGTGGAGTTTTTGTTTGACGTATTCTGGATAAAGCTGTGATTTTGGAGTGGTGGTGAGATAAAAAAATGTGTCGTTCGGTCATCTGCCACGGTGGTGTAGTTGGTGGAGGAAGAGCAGTAATGTGTGGAATGTGATAGTGGAGTTGTGTAGAATAAGTTTTGAAGCGTGAAGCTATTGTAAGACCGGTTCGCTTTTCGGCGGGACCTAAATATTCGTGGTGTAGATTTGGGAGAATTTGTAAAGATGCATGTGTGAGGTGATGTTCTTTGAATTGTATTTTTGTGGCATAGCAAAGTGTTAGTTCCATTCTTCGGAGAGCTAATGGTGGAATTACTGATTCGGTTTGTAGAGAAGTGATGGGGGACGTGGTCATTGCACCGAGTGCTATGCGGATAAATTTATTTTGTAATGTGTCAAAAATTTCTAAAGCGGAGGTCCTGCCACCTGCGTAAACTACGGAACCATATTCTATGATGGGAAGAACCAATTATTTGTACAGTTGTAAAAGTGTGTGACGATCGGATCCAAATGATGTAGACGTAATGCAGCGAAATAAATTGAGTCTGTGGAAACATTTGGCCTGGACGTCTTTCATGTGTTTATGCATGGAAAGCCTACGATCAAACATAATGCCGATAAATTTATAGGAATTTACGAAAGGCATGTCCGTACTTCCGAGGTTAAGTGGTGTTTCTGGATATGGGCTTGGAGGCGCTTTGCTAAATATCATGGTGGCAGATTTTGGAGGCGAAAATGTGAAACTGTATTTGATGGGCCATTGGTGTATGCGGTCAAGTGCGTTTTGGAGTCGAAATAGGCAATGTTCTTTATTTTCATCTGTGCACCAAATTGCGCTGTCATCTGCGAAAAGAGATCGTGATATTTGAGGTGGAATGTCGGCGAAAATATCGTCAATGATGATGTAAAATAAAACTGGTGATAAAGAGCTTCCCTGTGGTAATCCATTTTTCATGAAGTGTAAATTTGAAATCGCTGATCTGCACCGGAGATGGAAATGACGGGAACCAGTAAAAAATCCTATCAAATAATGTGCTAAATTCCCTCTGACGCCGATGTGAAGAAGTTTTGAAATTAGTGCGGGTTTGTGTACCATGTCGTATGCTTTGCTAATGTCTAAAAACACTGCGATGGTGTGTTGATGTTTCTTATAGCCAAGGCGTATGTCTGTTTCTAGCCGAAGGTGATCTATTGTGCTGTGGTCATGACGAAAGCCGCAATGAATTGGGGATAAAAGAGAATGTGTTTCTAAATACCAGGTCAGTCTTTTTATAATCATACGTTCGAAAAGGTTTCCTAGGCAACTGGTGAGAGCGATGTGTCGAACATTGTTGGGGTTGCTGTGCCAAGTTTGCCAAGTTTGTGTATGGGAATGATGGTGGCCTCTTTCCAAGATTCAGGAAATATGTGACCTAACTATAATGAATTGAATGTTTCTAAGATGGAATGTTTCGTGTCAGTCGGATAGTTGTCTGAAAATGGAATAATGTAAATTATCTGGGCCTACTGAAGTATTACCGGCGGAAGAAATTGCTGTGTCTAGTTCTGAAAGTTGAAAAGGGGTTTTGTTTCAGTGTCGTTCGAGTTGAATTGTGCTAAATCGGTGTGAAGTGTGTTGAGCATTTTGTAAAAATTCCGGTCTGTAATTGTTATCAGAACTACTGTGGGCCATGGTGTTTGCTAATGTGTTTACCATTGTTTGTGCGTCTGTAATTGTGGTGTTTTGGATCTTGAGGGCCGGGAGTGATTTAAATTGGGTGCGTCCAGACAACCGTCGGATTAACTGCCAAATTTTCCTGAGAGGCGCTTCAGATGTGAGTTGTTGCAAATATGAGTTCCATGAACGGCGCCTAGCATCGCGAATGATGCGGGGGGTTCGAGCTCGTTCCTAGTTTCGGTGAAGTAAATTGTGTGAATCGGGATGTCTAAGATATTTTCTAAATGCTCGTTTTCTAACTGCGATGGTTTGTGCTACTTCGGTTGGTTATTTGGGCTTTCGGGCGCATCGACTGCGTTGGTCATGCAGTTTGTGCTACTTCGTGGCACCACCAAGGTACTGGTGTTCTCTTTGTGAATGGTTTTGTGAGTGGAATAGTGATGGAAGCTGCTTCGAAAAGTGTTTTTATAATGTGGTTGATGTTTTCGATGGGAGAAATGTTGGGATTATATTGAATATGTGAACGTTCCTGAAATGTTGTCCAATCGGCCTTCGAAATGTTCCAGCGCGGTATAAAACTGGGTGTGGTATCGATTGATTGATTGATTATTAGGGTTTTAGGGTGGGTCAACCCCAATTGGGTTATTTTGCTGGGTGTGGTATCGGTTGCTGTTGAAAATGTGGTGGTTAATTTGATGGGGTAGTGGTCGCTATCATGAATGTCAGTGTCAACGGCCCAATCGAACTCATTGGCCAGTGTCGGAGAGCATATTGATAAGTAAATAGCTGATTGTGTATTATGTCCAAGATGAAAAAAGTTTGTTCAGTAGTACTAAATAATGTCGGTCTAAAAATTTTCAATGATGTGGCATCGAGTGTCTCCATGTGTACGTGATTGATCTCAGGCTGGACCATGTGCATTGAAGTCTCCGAGTAATATGAATGGGTTCCTGAAATGTGTTATAAGGTGTTCTAATTGTGTCAAAATACTTGTATTGTCTGTGCGTGGGGGAATATAAATGGAACACACATTTATGTTTCGACCATGTAAACGTAAAGTACAAGCTACTGCTTGCAAAGGTGAATTAAGTGTAATTTGTGAATACGTAAAATCGTTGTTGATGTAAAGTGCTGTACCGCCACTGCGATGAGGTCCACGGACCTCGTCGACGGTGACGGTACAGCGAGTAATTGGAAAGATTAAAGTTGTACGTATCATTAGGTAAAAACCATGTTTCTTGTAGTGCTATAGGAATAGGTGTGAGAATACTGAAAAATGCTTTCATTTCGGCCCATTTTGATATCAAACTACGGCAATTCCAATGTACAAATGTAGACATGGGAAATGAAGTGTTAATGTTTGTCAGCACCTTTCGGTGATTGTCGGAGCCAGGAGTGTAATTCTGGTGGATATGCGTGTTGGGTGCGGACAGTGGCGGTGGCGGCGGCTGGCCCGTTGGATCCGTCCGGCCGACCAGTGACCTTGATATGGCCACGGCGGCCGGTTACTGCCTCGGGGGATGCCCGCCGGCTTGGAGTCGGTCGTGTCACGTGGGTGGCGGCGGGCGCTGGACGCGCAGGGCTCGATCGGCGGCCGGCTGGGGAACGTGAATTTTTTCCGGCAGCCGAGTGGCTGCGGGGTCTGGCATTCCTTGAGGAATTTGTTTGTGTGTGCGAAGTCGAAGTGGTCTTTGTGTTGGGAGCCAGGGTGGTTTGTGTAGTTGTGGTCAATGGTGTTAGTTTTTGAAGTGGGGCCAAGCCAGGGATGATGTCGGTTTGTATTGAAGTAGAAGTGGTTTTCACGCGGGGAGTGGGGGGAGCAATGGTGACGGCCTGTGCGTAAGATTTTGTGGACTGGCGAGGTGGCCTCGACAGATCGTCGGGCCTGGGGGTAGGACACCCCCAGGTAGGACACCTGGGGGTTCGTTGCTTTCAATGCGCATACCTCTTTTTCCTTGCGCCAGACTGGGCAGAGGGGTGATGTGGTCAGGTGATCGGAGGTGTTACAGTTCAGGCAGTGGGCTGGTTTGGAGCAGGTGGATTCGGAATGGGGTGGTTCACCGCACTTGGAGCATCGGGGTGGTTGGCGGCATGTTTTGCTGCCATGGCCGAAGCGCTGACAGTTAAAATAGCGGAGAGGATTGGGAATGAACACACGGACTTGAAATCGTAGGTATCCGGCGAGGAGGGTCTTGGGAAGAGTAGGAGAATTGAACGTAAGGACAAGGAGGCTCGTATCACATTTCTGGCCGTCTTTGAAGGATGTGATACGGCGGACGTGGGTCACCCCCCCCATGGCCTGAGCTCCGCTTGAATATCTTCCTTAGACATGAAGCGGAGCTCCGGCGCGAAGATGGTGCCCTTGGTGGTATTGCGGTTAGAATAGAGGGAAATAGTGACGGATTTACCACAAAATGTGGTGGTGCGGAGGAGGGCTTGGTCTGGGCTGGGTTTGGTCTGGGCTCGGGTTTGGGTTTTAATGACGAGGGTTCCGTTGGCAGTGGCTTCGATATCAGGATTGGCTAAGGAGCAGATGGCGATGAGCGGTTTAGTCGGCCAGAAAACGTTGATACGGCGGAAGGAAATGGATTCCTCGACAGGCTTAACGACTACGTACGAGCCAGCGCTGTCGATATAGGGTTCGATGGGTAGGATGGGTTCAGGTGGTGAGGCAGAGGTCAAGTATGTTTCTAGACTGCTACCTACGATAACAAAACATGCACTTTTTGCTACCTGAGTCCGGTTTAAACAAACTTACACTATTTTGCCACTATCCTTCCATTACAGCCGCCATGTTATGTGACCAGACAATGGGAAGATGTTACAATATCATATTACATACTAGACCGCAATCCACATGTGCACGCACTTCTTGCTTCGAAGTCGCTGCATAACGGTGCCTTCAAACGCCTCCTGAATTATCAGGGTATATCCTGCGCGTTGGAAGCGGTAAGACTGCTTTGTCTGCAGCAAGTCCAGCAGAGGACCAGCTCGCTCTGGCTCCGGACTGTTCCAACGAATGATCAGCTCATTCGCGGCGTTTACTTGATCAAGTTGCCGGTGAACTCCAAACATCTTACCAATCACACTCGCCATGCTTTCGACCAACGATTCTGATGGGCTTGATATGGCCAGAGCCATATTCTGGTGACCAGTGCCACATATGCACCAGTCAACGGATTCCCGTCCGCCGCCTCAAAAAGCACCTTGTAAAGTCCTCAATTGTCCTCATCAGGGCAGCGCCTCACGCAGTGCCAAGCGGCGGGCACACTCTCCTTTGACACGACAGCGGACGGAGGAATCAACCTCTTTAAGGCCAGCCGATCCACCGCTGACGTGATCAAGGTGACACTAGAATCGTGTAGCAACCGGCGGAGCTGGCAGAGGTCACCAACACGCTGCAGGTCGTCCATGGCTCCATTCAGCGTCCGGTTGGTGGAGCCCAGGTCTCGCCCTTTGACATTTACGCCGCGTCTCCTCGCGCACATCTTGGCGACGAGGCAGGACACAAAGGTGCCAATATGTCCAGCCTGAGAAGGGGCAGACAAGGTAAGGAATATATTTTGGAATTTGCCAAAGAGGCGGGATTTCCCAGCGCGGGGAGAGGCATACTCCGGCATGGGCCGTCAAAGTCGCGTCTGCAGTAACCTGCTGGCAGATTCCGACGTTTTACAACATTTTGGCGACATGCATGACTGCAGAACTCCAAAATATTTACAACATTTCCTATTTTGAGATAGGAGAATCAAAGTTCCAAGGTGCCAAATAATCAGCCAAAACCATTTATGAGAGGACACCCCACCCCAATTTTAACCAGTTCCTATCTAATTGAATAATTTAACAATTTTGACTAGTCCTTTACCAATTTTGAAACAGGTATTAGTAGGTGACAGCGAGTAGGCAGCTGTGGGACGGAACACGGAACAACAGCGTATTACGATATCGTACAAGTTAAAATATAACCTGAAGCCAGTGGAATATAAATGTCACTGACTACCACGCTAACCTCATCAGCAATGATACACCCTTGATGCGGAAGGAGGGTCAGCCAGAGCTCCTCATCAGGATCAAGACCACCGATCTCCACAGCGTCAGTCATCTCGTCTAGCTTCGTCACCATGGCATCGAAAGCAGCTTGACGTTCCCAAGGTAGTCTCTGGATGTGCCGCTGGGACATGCTGCACTCGGCGACCACCGTAGAGATATCGTGGAGGACAGCACTTCGCATGATGAATGCTTTATATGAAAGTGCACCGGTTATATTACTTCTCTAACACACGAAAAACGCAAAATGCACGGATATAGAAAATGCATCAGCACAACAGACAGAAAATCTGGCTGAGATTTCTACAAGAACCAGAAATTGGAGATTACGTTCAGAAATATCGAAGTGCTGATGTTCGACGACATGCATCGCTTTGAACAACGAAGTTAAGAACGTGATTTAACTAGTGGTCAAGTGGTGGCGATGGTTGGAATTTTATGGCACGTCGACGTCTGAGATCATTTTGCGCCCATAACTACTGGTCAGACAAATTCAAATTATTTTAGTTCGCAAGTACATGTACATGCATGATCTACGGACACATCGAAACAGCAACTGGCTTCATCAGAGACAAACACACCTGCAAGCCGCTGGATATCCCGTAAAACTTCTCAATCTGCAGTACCGTCCTGGACCCGAGCTGCCAGAAGATTGTGGTATATTGCGCAGTTTGTGAGGAATACCTTGATGGTGCTTGCGGCGTGGCCAGAAAACCTTGTTTCTGACCAGAGCTTTGGTTGTAGAACTCCCTCGCTGCGCTTGGCTGCAGCCACCTTGAGGTCCTCTAGACCTTTATCATGTGCATGACGTTTTGTAACAGATGTCATGACGGCAATGGTAGTGTCGATCCAGGCACACTCCTTCCTGCTGTCTCGGTCAGCGAGCTTCATGAGGTGTGCCGCATCCCACAGCGCTCGCACGCATGGCTTTGAATGCTTGGAGTATCACTAACAGCCATGATCTTCAGCACCTTCAGTGGCACACTGTTTTGCAGGTATTGCCCGTCCGTGCAAATCGCAGCCAGTTGATCAGGGTGAGTCACTCCCACCTGTTCTAGTGTTCCAGCAATCTCTCTCGCTAGACCATCGCCAGAATGATCGCTGACAACAGGAGCCGCAACGACGAATGTTTGCACCATATGCTCCTTGGGGGCATCAGGCACCACTGCTAGGATGGCGGTCACGTCGACTGTGCGTCTGGCGATAGTCACTTTGTCAGTGCACAGAGCCACGCATGGCTGACGCATCAAGAACTCCATCAGCTTAGAGTGCATGGTTCTGACCAAATCACGTCGCATTCTTCTGACAAAATCAGCAGAGTGGTTGATATTACTCACTCTGACGCTGTTCTCTTTCTGTAGGTACAAGAGCTCTTCAAAGTAGGTGTGCGGCAAGCTTTTCTTGAACCCATAGTACCCAGTGGACAGGACATGCCTCGGTATACGCTTGTCGTCCTCCAGACGTCTGCGACTGCGCTCGCTCTCCTCCTCCCGCGCTTGAGCCTTTTTCATGTGGCGCGTACCCCTGAAGTATTCTGCGACACTGATTCGCATCAACCTAAATTCAGCTGGAAGTACGTCGTGTTTCTCGAATTTCGTTCCCAGCTCAGTCATCTTGTAGTAGAACACACCACTCATGCTTGTTCCTTGTTTTTCAGTGGCATAACGCGGGGGGGGCATTCATAATGTCCACAGTTCAGTGTCCACAAGTTCATAATGTCCACAGCTCATAGTGTCCACAGTTCACAATGTCCACATGTTCATAACTTCCACAGCTCACAATGTCCACAGTTTATAATGTCCACAGGTCATAATATCCACAGCTCACACTGTCCACAGGTCACAATGTCCACAGTTCACAGTGTCCACAGCTCATAAGTTCCACAAGTTCATAACGTCCACAAGTTCATAATGTCCACGAGTTCATAATGTCCATAAGTTCATAATGTCCGCAGGTCATACTATCCACAGTTCATAATATCCACAACCTCGAGTTCATAACTTCCACACGTTTATTATCTTCGCGGTTCATAATGTCCACAGCTCATAATGTCCACAGCTCATATTGTCCACATTTCATAATATCCACAGCTCACAACTTCCACAGGTCATAAAGTCCACAGCTCATAATGTCCACAGTTCACAAGACCCACGCGTCCACGCGTCCACAGTTCATAATGTCCACAGGTCACAATGTCCACACTGTCTCCGCGAAAACATACGTAAAATCATTTTCAACCTAATCGCATTTGGCGGCGTGGCAAATCGGCAGACGTAGAAACCTCTGGTTCACCTCTTGTTAGCAGATGACAGGTCGATCAATTTGCGCGAGATGCTGCAGGGCGATGAATTCATTCAAGACACGATTCTCAGAATCCGAGTTGGTTATTGGCCTGCGTTTCTTAGTCAGCATCGATGCATAGTAGGTAAATACACCTAATCTGGTGGCTAAATTCTTTAATGCAATGGGATATAGTCTTAACCCTCGCATTGGTGACGTTTGAATCCTCATTTGTATTGGTAGCGGTTTCTAGAAGCCAACCGGCTAACTTTGTTTTTGATCCGAATGACATGTAATTTGGTGGACGCAATCGATGCATCGGGACATCCTCACGCTAAAAATTGTAAGATAATATACCAGATATAATTAATGTTATTGTGATATTTTCATCGGCTGCACGGCAAAACCGACGATTTGCTACCTCCGCCCACGGGCCCGGCTGCCCGGCAGGGCCCGGGGGTCCGGTTCGTAAAATGTTTACCAGCTCGCGCACGTTACATCATCCATCAAATCGCTACGGTTTGAACACCTGATAATTACACCGGGCGAATGTGGCTGATAATTCAACAAAGATCAGTCATAGGCGCCAGGCGGTTGTGTTTCTCCCCTCCCCTTGTGCTCCTGTAGGCCTCCAGCTCGGTCCGAAGGACCACATGCCATCGTCCTGTCGCTGCTGCACGGTCGAACATTGGCCTGATTTGCAGCACACATTCCTTCGTTTCGTTCGAGGTCTGCCATCGGCTCTGAAGACCAAGGTTGTCGAGTTTCACAGCCAGCATTGGTTCATAGCCGGAGCCGCCGACCTCCGTCCGGCGCTACGAGGATATGGTGGTCTGCTTCGCGGCTCATCGGCTCGCTTCCCTGTGGTCTTAAGGATTGTCATCTGTTTGGTAGTCCAAATATAATTTTCAGTGTTATCAATTGCACGCGTTCGATTGCCTTTGGCCTGGCTGTTCGTACTCGATGCGTCATTGGCACGCTTTTCCAAACATCAGCTACCAAAAAAGAGAGAGGTAGCCGCAAAAAGTCTGTACTCGAATGCGACATAAAGCACTGTCTACGTGATGAGGTGATGTGAGCACGATTGCCAATATAAGCGAAGCATTGTCAAACTGGCGCATTTTCCAAAATCCTCGACGATGTAGTATTCAAATCGGCGATTGGTAAATGAACCCGCGCCGTACCGGGGGGGGTCGTTGACGATCCTCCTAAGGTTTTCCGCGGACTGTGAAAGAACGGCGCTCGGCAGCGCACCAAAATTTAGCATACCTTTTCCCACATCAATTTGGCATGTTGTGTCATAATTTTCAAGTCAGGTCATCTAGGGTCAACGAGTTAGTTAAGGTCAAGTGAGGTCACCTCCCAAAAAGTTGAACCAATCGTCACGCTTTAACGGATGAAGATATTTGAATGAAACTTTCGGCGTTTGCTTATTTTTGGGATGCAACAAAACGTCGCACCACAGGAATTTTTCACTTTTTCCGTTTTTGATTACTTGTTAGTTTTGTATATTTGCCCTTCAGAGTTAAAATCGGAGATCATGGCGAAAGTAAACATTTTTGTTGGGAAAGTTGACTTCGAGCGCAGACAACCACACAGTGTACAAACCACTTGATTTAGCAAGGACCTGACTGGCTCTCGTCCACCGTGGCATGATCATATCACAAAGACGTCGGCCAACCGCCGTCTCCGGCCCAGTCAACCACCTTGAATTACAACTAGATGCACACCAACCACGCTACCATATTAGTGTGTCCAAATCTATCCCGGCTATTTCGCTCCTGATCGGATTTGAGCGGAGTTCACCCAAAATTGGCATGTCTGCACTAACATAACACTAGCCTAACCTAAACTAACCAAACCGAATCTTACCCATCTAACCAAACCTAACGAAAACTAAACAAACCTAGTCTAACTGAATTAATCCTAAACGAAATGTAACCAAACTGAACCAAACCTAAGCGAGACCTAACCCAACATAACCCAACCTAACCTAACCTAACATGACCAAGCATAACTAAACCTGACATAGCCTAACCCAACTTAACCTAACCTACCTAACAGGACTTGACCTGACCTAAGCAAACCTCAATTCATCCGACCTTCTCTATTTTTGGCTACCTTCATTTCTATGCTTCCTATAGCACAGCTGCAATTCCATGTAGGTAGCTAAGTTACATTCACCTAGAAAATCATTCTCACGGTAGCTTGGCTGGCGTGGCAGCACGAGCAAATGATCGTTGTTGTTATTGGAGTTTCGGGGCGCCTCGACTGCGTCGGTCGTGTAGCGCCAGAGCGATTGATCGTATGAGTATGCATAGCCTAAGTATAAATCGTGTAGGATCCCCCAAGCTGATTTGAATCGAGTTAACACGAAATTAACTAATGTACACTAACCGAACCTAGCCCGGCCCAGCCCAGCCCAGTCCAGCACAGCCCATCCCAATACAACCAAACCTAACCCAATACCACCAAACCTAACTTAACCTAACAGGTCCAGAGCTGACATGTCCTGGCGTAAGTAGACCGTTTTTGATATGATTTGCCCTGCCATTTTCCAATTTCATCTACATATTCCTTATAAACCTTGTTTCCATACTTCCTATAAAACAGCTACAATTCCAACTATGCAGCGTAAGTTACATTCACCTGGCAAATCATTCCTACGGCAGCTGGCTGGCGTGGCAACAAGAGCGACTGATCGTAAAAGTATGCATAGCTTACATATAGACCGTGTGGAATACTTCCCTTCTCCGAGCAGTTGTGAACCGAAGTAGCGCGAAATGAACTAATCTGCATTAACCTAGCCTAACTTAACCAAACCCAACACAACGCAACACAACACAACACAGCAAAACCCAATCGAATCGAATATCACCAAATCTAATTTAACCTAGCAGGAACTGGCCTGACCTAACCTAAGCTGACCTCAGCTGATGTGAGCTGTCCTGCCCCTTTTCCAACTTCATTTCTATATTATTTTGTAGCACATTTGTATTTCCCAGCAGACAACATAAGATGCATTCACCTATATCAAATCCTTCACACGGTAGCTTAACTGGTGTGGTAGCACGTGCGACTTGCATTATTTTCGACCGATGAAGTTGGCTCCAGCAAATCGATTCATCCATGCAATGAGCCGGTTGGGAAGACCGAAAATAATGTTCGGTAATGCTTCAAGACATTTTTGATTGCATGAAAAACTGTTTCTTTGGTGAAAATCTAAAGGTATCGTGTGAATCACAATCGTTTGGGCTATGCGTATATATCACTTTTTATCCAAAATGTGGCCTCACCGAGAAGTTCATGGAGTGGGGAGAAGAGCTAGTTTTATGGGTCACGACACTTGTCACTCTTGTCGCGTTGGCTGACCCCTGGTATGCCGTAGATGCCCATAGTCAATGGGGAAAGTGTAGCCGGTGCATAGATCCAGCTAACGCACGCCACGGCGTGTCGTCACTTTTATCCGTTTTCCAGCACCAGACCCAATCGGAAAAAGAGATGAAAACGGCCGGCTATTCGTTGTACCCCTCCTTTGGATGCACGTGCCACGTACGGCGAAAACGTTTGCACTTCCGAGCTTGGAGATTGTCTCGGCTACACCACGGTGTCGGTTTGGTGTCGAACAGTCCATTTGTTTGCGAGCTACGTCGGTTGAAACCGAGCCGATTAAACGCACTAAAATCGATGATATCCCGACTCTAAAATCCACGTTTCACACGTTAAAGCAATTAACGGCGGAGGACTTAGGCGGAACCCGTTCTCCAACCACATCGGCGTCGCTCACGTGCAGCACATTGGCTCGACCGCACCGAAATTGTGCCTAAGTGGTGGCCATTGAAGTCCACGCGCGTCATGCGATCCGACCTCATCACCTGGCAGTCATCCGATTACGATACGCCCGGAGGCGGCGCGAGGGTGGTGCGGACCATGCACATAGAGCGTTCTCACGTTCCGAGAAGAGTCAGTCATGTGAGCCACATTAAACTTGTGCTCTCACGGTTAGATTCTGCGGTCAGCACGATCTAGCGCGGTCATGTGTATGAGATCCTGGGCATCGTAGGTGCGGAAACTAGAGGGTGAAAGTGAGTGTCAGGACATTTTCTTACAACCAGGGGCGGTCCGAGGCACCGAAGACGGGTTAGGAAGTCACCACTGCACCCCCACCCCTCCCCACCACCAAAAAAAAATCGTCGGATTTCGGCATCTATATTTTTCGGTTTCCAAAATTCTGAAATTGTTTGTCCCATCCACCCAGTCACCTCCCCCACAAAAATCACCGGATCTTAGGAACACTTTCGATACATTTCGGTTGTACATCTGACCACTCAGGGGCGATATGAGTACCGCAATAGGGTGAGGTACAGTAACCACTTCACCCCCCCCCCACCCAAAAAAACAAACAAACAAAAAACATCGGATTTCTGCACTCCTGTTTCTTTCCCATTTTCATGGGGACTCACCTGGGCTTTCCGAAGCAGTTTTCAGAGTTTTCCGAGTTTTCCGAAGTTTTCCGAACTGTCCCTAGTTGTTTCTTGGTGGCAAATAATATGTCCTGATATGACGTAGAAGAAAATGAAGTTTGAAGGACTTTATCAGTAGAATTTGTCATGATTGTTGATGGGGGACGATTAGTCTATGGGTAAGTTGATCGTCTCACAATCGAAAGGTTGGGGGTTCGAGTCTCACCTGTCTCTACTCTTCGCCCGCGACCAATCGGCGTGTGAGATTGGTGACGCTACATGACTCAGCGGTCGATGTGTCGTTAAACCAATAACCAACCAACCAACCATGATTGATGATGGTCTTAATTTCAAGGCTGTTCTATGAAGGCCACCAAATGCATGGTGTAGGGCACCCGAATGGATAAACGTGGAATTTGAACTTTATTTGATACCATGAATTGACAAGATAGGTGAAGCCACTAACCATTTCTGTAGTTTTACCTTATCTATGAAAAAAATTGTTGACAATTATTTTCATAGCTAGGGGACCAAACTTGAACTTAGTATTCCAAATGCGCTCTGACATAGACACAGAAAAAGCTTCCTGATGATCTCTTCACATTTGTACGATTCATTCCTAATTATTTGAATGAATCAATCTGTGAAAGTTTTAGTTTCGTACTGGCAGCGATCTCGGATATATGGCCCGATAAAATTTTCATAGGTCACGTTGCAAGTAAATCTTTAAGAGCGATTATGTCCGGCACTTTAAAGCCTAGCATACACATAGCATATCTTTATAATCGCAAAGACCTCTTCTTTTCGTTTCTGGGTCAGGCTTCAACTTTGAACAACTTAACAAAAATGGTCAACTGAACTCAGGTCACGTGACCACCCATGACCATAGGCGTAGGAACGTCTCAAAAAGTGGGTGGGCCAGAGTCAACAGCAGGGGCGCACCAAGGAATTTCGAAAAACACCGTGGTTGAGCACTTTTGGATAGGAAATCCAATAATTTTAATAGTGAGCACACAACTTTCACCGCTAAGTGGGGTGGGGGTGGGGGCAAACCCCTGGGCGCGCCTATGGCTACAGCAACATGTGGTCCTAAAAAGAACGATCATCGCAGCATAAGTACTTTCAGATTTAAACTTCTCGCTGTACTTGGAACTCTTTTCACGACCGATTAATTCTTGTGTAATAATAGGTTTATCTTCCTGGTGCGGGTGAAACCATTTAATATTACTGTTCAAACAAAATTTCTTCAACTTCCGTTACATGCATAGGTATGTGTGGTGGAGGTGGGGCAAGCTCATTACAGCCTCACTAATGGGTATGTGATGTGTCCTGGTTTCCATGATTTAGTAAAATACGTCTTTAAGATGCCCCCCGTTGTACCGCTGTACATGTTCACCGATATTGGTGAGGAGAAAGAACAATCAAGAACATAGGCGCACCGGAGGGGCGCCCAGCCCCCCCCCATGAGACCAAAGTGCCCTTTTAGCCACAAGTACCCTTTTGACCGAAAAGTGCCCTCTTGGCCGGAATGTCCCAATTTAGCCCCAAAATCACCTGTATTATGTGCCTCGCCTGTGCCAAAGGTGCCCTTTGGGCTCAAAACTGCCCTTTTCGCCAACAAATTTCACGCCCGCTCCCCCCCCGGTCAACAAGACTTCCAGAGTGCCCCGGCCCGCAAAGTGCCCTTTAGGAGCCAGTCAAGTGCCCTTTTGGAGCCGGCCAAGTGCCCTTTTCGGTCAGGGCCCCCCATGGAAAGATCCTGGGTGCGCGCCTGATCAAGAACGTAGCTTACTTGCTGGCCCATTGCAAAAGAAGTATCATGATTGGTGCTGAAGAGGTTCAGAAATAAGAAAGACGAGTGAACGCTGGTTGAAAATTATTTCATCGGGTGTGTGGCAGACCAATATTGGCAGGCTGACAGACTGCGGGAAATAAAAAAGTAATAAATATAAACACATGGCATGTTGTTCGTACTCACGGACTAACTCCAACATATAGGTGATCAGCCACCTCAATCACCCCGGTAATACACGTCGTGAACCTTAAAATATCCGCCACTTCAAACGAAATGCTACTAAATCATGTGACTCCCGGCTGAAACAGAATGTAAGCGCTTATTTTGGGGACCAACAATTCAGTGCAAAATAGCTGACAGTTGACAACACACGGTACCTCATCAAGTCATAACGTGTTCAGACTTAACCGCCACAAGATATCGTCCTGAAAGTTATTTGATGATTAGTTCTCTTCTTCCCACGTGTTCTGTTCTCTAAAAAAAATCCGGATAACCGCTAAGCTTTGATGCACCACATCTCCTTGGTTAGATACGCTCCCAGATTGGCAACCGAACGGAGTTTTGGTGTTCTATTTTATACTTTTCTGTTTTTATGTGTCTATGAATGCGATGTGTGGCTCCAGACAATTATTATCCGGTGCCCGGCACATTTTTGTGATCCTACTTCTTTTTAAAATGTTGTATTGTTTGTTTTTACCCAGACGATACTTTTTTATGTATTAGCGCGTTTTCGCAATCCCCAAAGTATTTACTTAGTGTACGGTCTTTGTGTTCCTCTTCTAGTACAATGTCGATTTTTAAGGGCCCCAGCCTGCTTTTGAGGCTCCCATGCTGTCTCAAAGCCTCGGTATGCTTTGAGGGACCGGTTGT
The DNA here is from genome assembly GCA_034440575.1 of Imbricaverruca yamaguchii. Classification (NCBI taxonomy): domain Eukaryota; kingdom Metazoa; phylum Arthropoda; class Thecostraca; family Neoverrucidae; genus Imbricaverruca; species Imbricaverruca yamaguchii. Next base: position 869,491 of record JAOTOL010001488.1, on the reverse strand, counting down.
GTTTGATTTTTTAGCTTCCGGTGTAGCTACTTTGAGCTGCAACTCATGTTTTAAGGTCTTGCCGCTTTTTGCCAAACTCGGTACGCTTTGGAAGACCTAGTGCATTTTCGTCCTTCAGTTGTGCTCTTTGGATCCCGGTGTTTATTTTGGGTTCCTCGCTCACATTTGTGGGACCCCAGCATGATATTGGGGGCTCCAATAAAATTTAACGTAGTCCCGTCATGGGCGCAGTGACCCTTGATGTCGACGCGCCCCAAAACTCCAATCCACCACCACGTGGTCCCGTCGCGACCTTTCCGGCCCAGGCGCGTAGTTTCGGATAGATCCGACGCCAGTTTTCTGTGCTCGACGTAATTTTTGGTAACTTTTGAAGTATGCAAAGTTCGAGCCACCACCCTTTTTCGGCTCCCGGCGATTTGTCATGTCCCGCCACGATTTGTAGACCTCCGATACGTTTTTCGGTGACCGGTATGCTATTTGTTAAGGCATCTGGTGGTATGTTTGGACAAAGGAGTGATTTTTCTGGCTCGTACTTAGTTTGCGTATTTGGCTTCGTATTTAGTTTTCTAAATCTCTCTTTATTTCGGAGAGCTCCAGCTTGATTCTAATCGGGTTCCGATGCGACTTTGGGGTCACGCTGTGCTTATTTGGGGCCATCGACGCTAATTTTAGGGATACCCGCGGTGAATGCTTGATGCCCTGACCAGAACTTATGAGACTACCAACAGGAATTTTGGGTCCCAATCGCGATATTTGAGGGGCTCGGCGCTAGTTCGCTGGGCATGTTGTACTTTATGCTCCCCAGTGCGATTTTTGCATTCCCCGGTGCAAATTTTCGGGCCCCGTGCAAGTTTTTGGTTCCCGCTGTATTCATTTCTAATCCCTAATTCTGGGGACCCGATGCGAATTTATGGGGCCTCAAACCATTTTTTGTACCCCGACGCAATTCTTGGGTTTTTGGGAGTCCACATCTTCAGGATGGAGGGGGAATCGCTTCCTTGGTATGCCACGGTGGCTGCTCAACGAGTTTCTTTTCAGCCAATGACACCCTTCAGAGTAGAAAGGCCCTTATGAGAACTTTCTTTCGGGACCTGTTCTGAATTTTCCGGTGTTCAGGCTTTCTCGATGGAATCCTTTTGTTATTTTTGGTATTGACTTCTATTTTTGTAAGGCTCTTGCGTAATATTGTTGGGCCCCGTTACGATTCTTCGAGCTCCGGTGCATTTTTCCGTTGCCCAAAAGCGTTTCTTTTCCGGACCCCGACACGTTTCTGGGGTCTTTGGCGCAATTGTTGTGGCCGCAAAGTGGCATTTTGAGTAGGAATTGATTTTTGGGAAGCCAGCTAAGAATTGTGTGGCTCCGGCGCGACTTTTTGCGCACCTAGTGTGATTTCCAAGGGCACCGTTGCGACGTTTTTTGGTCTAAGTGCGATTTTTAGACCTTGTCGTCTTTAGTTAGGATGCCTATCGCGAGTTTTATGGTCTCGACACGTCTTTGGGGATCCAACACGTGCTTGTTTTTGGGGGCATTTGCCAAGACCCCATAATTATTATCCCTATCCGGATTGTTTCTTCTTCGTCGCCCCTACTTTATTTAGTAGGTGTTCTCCATGAGACTGTTGGGACGCCGGTGCGACTTGTGGAGACCCTGGAGTGATTTTAGACGGCCCGGGCGCGACTTTTTGGCACCTTTATGGTCAGCGTAATTGTCGGGGGCCAACCCCTTGGGGTCCCCGTTATGATTTTTAAGAATCTAGACACGACTTTTTCGGCCCCAGGCGAGACCTCTTGAGGCCCCCAGTGTGATTTTGAAGGGCCCAGCCCGTCTTCTTCCAGCTCCCATGGTGATTTTCAAGGACCACGGCACGACTTTTATTGTGCTCCCAGCGTGATTTTCAGGGGCCCCGGTCCGACCTTTTGTGGACCACAGTGCGATTATCAAGGATACCGACCCGACCTTTTGAGACCCAACGTGATTTGGACAGCCGGGCCAATCTTTTTGGCGCCCAGCGTGATTTTCTGGAGCCCGGCCAGACAATTTTGTCCCCAGTGCGATTTCCCAGATCACGGACCCATCATCTTTGAAGGCCTTAGCGTGATTTTGGGGGGCCTGGGCGAAAAAGTCGTGATCGCTGGGATCACTGCGCAACTCTTTGGGATCTCCAGCGATATTTTCAGGAGAGCGGTCCAATATTTTGAAAACCTCAGCGTGCCATATTTTGTGTATCGGAACGATATTTAGCCCATCAATTTTATTTCCAATGTTCTTGGTTGGATTCTTGGTGCCTTAGCATCATTTTCAGGGGTCTCCACGCGACATTTTGTGGTCCCAAATATTATTTTTATGGGCCTGGCCGCGATTGTCACGGACACCAGTAGGATTTTTAGAGACCCGCAATCGGCCTAAATTCATCCCATCATCTTTGGGGTTCTTAAATCTCAATCTGGATGCACACACCACTGGACGATGAAAAGCCTTGATAGTAATATCCGTTGCAAATTGGTGTTCTAGCACATTCAGTCCAAATGTCTTCATTGAATAGATTCTGTGATCAGTCTTTGCTAAGCTGAGATTGTTGCATATACCATGAGACCACCATGTGACGGAACCATTTCCGTTGAACGACATAATTTGAATTAAATGTTTAACATGATGTCAATGTCACTGGGTAGCTACCCAGCTAAAGATCCACTCGGGTCAGCTGCCATGCTCGTGATGTGCCAGGTCACATGACAAGCATCACTCGTCACTCGTCACATCATCATTCTTCATATGTCATTCTTCACCTTTTTAGGTAACATCACGAGCGCCCAATCCTGTCGGAGATTCTGAGATTCTGAGTGACCGAAAAGCAACCCCTGTATGCCTATAATTTTTTACTATGCTGTTTTTAAAGATGTTCATGGTACTTCTACCGACAATGGAGTAGCTCACTCTGGTATGATTCCAATGTTCAACTGCCCTGTTGATGAAGACAGTCTGTCTTAACCTTGTCCTGTTATAGTTAACTTTAATTTTGAATCGATGACCTCTAATTGCATTACTTCTGTCAAATTCGAACATGTCCCTGATATATCCCTGGTCCTGACAATGGACAAATGTAAAAACCTCGATGAGATCCCCCCTCGGCCTTTTATATCTTATTGAAAACATGTTCAGTTTCTTCCAACTTTCCTTATATGCTACTCGTTCCTTGCGTGGGTGTAACCATTTGGGTTGGTGGAATTGTTCCAATCCCCCTTCCAATTTCTGAAAAGTAGCGATTTGTCCCCCCCCCCAAACTTTTTCCGTACCCCAAAGCCTCGCTAACTGAGTATCATCGCCGCAAAATTATACTTAATAAGTTATAGAGTCGAAATATAGACGCAGGAGAATTACCAAACGTAATAAAAGCCGATGTAGCCAATAAACGAGCTTCACAGGCTATCTGTCGTCACAAAATCTCCAAATAGTAAAGTTGCAAATGTTAAAAATTTCTGCTTTCAGGCCATTCTTCAAAATAACATCAACCTTGGTCATCTTCTGTTTTCGCTTCAGTGAAAAATTGTGCTCTGCTAGGCAACACATCTGCATTTTGACCGTTAAAGTGGTAATGTGGGACCTATGTAGTTCCTTCCAGCGTGTTCAGTACATGCATAAGCATTCGTGGCAATCTATTTGAATGATCAGAAAACCGTCACTGAATGCCGATGCCAATGAAAATACGCCCATGGCGAACTCGTCACTGAATACGAACACGAATACCAATACTTTATTTTTTTTTAATATTTCGACTTGTTGTTGGGGTGGCTTTAGGAAGCAGGGTTATATTGCTAAGCAGAGCTTGTTGCGTGAACACTGGCCCCACCACCCGATCCGTGAATTCCAGTTCAACGGCAGCATTTTGATCGAAAGTATAACGTGACGTCAATGCCCCAACACGGCCGCCCAGTAACTCGTCCCCGGCCTTATCGGGCCAGCTGCCAACTGACACTCCCAGCCGGGGGATAAATGCGGGCGCGCGAAGCGACTCGAATCCCGTGCTGCCAGGACAGGGGAGACAAGCGCAGACCAGTGCTCCAACCAACTGCGCCCCCGGGCCGGCAATACGACATTAACTAGGCGTACGTGCTTAAGGCTTACCATGACTTCCCTCAATAGTCTTAAAGGTACCCAAGGATACCTAGTCATATTTTTTTGAAGATATATCAGCATATGAGCAGGGGAATGCAGCCTAAGACGTATAAAGCCCTGCGATAATGCAAATTGGCTGCCCAGCAGAGCACAATTTTCCACACAAGCGAAAACAGAAGATGGTTAAGGTTCATATTCTTCAAGAATTGGCTGGAAGCAAACATTTTTTACGTGTGCTGATTTATCATTCGGATACTTTTTTTACTACAGATAGCCTGTGAAGCCCGTTGATTGGCTAGATCGGCTTTTCGTATTTTTGGTGATTCTCTTGCGTATATATTTTCACTTTATAAATAACTAAGTTGAGTTTTGCGGAGATGATGCTCATGGAGCTGAGGTTGAGGGAGGGGAACAACAAAATTGAGGGGGACAAATCGCCACTTTTCACGAATTGGGGGACATGTCCGCTCCCCAGCCCCTCTCAATTGTTACACACATGCAGCGCACCACTAGTTAATCCCTGACTCCGAAAGAGGGGGGGGTAAAGTACAAACGAAGTATTATCATAGATAAGGAATCAAATTGTGAGGAACCAAAAATTGTGTACACACCTGGTTTCGTTGCGGAGTGCAATCTAAGCATACATGGGAGGAAAACACAACTTGCAATTCTTCATAACCATGAAAAGATTCTTAAAATGAATGACTAGTATTTCAAGAAATTACAAACGTTCCGGATTTCATAATCAATTGCTGATATATGGTGATCAAGTCTGAAGCACGATACGTCGGTAATCTAGTGAAACAATGAAACTTTTGATGTACTATATGTACCAAAAGAGTGAGGGCGAGAAGGACATTAATGCCTTGCGGGGTGTCATCCTTTACCAAAATATGCACAACACGACTGCTAATCGACAAGAACGTAGCTTACAAACGTCTATTAAACCTAAAGTCATCTGCCCTAACCTTTACTTCAATGACTCCTTGTTCCTCAGTAACACGGGTCATGTTTGCGTTATAGGGATGCTCCTATATCTATGTGTAGGTATGCACCCGCGGCTATGACGTCGTTTATAATATCCCTCGAATATAATAATAATCTTATAATATTATGAACATATGATACTATTGTATACCTGGCGTATCTTAACGCCAGCCACATTCAAAAAAGACATGTACAATTGTTGTGCCACGGTTGCGGCAACCAGTACCGAAATAGTGCCCGCGGTACTGGAGTGGCGGCCGGGCTGACAATGTTGATACCTTTCCGCTACCAGGGAATGTTGGCCGAAATGGGCTGAAATTCGATACCGGTGCCGGCACCAGTCAAACGCGCCGATCCCTTGCCGGCATCCATACAACTAGCTTAACGATGAGATCGTTGCAAGACATTGCTAATGTACAACATATGAAATGGTCGATCTCAGAGTGAGCTTATGCAGGTGACCTATGATGGATTTTCGGCGCTGAATATCACTTCAAGTGTTAGTTCGAGACTAGGTCATATGCTAGTCATTCGCTAGCATAGGATGACCTCAACACATAATTTATATCTGGGAGAGTGACAGCATTGTGACAGCATTGTGACCTGTGTATATTATGAACTGTGGACAGTATGATCTGTGAACATTATGAGCTGTGGACATTATGAACTGCGAAGATAATAAACGTACGGAAGCTATGAACTCGAGCTTGTGGACATTATGAAATGTGGATAGTATGACCTGTGGACATTATTAACTCGTGGACATTATGAACTCGTGGACATTATGAACTTGTGAACGTTATGAACTTGTGGTACTTATGAACTGTGGATATTGTCAACTGTGGATAATGTGATATGTGGACAGTGTGAGCTGTGGACATTATGACCTGTGGACATTATTAACTGTGGATATTGTGAGCTGTGTAAGTTATGAACATGTGGACATTGTGAACTGTGGACACTAGGATCTGTGGACATTATGAACTTGTGGACACTGTGAGCTGTGGACACTGAACTGTGGGCATTCTGATGTCACCGGCATAACGTCCGTTTTGCACACAAATGTCGCAGAACACCACATTGTCCTCAGGCACGGAAACCAAATGGTGTTCGGTAGCCACCTGGAGATCAGAAATACTTCTCCCAGAACGAAAGGTCAACTCTTGAAGAGAGGTGCCTATGGGTTCATCATCTTTTACAGGCGCACGTCTTGGGCTCAGAAGCGCCGTTAAAGCTTCAGTGGCTTTCAGACATCTGTCCAGCTTACCCTCCATGGATCTCATCCACTCTGTCGCAAGGGCGCAGATCTATTCGATGGTTTGCTCCGATACCTCGGTGGTTTCCTCTGCATGACAACTGCTGGCGTCCACAGGCGCAGCAGACACCGGAATTGGTGGCTCATGAGATGAGGCCGCAAGGGATGACAATTTTTGTGAAAGACAAAATTGATAATATAAACTTGATGAAGTTGCAGAGAACAAATCATGCACAATCTATGCACGTTTGGGCAATTCTGCCACATAAATGACGGCATCGTGTTGATGCACCAGTGATCACCAGGTATGGAGTCATTGGACAAATAGCGAGCGCGCTGCACTGCATATTGTATAATACATCGGACTACATAGCGCTATCAGACTGACATCCGCATAAAAAATAATTCGCTTCCATCGAGACAATTTCAATATCGAAATTGCTGGAGCCGATGGAGTAATTCACGCCCAAGCTCGGGTAGGGAACACAGTATGGCACGTTTGGCAGCGATCACACTAACTTGTCAAAAGAATTCGAACATGATTGTGTGACTGGCTAGGGAAGTGATGTCGTGAAGAATGTGTGAATTAAGACTCAACAATGAACCATATTTGTAAATGGATTTGGATTCAACATTCCATAACAAACAGGAGCACCAGAGCATAAGATGAAAAATGCTATTTCATTTAGCATGTGGAAATGTGAGTGGAAAAATAACCTGAAAATAGATAAAAGGACTGGAAAATTAATCGCTCTAAAGGGACATTTCGCATTGAAAAATGCACATTTTGAGGACATGTGTCTGAACATTGAATCAACACATGGTATGTGGGACACGTAGTTCACACACCTTGCAATTGTGACCGATAGAAGTACTTTAATTGCCTCAAAATAATATTAAATGTGGTCAGATCAAACCAGGTCCGACCAGGCCAGATCAAGTCATGGCCTTGTACAGTAAGTCACTTCACATGATGTTTGAATTCCTTTAGCCTTCGGAGCATTACTGACTGCTGGGGGATTCTACTAAGAACATTTTGCCATCACAACCTCGTTTCATTTAGCATCACCCTCTGCTAGTGATCTGAAAACCACATCCATCCATATTAGTAAAATGGTGAGAGTAATTCCATGAACCTGAATCATTATCTGTCCATGGGGTACCTTATGAAAAGCTTTACTAAAGTCGAGGTATGCTGCATCACCTTTCAACTTTCCATTTTTCACCCTTCTTGAAGATAGGTACTATATGTGACCTTTTCTAATCTTTTGTTGTTGTTTTTCAAATTGTTTATTCTGTGAAACTGGTCTACAAAATATGATACAAAGTGGAATCGCCACTTTTTTCAGTTTCACACAGTACCCTAGTTAAAAATTTCGGCAGCACCTGCATCCTTGTTTGGTTTTATTTCTCCAATATGATTGAAAGCAATAGCACTGTGAATTAAATCAACATCACTTATTAAATAACCTGTCACTGAACTGTGATCTGCAGTTGGCAAACTGTTTATATATTTTACTGTAAATAGTGGTTTAACATGATTGCTCTGCTCCTCAATCATCTCAACATATGAATTGGTATATTCCCATTTACTTCTAATGGACCAACTATGCTTGAAATCATACTCATCTTGCAAAAGCTGAATACTTTTTTGCTGTCTCCAACACAATTTCTACCCAAGTGCAATAATTATTTTGATCGCTTTGCTGCTTGACATAAACAAGCAAATAATTTTGGTGAAACAACAGTGTGCACATTGGGGCAAAGTGGTCATAGCTCCATAAAGCATTCGCCAGAGCCTCTACTGGTAAAATTAAATATTTAACATAAAAACACATGTTCAGCTATCAAGAAATGTCCACTAGCACGAATCCTGAAATACATTTTTGTTTAATACAACAAAGAATGGCTCTTAAGCGCTCTTTGGATTTAGACATTGCATTAGAAGAAATGGAGTTTATTGAAGTGTCTGCACCATTGAGGATGCTTTTCTGTGATTCACATGTACTTTTGCATGCTTATCCCACATTTTTTTCAATTGTTAAGCCTGACTCTTGACTTTTATATCACTCCTGATGATGGCCCATGGTCGAAACGTTGAGTAATATAGTATAATCGCTAACGTTACTTTTGATGTAAACTCAGCACCTCCTGGTATATTGAAGGTCGGATATTTCTTCTCACTTAAAACATTTTTGTATTATATAACTTTATCCAGTTATAATACCTAGCCAGTGATTCCAAATCCAATGATAGTGTCTGTCTCAATGGGCTCAACTGAAAGAAAATGAGTTAATGAGCTGAAATTCTGAATCAACCATGGCAGGACTTAATTGATTCAAGGATCTGCTTTTATGCTCAAGGGTTTAGGTTTTGTTATGCCTTTGGGCCCCACCAATCCCAGAAGACTATTGCAAGGCAGACTGTGAAATGAGCATGACACCTTGAGGTGTATGCTCGCATCTGGGCATCTAGGTTAGTTCATGATTATCACCAGTAGTATTTTATCAAATCATTGGGTTCATTTCTTGGCCTTTAAAACACCCCATTTAATATTACATTTTGCAAAGTATTTTATAGGTAACCATCACGAGTGCTGCGTTACTGCCAGTCCATCCTGACCAATGCCATCTTGTGATTGAATGGATGTGTTTAAATTGTCTTAAAACCTCAGAAGAATATTTTTGAACCAGATTTTTCCAATTCAATCCAATCCAATCCTTTAAACTTTATTTTCCACTTTGCAGTTCGCACCTTGGCAGAAATAAAAATTTTGGACACGAATGTGAAGTAATTCAGGCTCATGCAAATGAACTATCATGTGAAAAGTAATTCCATAAGAAGCAACATATAGTAATCACAAACATTGACAGTGCATAATATTCTTTCAAAGGTATTTTGAAGAGTAGCATCTCCTGTCACCTAACCCAGAACCTTGCTTGCCAATCACCAATGCCAAACTGGGCAGCTACTTTGCACAACTGATATACCACAACCTTGGAAGTTTCCTGTATCTCATTCATAATGTTGCAAAGAATCTCATTTTGTGAAGCCAGACAGCATGCAAGATGGTCATCAGGGGATTTGCTCAACATCTACCCTTTAATCAGAGCCATTTGATTATTCTACACCCTTTCCAACGATGGCAACACTGAACATTTTGCTTAGCATTTGTGTGATGGAACTAGACTCAGTTTGGGCATAGTTTCAATGTAATGCAATTAAAAAAAAGTCCTTCAACACATTAATTCAATGAAATGACATATTAGGCTGCAGAGAATTCATTATTTTGGGCAGTGGAAGGCAAAGGGTTTATGACAATTACAGTTCTTGAGTACAAAATACATACCTTTTCTATGTGAGGGAGGTTGCATTCGCAAATAATTTACCACTTACTTGGAAGTCTGATTTTCAAGATTAGGGCTACATCATTTTGAAATCAAATATCTCACACAGAAAAACCAAGTGTAAGGAACTCAAGATCAGTTTGGAAACATGGCCTCTTCCCCTACCTGTGAGTGTAGAATGTGATATTGCAATGTTCAGCTCATTGGTTGGCCTTGGCATGCTTTGCAGGTTGGATAATAGTAGTAGTGTACTGAAAGGGGCATGTACCTGCCCACACATCACCATCTCCCACCACATATTGTCAAACTTATTGCAAAAAAACAGCTTGCTATATCAACAGCCAAAGGGATTCTAAACGAGGTTTTCAGTGCAACAATGTGAGGATGTGCCCATGGAAAACCTGCACATGCTTCTTTCAACAGGTAGGGAATGGGCAATGCAACCAAATAGTTCCTGAATTCTGAACACTTGCTTCTTTATGCAAATGGCATATGTACAATTTACCCCACTCCTTCAAGCCTGATTATCATACTTCAAGATGATGGCGGAATAATTTTAAAATTAAATATCTCACATACAATAGGACAATGTTCAGGAATACAGATATGCTTGGAGACATGGCCCATTCACTTGCCTATGGAGACATGGCCCATTCGCTTGCCTATATTTATTCCATGTAGAAGTAGATACTTATCAACGTCCCTTGACACCAGGAAGCAAACGTCTCCCCATGGGCGAATCCAGAACCAACAACCCTCTTGTCTGTAGCCAGATTGAGATTGGGATGGACTTGTTGATAATGTCTGTTCAGATTTACACCATTAAAGCGGCAGCCGGGTATGCCGCACTACAACTTCTTCCGTTCTCCCGCCATCACCAGTACTTCCGACGGTAGGAACGCAACATATAAATAGGAAGTTCCTCTTCCACTACACCGACAGAAAGTCCACCAGTCCTCTCGTTGAGTTCACACTTCACAGTATGATATATTGAGTCTCGACAGTTACCACCACTGTTCTTCTAAGTAGCTATTGCCACCTGCACCCGACGGAACAACATCCCCCTGCCCACAACGGGTTACGTAAAGGGCCTTGCTTCACGCATACGCCGATTTTGTGGCGATATAATGGCCGTGATCGCCGCGAGACAACTCAAGTAACGTTACCTAGACGTTGGCGGTCACGTTGGCGTTATTTGTTCCTGCACTATGGTTCTTTTGTGGTTTCTGCTGCTAGTTGTTCATTGATATGACCATAAATCAACTAATTATAGTTTAATTTATTATGTAAAAGGCTCAAAATGTATTATCATGTGAAATACATGTTTGTTATGTGCATATCACGCCCAATAACCAGAGTCTGACGGTCGCTCAGGAGACCACGGGGGCTGGCGGTCCTTCGGGGCTTACCGAATTCGACGGTCGCTCCCGAGACCATGGGGTCTGACGGTATCGGGAGACCACGGAGTCTCACGATATCTTGCACGACTCACGGAGTCTGACGGTCGCTGGGCCGGACCAGTCACTTGTTTGGTTCAGTTCATATATTTGGACCAACATTCCACAGGTAACGTGGCTTTCTTTCTGGGTGTGCAAGTCCTATAGGGAAGGCCAATTGGATATGAATTTATCGCACACTGTGAATGTTATATATTCATAGAAGAAATGTATGTCATGAGAATGAACACCGTTATCTATGCTATCATTGTTCATTAATAACTTGCCAAGTTTTCTAAACTACAGAAACCTATCCAAAGCCTTATAATTTAGCGGCAGCAGACCGCATGCTACTGCGTCCCGCCGTGATGCAACTTCCCTGTCTACCTATGCTGTTTTAGCCCAGATTAAACTTTGTGCATTGCGTGTCGCGGGTTCATGTTCGCTTCTGGTTACCACGCATGCTCATGTTCGCTTCTGATTACTAAGCGCGCCAGAGGGCCTCGCACATGAGTACCGGAGGGGGCGAATTTCCATCGCCACCCCACCCACTAAGATCTCGGAAACTATTGAAGATTTGCGTTCTGGAACGTCCTTACAAGATAACCACATTCGCTAACTCCCTTGTAACGACGGGAACTTCAAATGTGCTACATCAAGAACCTGAAGCAAGGGTAGTTGAGCTACCTGCAAAAGTAGCGCAACCCTTACGTTACCACAGGGGCGTCTGAAACCGACCCAGGGGCCCTTTACATCGGCCATGGGCCACCTGACATCGGCCCAGAGACCCTCACACCAGGAGGATGAATTTGCCCGGACCCCACCTGACACCCGATGTCATGTTCCACATTTTCCGGTGAATGACAGCCCAAGACATCCATTCCTTATCAGGTCATATGTATTGTTAGGCCCATAACGGATAATAGATTATGAAGTCAACTAAACACACTTCGTGTTTCAGTTCCACCACAGCCATATCAACCGATCATCACATCATATGTTGCAGCGGGGAGCGGCGTGTCCGAACGCGACTGGAACACGAGATAGCACAAACGTCAGCCACCGCTGGTGACGTCACGCCAGAGGGCGACACACACGTCAGCCACCACAGGTGTCCGCTGGGTCAGCATGTGACGTCACGTCAGAGGGCGACACACACACGTCAGCCACCACAGGTGTCCGCTGGGTCAGCATGTGACGTCACGTCAGAGGGCGACACACACACGTCAGCCACCACAGGTGTCCGCTGGGTCAGCATGTGACGTCACGTCAGAGGGCGACACACACGTCAGCCACCACAGGTGTCCGCTGGGTCAGCATGTGACGTCACGTCAGAGGGCGACACACACGTCAGCCACCACAGGTGTCCGCTGGGTCAGCATGTGACGTCACGTCAGAGGGCGACACACACAGTCAGCCACCACAGGTGTCCGCTGGGTCAGCATGTGACGTCACGTCAGAGGGCGACACACACGTCAGCCACCACAGGTGTCCGCTGGTCACAGGACGTCACGGGCAGAGGGCGACACACACGTCAGCCACCAAGTGTCCGCTGGGTCAGCATGTGACGTCACGTCAGAGGGCGACACACACGTCAGCCACCACAGGTGTCCGCTGGGTCAGCATGTGACGTCACGTCAGAGGGCGACACACACACGTCAGCCACCACAGGTGTCCGCTGGGTCAGCATGTGACGTCACGTCAGAGGGAGACACACACGTCAGCCACCACAGGTGTCCGCTGGGTCAGCATGTGACGTCACGTCAGAGGGCGACACACTCACGTCAGCCACCACAGGTGTCCGCTGGGTCAGCATGTGACGTCACGTCAGAGGGCGACACACACACGTCAGCCACCACAGGTGTCCGCTGGGCTAGCCGGGCATCCCGCCAAGGCCGCCTGGCGGGGTCACTGCCAGGAGGTGAAGCCAGGTTGAAGGCGCCGGTGGACACTGACAGGTCGAACAGATATCGTGACATGGACCACCATGATTGGCGGTGCACCTGCACCCCACCAGCGCCGACCTCGACCACCTCGACACGCGTGGTCACCATCTGGCACACACCAGTGTACAGGTCTCGAAACTCAGCCCGCACACCTGTCGACATGTCTAGACACGGAGCCCAGGTACCAGTCGACATAGTTCGACACAGAGCTCCGGCACCTGTCGACATATCTAGACACAGAGCCCGGACGACTCCAAACGTCCAACACAGAGTCCAGACACCAATTCGCATATCCGACAGAGTGGTGGTGGTGGTGAGTGTTGGCTTTAGTCGAATCGACCGTTGTGTCATGTGGCGTCGCTAATTGGTTGCGGGCAAAGTGTAGCGACAGGTGAGGCTCGAACTCACAATCTTTCGATTGCGAGACAGGGAACTTACCCCCAAACTACTCGTCCCCTCCGACAGGGTCCTGACACCGCTTTATATATCTGACACATAGTACGGACACGAGGCCATATTTCTCAACGAGGAGCCCCGACGCCAGTCAACCTGCCACGACGTCTGCAACGGGCCGACAACATTCCGAATTCAGGACCGAGACAGCCGCTTCGCTTTAAACTGTGCAGACTACAGCATAGCTATATATTCCTATATGTATTAGTATCAACACGCGGAAGACTGGCAGCGACTGTTTTGTACAAATACTCGAGCTTACGGCCGCCAGATTCCCGGTATCCCAGCGATAACGTCATGAGATGAATCCTGCCAGAGGCGGGTCTGGATAACGTCACCAGACACCTGTGATGACACATGTTCCGCAACTCCCTCCCGCCCCCCACACTCTCCCATAACAGAAGTCCCGGACATTTTTCCAATAACAGAAGTTGAATCCAATTCGCGATGAAAGAATTTCAAGACCATCATCGATGACAGAATCCCAATAGGGTTATCAATTTTCCATGGATATTTTGATGTGGTACCCTAGTCGTTTTCATGAAAAGATACCCTCTCTTGAACAGCGTGCTTCTTCGCCGGCAGTTTTACTCTAAATTTAGAGTGGCATTACGTAGTTAGCTTATGACTAGATTATAAGCGAACACTCAAAATAGATGTCTGGGATCCGGTCTTTTCGTTGCAGGATATTTGGCACCTGGACATTGCTCCGCCTTTCCTGCAATATTCTGGATTCTTCGTGGCGGCATTTTTGTTACTAGACCATCTCCTTATATGACAAAATTCGATACCTCCCATGCATTGCATACGACAGTTTGCTACAATATTTCACTACCAGGACATTTTGTCCAAAAACATTTTTACCTGCTATTATCAATATGTGGGTGAAAATAGTTTTGAAGACATGTTCCTCGCATTGATCAAGTATACCTTTATCTAGGGGTTAAGCGTTCGTAAATACCTCAAAATTCACCATTCCATGCATCCCCATCGTTACGTTCCTCGTGCTTTCGATTTCGCACCGCACGAACAATTCGCAAAATTTGGGAGTAGACACGAAAATCATACCAGATTTTCGTTTCTCCTTCGGTGGTGGTTGCCCTAGGTCAACTAATATTCTCTGCCTTTCAACATGTTTTCATTATGTCATAATCGCTCCTAGAAATTCAAATATGTTTAGGTGGCACGCAATGCTACTGGGACCAATTACCACCAACTGAAGCCTGTCTCGTGCAAACAGAAGTCATCTGGGACCACCTTACGACCTAGAGGCGTAGGTAAACCCCAAGCATTATGTGGTGCGCAATACTCAAGCCGGTATTAGAGTTTACTATCTTTGTACACTATCACGCAATTATCAAACTATAATTAAATTCCAAATTATTGTCCTATTTTGATTTTTTTTCAGCGAATGTAACGGCATGTCTCGTGTCAGCCCACGTATGGGCGCTGCGATCTCACACAAACGGTACTCCCACGCATCAGGTAATGAAATGTGACTGGAACAAAAAGACAGCAACATAAAGACATCGTAATAAAATAATGTACCAAATTGACCGTAACGAACATGAACGTAGGAACTATTTTTGTAGCGAGAAAGTCGCATAAAGCAACCGTAACGGAAAGGCTCCGATCGAAATGCGTTATCTCTCGCCAAGGACGTGTCCACGATACCCCCGAATGACGAGGTACAACTCGGGCACAAGCACCCACTGAACAAGGCCAACGAGGCGACCACACCAAGACTACTACGCTACGAGACGAGGACTACAGCATGGTACGTATTCATAGGTTTTTGCCTTTAATTTTTGTCCTCTTTGAATTTGGAGGAATCAGGAACGTAGCCATATTACGCAGACGGTCGCGAATGGAATGTATGCCCACCAAAGAAGGATTCGCGTCCACTTTTCCTGGAGTAATTGTTGAAAGGTGTTACATATTTGATTCGTCAACAGAGGGTAGGTATTTGATGCACAGCTTAACTTTCGAGTATTGAAAGTTAAGCTGTACCAGCTGTAAGCTGTAACGCCTGAATTTACCGTTTTCAAAAGCGCTCAATTTACCTTTTACTGAGTAATTATTTTGATTCGATTTGTTAGTCTAAAGAACATTGGAAATACTCAACGAAGTTTTTTCCACAGGACACCGTTCACTCTTAAGTCTATTAAAACACGTGTTCCACGTATTTAATGCTTGGCACCAACATTTTAGGTTCGGCAGACCAGAAGTAGAAGCAGCCATTTTTATACAAGCAGAATGATTGTGAACGAATTAATGATTTTTAAAAATTATTATTCAGATATTTAGTCGATCCTGCTGCCTAAATAAATGTTTACATTCCCAATAAGGTAAATAGATATACTAATCAATAGAACGTCATTTATGCAAATATCTATGCATTGCCAGGTTCGCTTAAGCAACGTTGCCGGAAAATAAAAAGCAGAAGTATTTCTTCTCTGGGGAGGAATACAAATACTATCCCGCCCTCCATCAAGACAATTGGCCGTTGCATGACCGACGCAGCCGATGCGATCTTAAGCTCCAATAACTATCAAGACAATGTTTTTATTGCTGTGGGAGATAACTGGATTTCTTTTAGAGATCGTAAACAGGATGTAATTCAAACTAATAGCCAATGTGCAAAAGTCAATAATAGTCTTCTGGCGATATTCTCCACAGCACCTGGGGTAGGTGTCGTGGCGCCAGATCTTCATGATTTCATTGCAGTAGCGGCGTGCCGCTTTCATCAGGCACACTGCATGCCTTATTATCTCACACGGCCGCCCTTCTGCATATGGGTACTATGCGAATGGCCGGGACAGAAATCAAACAGTACCATGCCACCAAGTAGGTGCTTGAAACTGCGAGCTCAAAGACAGAGCTAGACATGAGATGGCATAGTAATTCCATTTTTGCCGGCAAGTTCCTGACAGGGCAGCCCGGGGTGGTTCGGCCATGCGATGCCAGAAACGGCACTAAGACTCGCTTGGCCGGATGATCTAGAGAGCCCCCTCCCCCATCAGGTTTATCCGCAATGGCGACCGAATGAAAAGACCAAACTATCAGTAGCCTATTATATATCTGTTTTACTTATCTTGTGAAAACTTCAGGTCCAGATCGCCAGAGGTCAGTTGGCTAGAGCGCTGGCCTGCACTGGTCTCCCCTGTACTGACAACACAGGGTTCGAGTCGCTCCGCACTCGCATTTAGCCCCCGGCCGGGAGTGTCAGTTGGCAGCTGGCCCGATAAGGCCGGGGACAAGCTACCTGGCGGTCGTGTCGGTGCATTGGCGGTACGTTAATCTTTCGGTCTAAATTCTGTCGTTGAGCTGGAGTTCATGGATCGGGTGGTGGGGCCAGGGTTCACGCAACAAGCTCTGCTTAGCAATAGAACCCTGGTTCCTCAAGCCACCCCAGCAACAACTCGGATTAAATTTATTTTAAAAAAGAGGTCATCGAGCTGGAACCAAAGAGTGATGTTCAAAATATTCGAAGTGCCGTCACTCAGAGTAGGTGCAACATAGCAGGACCAAACACGGAACATGATGTCCTTTCATCAAGACGAGCAAACATCTGAAAATGTTCGACTCGAGGTCAGGTCAGTTCCCACGCATTATTATCGTATTCAGTAGCGAAAGTTCAATTCGGGGGTACTTTGTACCACGCCGGATTTAAAAGAGTATAAAAGAAGTATGCTGGGTTAACTTGTGTGTTAAAGGTCAATGACGTCAGGTCAGGTCACAACGCTTATGTATATTCTACGCCATGCCATTTTATGCAGAATGCTGCTGTTCCTTGCCAAGTGATATCCGAACTCGATTTCAGGAAATGGTGCAACATGACATTGGATGATAATCGGATGACCTAAGATGGCCTGACCTCGTGCAAACTGACCTGATTTGACGTCTTTTGAATTCCACTACAAACACTTAGGCAAAAGCTAAAGATCGGTTCATAAAACCGTGCATTGTCCCGGTGTGACCTGAAGTGAGGTCATGATGTGAGAAGCTGGATAGTTACAAAGCTGTCTGTGTCATAGCAGTTCTTCTTGGAATACTTCCAGGAACACAACTCATTTCCAGGAACTTAAGTCAGGGTACTCATATTGACCTAATACGACTTCCGGTGACCTGACCATTAGTCACAATGCAAACATACGGTACGCTTCGGGCTTTCCACTAGAACTTTCAAACGGTGCATTGCATCCTAGCATACGTAGATCGGAAGTTGGAGGGGGCTGTCGAGAGCGCCCCCCCTCCCCTCGGTCCAGCGAAGGTTGATTTATCGGCAGGCCCAGCGCTTCAGGTTAAAGCGCCTGCAGTAAATATATGGGAAAACGGCTTTGGATGCCAGAATTAACCAAACAATCGACCCACCTGACCATTCCTCGGCTACTCCACATGTCACAAGACGGTTTCTGACAGCAGCAATCACCAAACGATCGACCCACCTGACCATTCCTCGGCTACTCCACAGGTCACAAGACGGTTTCGGACAACAGCATTCACCAAACGATCGACCCACCTGACCCACCTGAGGAATGGTCATTCCTCGGCTACCCCACAGGTCACAAGACGGCTTCGAACGACAGGATTCACCAATCAGTTCCAACGCAGCAACAATTCCCTGGACCGTTCCAAATGACAGTAGTGTACGCTTCACGTGCCAGTTGCGGCTCAAGGACTCAGGCTGGGTGTGTCGGGTACAATTATTGCGGTCGTGCAGAACTGCATGTCATTAGGACGCACACTTTCCAAACCGACATCAACAGAGGAGCGTGTTAGCAGGGTGCAGATACTTGTCGTATCCCCTGCACACGGCACAACTGACGGCAATGTCGACGACCAACTGTCCAACCGTGCAAAGGAACACTGTTCATTGTCTGAACACATCACAGGTTTAGCGATACATTTCTGACGGAAGGAAAAGCCGGGGAGAAGAGCGCATTAGAGCACATAGTGGATACTTGTGTCTTGCACACGGCACAGCTATCAATAGCGCCGACGACGAACCGTCAGTAGATACTGTCTATTGTCTGAACACATCACACGTTTAGTAATACGTTTCTAATACCACCAAACAGTAGTTAGCCTCCCACGTCAGGTGCGGCGTATACATTCCAGCGCACTGCACACACAAGGGCAAATAGGACCACCAGACTCTTGACTGCGAGTTCACTACGGTAGCGTACGACAGGATATCTGCTCACCCAGGACTTGCCAAGCCCTAGAAAGCCTTTCCGGACCACCAGAGGACGGGATAAAAATCCCTCCAATCACCACTAGATCAACAACGCTCACGACAATAATATATGTGCATCCAGTGAAAGGACCTCCGCCGGCCGCCCTTTACTCAAGTCGCCACCGCGCATCGAACTCAACCATGAGTACCCCTCGCGTATCGTCAGCCACCGTCTCCAGTAGCCACCGACACCTCTGTGCCGCTGGTAGCCATCGTCACCAACGGCTACCGACTACCCTGTCTCGTCGGTGGCCACCGTTTCCGGTCTACAGTGGACGGCCGAGATTAACATAGACCTGCAGCCGGTGTGGAAGCGGCAGCTGCGCCACGCGCGCACGCAGCAGCGCCGACAGCACCTGTCCCGCAGACTCCGGTCCATACGCGCCGTCGTCGAGAAGGCCGCGCCGCCCAGACGGCGGCGACTCTCGCTCAGACTGCTGGTCGTCCTCGTCGTCCGTGTCCAGACAGCACAGGTGTCCGGCCGGCCGGCGGCGCGGCGGGCTGCCGTCGCCGTCCGACTGCGGCGACTCTCGCTCCGGCTCCGGCTCCGGCTCCCGGTCGTCCTCGTCGTCCGTGTCCAGATAGCGGAGCTGGCTGACCGGCCGGCGGCGCGGCGGTCGGCCGGTGCGGTCTGACCGAGGCGCCGGCTCCAGGTGGTTCCGGCTCGAGAGCACGCCGTTCTCGGGCTCGTCGACGCCAGAGCATGGCGCCGACTCGACGCCGACCTCGTGCTCGGAGCCCGACTCGGCCGGCGCGGCGTGGGCGTCGGCGCGCTCGGCGCGCAGCGGGGTGGCCGCGTCGTCCGAGTCGCCCAGGCCGCTGTCGAACTTGTCGCGTCTGCCGCGCTTGTGCGCGTCGGACGGCCCGGCCGCAGTCTGGTCGCCGAGCGCGCAGCCGTCGCTGTAGCGCTTCACGCCGGCTCTGTCGCGACCTGCAGTCGCGTCACCGTCACCACCACCGTTGCCGTAGCCTCCGCCGGCTGTGGGAACATCCGGCTGCTCCCCGCCGTTGTCGACGTTACCAGAAAGAACCGACTCATCCGGTGGCGACTCCATCGACTCCACCGACTGCACCGGCTCCACGGCATCGTCCTCGGACGTGGCCGGCTGCTCAGACTCGCCGCCCGACTCGTCCGAGCCGGCGGCTTCCACCAGCGGGAGGGCAGCCCGACCGCGCTCCCACTCGTCCCTGGCCATGCGCGCCACGGCGCCGTACAGCACCTGACCGAAGTGGCGCAGCTGCGCCGGCTCCGCATCGTCCGCGTCGACCGCGGCACCGAACAGCGGGATAACGAAGCGCTGGATGCGGCGCGCGTGCTCGGCGCTGCGTTGGTGCGGCCGACGCCGGCGGGGCGGCCGCCGCCGGCACCTGGCCGCCAAGTCGGGCCGCGCCGACAGCACGGCCGCGCGCAGCGTGCGCCGCACGCGGGTCCGACAGAGCTGCTGCAGCGAGCCGGGCACCACGGCAGCTGCGGCACGACCGTTCATCAGCCACCGCAGCTGCCACGCCAGTCAGCACTACAAACAACACACCACCGAGTGGGACGACATACAACCACCGCGGCCGGTCATCAGCCACCGCAGCTGCCAATCAGCACTACAAACAACACACCAGAGTGGGACGACATACAACCACCGCGGCCGGTCATCAGCCACCGCAGCTGCCAATCAGCACTACAAACAACACACCACCGAGTGGGACGACATACAACCACCGCGGCCGGTCATCAGCCACCGCAGCTGCCAATCAGCACTACAAACAACACACCACAGAGTGGGACGACATACAACCACCGCGGCCGGTCATCAGCCACCGCAGCTGCCAATCAGCACTACAAACAACACACCACAGAGTGGGACGACATACAACCACCGCGGCCGGTCATCAGCCACCGCAGCTGCCAATCAGCACTACAAACAACACACCAGAGTGGGACGACATACAACCACCGCGGCCGGTCATCAGCCACCGCAGCTGCCAATCAGCACTACAAACAACACACCACATAATGGGACGCTGTACAACCGGAGGCTAGGCCGGGCCAGTGGCAGATAGCACAGACAATTGTCAGACACACCGAACCGTCTCAGTCTTAATCGGCCACAACAATCGAGCCACCGGAAGAACATAGTGCACAGAGCACCCCAATTAACAGCATTTGGAACTCTGTCACAACTATCTAGTCTAAAGCTGATGTTATATCGACGCACAACACACTACAGAGTAGGACACCATATGCATATTAATATTTGTGACTAGGGTATACATACCAATTGTGATTACGGTTAGTGGAAGCGCGTGATAAAAAAGATGTTTTACCACGCGCTTAAGCCAACCGTGATCACAATTGATAGTACGCCATATAACCGCGACCAGTCATCAACCACCGCGGCTCCCACCAGTTGCCAGCACCACACACAACACGAAGAACACCGAATAGGACATGATATCACGGAGGAGTCAGGTACCTTGACTTAGACATATGAAATTATGCTGATCGATGATTGGCTGGCGTACATTGTAAGTAGACGATAATATGCTCAGCCAGCTATTGATAAACGCCGGGTTCACGCGAGGAGTCAAAGTGCACCGTTAGATGGGGATAGTCATTGCGCTGTTGTTTGTGAGTCACAGGCAAGGCCCACTAACGCCGAAAGGCAACTGTTGGCTTTAGCTACCTGTTACAGACAGCTGAAGGTCACACTGGGATGGATGGTGACACACAAAGTCGGATGGTGTGGGCAGTAAAATGGAGCTGCATACACACAGCCGGGTCAGTGGGAGATGGTACAGAGAACTGGCAGACATGCCAATCAAGGAATAGGCCGAAACAATCGAGCCGTCAGAAGAAAGTAGTGCGCAGTGCACCGCGACCGACAGTATTCTGGATTCCGTCGCGATTATCGCACCTAAAGATAGTGCTATCGAATGATCCAAATACAATGGAAGGATGAGTTTTAACAGATCGATTAATATGCGCGATATTGCTATAGAAACTCACTTAAATAACACAATCATACCTATTACGTCGCTGCAATAGCGGAAAAAGCGTAGTGACGCAATCACAAAGAGGAAACTAACCTGATAGCGAACTCAACGACTAGCTGCAATTAGAGCGGCATGTTTTTGACAGATTGTGCACGCCTCTAGACGACTGAGTTCTAATCACTTCAGGCCGCACAACAATGACCGAATTCCCTGAAGATTATTTGATTTAGGGCGCATCGACCAGTTCTGATCAGTTAGCGCCTATGATTAGTATTATGCTACCGATTCAATGTACTCGGGCAATCCTGCCAAGTTCTAAGAAAATTTCGTTACATACGCCCAAGTGACACTTAAGCTTACAAACCTCCCGGGATATACTAATCGCTCCTAACTGTTCGTGAAATCACAAGGTATGTTCGCGACCTGTTCACCTGTTTGCGAACATCTGAAGACCTCACCTGATCCATGCTTACGTGTCTTCTTATAATTCCTGAACAATTAGCTTGGAGACTTGTTCAACGCCCGCTTTAGGACTCATGCTCACAAGGGATTCACTTTCGCTGCCACGAATGAACACTCGGCGCAGCACAGTATCCATGATAACTTACGGAGTGAACACTCTGTCTTGTGTCCGCTGACTCGGGGCTCGATGAGAGGTGCGAACGACACGGAAAGCTTGTTCTGCACGTCCCAATGGTCCGGGCCGAGTCGTTCGATCCGCTTCAGGTGATCATTGACGGGCACCACGAGCACACCGCCCACCTTATGGCGGGGCATGGCCCGTCACCGCGCTGACCACAGCAGTCCCACACTGCACAGCAGTCCCACACTGGGCCCACACTGCACAGCACTACACTGGACCCACACTGCACAGCAGTCCTACACTACACAGCACTACACTGGACCCACACTACACAGCAGTCCCACACTGTGCAGCACTACACTGGACCCACACTACACAGCACTACACTGGATCCACACTACACAGCACTACACTGGGCCCACACTGCACAGCACTACACTGGATCCACACTACACAGCAGTCCTACACTACACAGCACTACATTGGACCCACACTGCACAGCAGTCCTACACTACACATCACTACACTGGACCCACACTACACACAGCAGTTCCACACTACACAGCACTACACTGGACCCACACTACACACAACAGTCCTCCTGCACCGACTAGTTACAACAATCTTGTACTGGATGCAGCAGTCCTACTCTGAATGAATATGTGATAACTGAACACGGCAATGCACAGCGAGCCAGCACTCACACACTGGCTACAACAGTCCTGCACTGGACACAGCAGTGCAGACCAGTCACAGCCATTCCATACTGGACACAGCTATCCACACTGGAGGCAGCATTCCAAACTTGGAAGCACACCAGTCCCACACTAGACACGGCACGTACGGAGGTTCCACACTCGACGCAGTAGTTCCGCACTGGACAGCGACCAATGCTGGAGACAGCAGTTTACACTCGGCACAGCAGCTCCACACTGGGCAGAGCAGTCTATACCGCAGGCAACAGTTCACCCACAGACACCACGCTCGACGCAGTAGTTCCACACTGGACACAGTAGACTGCGCTGGAGATGGCAGTTTCACACCAGTCTTAACCTCTCACGCCGGTTTGTCGCGAGTGGACTAGGTAATCCTGCCGGTTGTGAAATTCGAGCCCACGATTTTACTACCAAGAGATACTGACCAGACTATACACCCCCCCCACCCCACAGCGGTAAAGCTGAATAGGTACTGCAGGAAGTGTTATTGCTACCTTGAGGAGCTGTTTGAGGTACGGCAGCTCGGATGAAGGACAGCGAGCCCCACAGTACACTCGGTCGTACTGGCGTCCCACTCCCAACAGCAAACCATTACCTGAAACACGACCACTGTGTAGTTAACCGACAAGCATAACACAGAACACGAGCTGCTGCATCACACTCTAATCAGTTGTAACCACCGGGTGGTTTAAACTACCTTTGGTCCTAAGACTTATGAAGATGAATTGGGGCTTAGGGGGCCGGGCCGTAAGACTTAAGGATTCCATATTTACGAACATTCACGAATTACTCCATCCTAGTCAACAGCACTCCCCCATATATACCTACCGGCATTGGCACGACAACGCAAGGCTGGAAATGTCTATGGTTACAGAAAGGTGCGGGTGTGACCACAACTGCACTCCTTCCCACACAAATGCTTGTGTAGCACAATTCATGAAGCAGGTAGTGTATGTATTTTATACTTGCATCGATTTATCTGCAATGAATAATTCGCATTACAATATCCCGAGTTGAGATTAACCCGGGAAGTACAAATGCGTCCAATATAGCAGCCCGCTGTATGTAACTGCATGCCCATCTCTCCTAGTGCGCTTTAGGACGACGATGGTACCCACCGCAGACGAACTCCGGCGGACAGAAGTCGAACTGGTCGACGGCTGCCGAGTGGACGGTGAACTGCGCCAATCGCTCTCGGGCGTAGTCAATGACGTCCTGGAACAGCTCCACGCCGTGGTTGATTCCGTTGCTGCCTGTGATAGACGGAACACGATCAGCAGATGCATGCCTGGTGGCAAAAATTCACGTGCTGCCCCCTCCCCATCTTGCTGTGATAAAGATCCGATGCATGCACCAAATAGTATACTCGACCGTAATTGACCTCGTGCACTTAATGCATAACATTGGTGTACCTAGGAGTGTTGATTTGTACACTTTTGAGGGGACATTTACTACCTCAATGTTGGCTTTGTCCTCCCCAAATAATTTTCCACTTTTAACATTGCACCCTATGGAGTGTGCCTCCAAACCAATTCGGCCCGTCCATTGGCTTGGTGTATTATACCCCGCCCCCAATCAATCATTGTCAGAAACATACATGGGTGTACTTGTGCTGATACTTAATACGATGCTGAAGACAAACTCAGCTACATCTACAGTTGGTATTTGTTGGCGTACTAACACAAGGGTCGTGCTGCAATACATGCCACGCGAGTACAAAGGTCATATAGCGATGCAAAACATTGCTGTCCCAAGGACTTCGATCGCACGCGCAGACGCAGACGCACACACACACAGGCATATATATATATATATATATATATATATATATATATATATATATATATATATATATATATATATATATATATATATATATATATATATATATATATATATATATATAATATATATATATATATATATATATATATATATATATATATATATATATATATATATATATATATATCGATATATATATATATATCACCGACATCACTTGGGCTGGACAAGCCTCGGCTCAGACGGCGCAGACCGCCACACGAGCTGACACAGCATGCGGTGACGGCGGTGAGGCCGCACCGGTGACACGACACCCACCGATGATGAGGCCGACCATTGTGCTGACGTAGCCGGTGCCTGAGCCGATGTTGAGGAAGCTGTGACCCGCCTTGAGAGCCAGGTTCTCTACTACCGATGAGTAAATACAGGGTGCCGACAGGTGGAGATTGTCGCTGCGCCAGGCGGTGTCCTGTTGGGATATTGTGCTGTGATACAACAAATGGCTATGGCTAGTGGTTCATACGACACACGGGCTGTTTAGCACACAGCATCGCATCGCACCAAAATCTCATGTTAACTGGCAGTGATTAATTATTCGTTAAATTGGGTGGAATATACCACTTTATGAACGCTTAATCGACATCCTTCTCTAAGAAGTATCGGCATCCTGCTCCTTAGAACCTACACCATCAGTTCGACTTTGAGTGAGGCATTGAACGCATTTTGAATGACACGAATTCCATGGCAAATTTTGACATCCTACTGTGCTCGCTTCGATATCTCACACCTAACGAAAACGAAATATTATTTTAACCCTGCTAACTGGTCACAGACAAAGAGTAGGGACAATCATCTGCTTTTAATACACTTCATATTCGGATCTTTTTCAAGATGCAATCCGACTCTCGACCTCCGAATCACATGGTTTTTGGGTTTTTGTGTACAGTCTTTGTCTTTGCATACTTTGTGCTTTGCATTTTTTAAACGGCGCCCCAGTCTAAACACCATAGCCTCATCCGTTCTGCTAAAATTTGTACAATAGGTACAATAGGTTCTAACTGGCTGGAGGGACGTAGGGAAGTGTAAAACCCATCGTGGTCTGTCCTGAATTCGTGAGCATCGCGTTCTTGTATCGCCTTCGACAGGTCTTGATATCGCCTTAGTTTTACTGTTTTCTACACCTGAAGATGCTACGAAATGTAACGCAACGTCAGTCTACACCTACGTTTTGGACGTACAACAGAACTCAATGTTTTTGTGTATGCTGATATCAAGCATATTCTAACATTTTAACAATTTCAGTAGAACAATAGTCACGAGGATGATACAGAATCCGTCGATAAAAATGAAAAGGCACATGAAAACAAGCTTAAACATCTCGGTATGCTCAATGTTGGGATTTAGAAACAGTTGGCAATTTGTAACACAATTTGGAAGGAGTTGGCATGGGCTTGCTATCAGGTTCCATCTTCGCGAACATCTTCATCATGTCGATGATTGTTTATTATTCTTTGAACTGGAGGATGCAGATCAATTTCAACACTTAATTAAACACTCTCTTTCTAAAAGAGAGTGTTTAAAGAGAGAGAGAGAGAGAGGGAGTGGGGAGGGAGTGGGGAGGGAGAGAAGGTGGGAAAGGGGTGGAAGGAAAGGAGGTGGGAGAGGGGTGGAAGGGAAGGAGGTGGGAGAGGTGGAATGGATGCTACTTGGAGGGGATAGGGAGGTGTCAGGGGAAGATGACATGCCAACTGTCCAAAAGTGCACTGGCGACAGAGGCTGCACGGAGACCAGATGGATGTGACACAAAGGTGGAAGGGTGGCGGCAGGGAGGGTACATGGAGGCTGCTAAGCTGTGGCCGTGAGATGGAAAGGAGGTGGTAAGGAGACAGGGAGGTGGTAGTGAGGTGACGTGACGGTAGCGGGAAGACGCCAGGAGTAGTGAAACGGCCGGTAAAACCGGCGGACATCGACAGCTGGAGCTACTTTAAGAGCAGAAAAAAGAACGAGGTGCAACATAGCTATGAAATTCACGAGCAGAGCCCAGATGCTCCTGGTCTCCTAGCTATGAAAAATATTGTTGGCTTTTAGAGAGAGTACAAAAGAGGGCTACAAAAATGGTTAATGGCATAAGCAACCTGGCATATGAGGAAAGATTGAAGAAATTGAATATGTTTTCACTTAGATATAGAAGGCTGAGAGGAGATCTCATCGAGGTCTTTAAATTTGTCAATGGTCTGGATAGGGGATACCTTGGGGAAATCTTTGAATTTAACAGAAATGATACAATTAGAGGTCATAAATTCAAAATTAAAGTTAACCACAGCAGAACAAGGTTAAGGCAAACTCTCTTCACCAACAGGGTAGTTGAACACTGGAACCAGCTGCTAGAAAACATCGTCAGTAGCAGCACATTGGAACATCTTTAAAAACAGCATAGACAATCATTATAAGAATAGAGGGCTTGCTTTTCAGTATTACAGGGAGAGCTGATTGACAGATTTGGTGGGCAACTGGTTCAGTGTACAGAGTGCAACCAAGAAGGGCCCTTGTGGCTCATAGTTGCACTAATCTTTTATGTCTTTATGTCTAGATGCGCCAACAGTCCCAACAACGTTCAGTTGCCAGCATTCACCTTATATGCACTGTCCTTGGACTCCTGTGTGAAGTAGTGGGCACGATCGACGGCGCGGAACACACGCTCCACGCAGCACGAGGTGATGCAAGAGTGCTCCACCAGGTTATCCACCAGGTCATCGTTGTCCTCGCCCGTGCTCACAGCACCACCCATCGTGTCGCGCTGCCGTCCACTGTCAAAAGCCAATACCACCAGGTTATCCGCCAGGTCATCGTTGTCCTCGCCCGTGCTCACAGCACCACCCATCGTGTCGCGCTGCCGTCCACTGTCAAAAGCCAATACCACCAGGTTATCCGCCAGGTCATCGTTGTCCTCGCCCGTGCTCACAGCACCACCCATCGTGTCGCGCTGCTGTCCACTGTCAAAAGCCAATACCACCAGGTTATCCGCCAGGTCATCGTTGTCCTCGCCCGTGCTCACAGCACCACCCATCGTGTCGCGCTGCTGTCCACTGTCAACTGTCAACAGCCAGTATCACGGGTCAGACGGATACTGGTTATCCTCGCTCACATGGTGCACTCACCTGGTGGGGTTCCCCCACCTGTGGTTCGGGTTAAGGAACACCATGGCATGGCATGGTGTAATATATTTAACACTATAAATACATGTGCACAGGTTAGTTAGTTAGCCAGTTAGTTGCTTGTGCTTTAGGGCGCTTCGACCAGTTTTTATCATTCGCACCCCATGCGTACAGGTTACAATGGGACCTCTAACAAAGTAAATATTGGCGACAGTCCATGAAAAATGTCGTTAAATGAACAAAGGCATATCACAGAATGGAAGTGACCAGACAACAAATATAGACAAATGGCCTCCGCCACTCAGTACATCAGCACTTACGGTGATCTGTAGCACCATTCGTCAGCGCATCGAATGGCCACCAAGAAATCTACTATTTGATCCGAAATTCGACGACCGACCCACCTACATCAGATGAGGCTGCCACCACAAGATCAGCCGAAACGATCGATCAACTTTCGAACAGAACGGGTGCAATCACATTTTCTACATCGATTGAAACATGAGGCTCTGTACGCAAACCAACCGACCGTAAGACCATCGACATCCGAAGAAGGCGGTCAATACATCTAACAAAATAGATGGATTTCTAGCAATGCAATAGGTCGCCGAAAAGCTCATAGCCAAAATCGACCCAGTCATTAGATGTCAAATCTAAGCATATGTGATGCCTGAACAAGGACCATAACCACAAATGGTTTGTTAACCAGGTCAGACATCTCCCAAGTGCAATGTTTCGCGGGAACCCGGCAGTGTTCCGCGTGTTCAGCCGGAGTGGATGACAAGCATCACCTATCTGTGTTGGTTTCCAGCATTATGTGCAATATTTGCACCAACAGCAGCTAACATATCAGCTCCATTGGAGAAACCGCTCACACCTGTCTGCGATTCAATGAACACATAAGAAGGTGCAAAAAAAAAACAGGACGTTGGATACACCCATATAAGATCAATTTACAGAATTCCACATCATTAGCAGTATAACTTTTGCCACCACACCTCTTGCTTTAGGGATCATTAGAGCATGCAAAGATCACCATGATCGCCAAATTACTGCACCTATGTACATTCGAGAGTTTAAATTGAAGCTAAATTTTAAGGGTTTAAATTTTGTTCTTAGTGGAGTCCCCCAGGGGTCAGTACTAGGGCCATTACTGTTCATTATATTTGTAAATAACATTGAAAGTGGCCTAAGCAGTAAAGTTTTGAAATTTGCGGATGATTTGAAGGTCTTTAGGGCAATAACAGGTCAGGATGGGCATATCTCGCTGCAAAAAGACTATGACGAACTTGTGAAGTGGTCCGAAGAATGGCAAATGAAATTTAATTTTGAGAAGTGCAAAATCATGCATGTAGGTAAGCAGCATATGAAGGCTCCATACTTGATGGGTGGCCAAGTGCTATTAGTGACTCAACAGGAGAAGGATTTAGTGTTATTCTAAACACAGAACTGGGGGCATCAGAACAGACCAAGGAAGCCAGGAAGAAGGCACTGAGAATGCTCGGGGCAATAAATAGGAATGTATCACACAGAAGTGAGGAAGTGATCAGGAAGCTTTACTGTGCATACGTCAGGCCACATTTGGAATACTGCATCCAAGCTTGGTCTCCTAGCTATGAAAAAGAATGTTGGCTTTTAGATAGAGTGCAAAAGAGGGCTACAAAAATGGTTAATGGCATAAGCAACCTGGCATATAAGGAAAGATTGAAGAAATTGAATATGTTTTCACTTAGATATAGAAGGCTGAGAGGAGATTTCATCGAGGTCTTTAAATTTGTCCATGGTCTGGAGAGGGGATATCTTGGGGAAATGTTTGAATTTAACAGAAATGATGCAATTAGAGGTCATAAATTCAAAATTAAAGTTAACCACAGCAGAACAAGGTTAAGGCAAACTTTCTTCACCAACAGGGTAGTAGAACACTGGAACCAGCTGCCAGAAAACATCGTCAGTAGCAGCACATTGAACATGTTTAAAAACAGCATAGACAATCATTATAAGAATAGAGGGCTTGCTTTTCAGTATTACAGGGAGGGCTGATTGACAGATTTGGTGGGCAACTGGTTCAGTGTACAGAGTGCAACCAAGAAGGACCCTTGTGGCTCATAGTTGCACTAATCTTTTATGTCTTATGTCTTTATGTCTTTAAATAGTAACTTTCATCCTGCCATTTTGTAAGGTGAACAGGTTTATTGTGATATTAATATTTTACATTGTTATTCATGATACTACTTCTGGGTAACCTAAACTATTTCTTTCGATATTTTCAGTCCGTTCTGCCTTGTCTTTCTGGTCAGATCCTCAGGGTAGGGTCCAAAATCACCCCCAAAATTGTATCCCCAAAAGTGACACTAGGTTGGTCGGTCTATGTGATCATGATTGACATTGTGTTTGACTCTGGGGAGTTCATTTTTGGGTGAGATTTAAAATCGGAAATTATTTGGAATCAGAAATGAAAGGCAAAATCGACCATGTGTCTAACATTTTTGGTCATCAAAAATCAA
The DNA here is from genome assembly GCA_034440575.1 of Imbricaverruca yamaguchii. NCBI lineage: Eukaryota > Metazoa > Arthropoda > Thecostraca > Neoverrucidae > Imbricaverruca > Imbricaverruca yamaguchii. Next base: position 838,984 of record JAOTOL010001488.1, on the reverse strand, counting down.
TATTATATTATTTAAAAAATTTCCAAGTTGGAGTGTTCAATTTTCAAAGTTTGTACTTTTCTAAAACATTGAGTGCACCACAAAATGTTGCTTGAAGTCAACTTGCCGCCACAAAAAAAAATATGCTTACTTTACCAGAATCTTCAATGTTAGTCCTAATGGGAAAATATGCAAAACTAATGTCATCAAAAACTTTAAAAAATCAAGTTCCCCTGGTGTGCTTCACCACATCCTTAAAAACTCAATGCTGAAAGTGTCATTCAAATACCTGCATTCATTAAAGCATGAAGACTGTTGAGCTTTTAGGAGGTGACCTCACTTGACTTTCACCAAATCATTGCACATAGATACCTTGGCCTCAAATATTTTCAAACAGCATGCCAAATTGATGTGGGAAAAGGTGTGCAAAAATGTGTTACACTGCCGTGCGCCGTTGTTCTATTCGCGGGAAACCTCATGTGGAGGAATGGAAAAAGATCACCTGAGATTGGGCAGGTTAGCATGTATGCATATATGCTCTGTCAATTTGCTTGGTGCCATATGATATCACTTCTTTGAATGTATGACCCTTTGAATTCTGGGTTGCACCCAGAATATACCATGCTTCATCAAACGTCTGCATCATCACCAGGAAAGTCATTAAAAATGCATATTTTGTATCACAGCTTCTTGAACAAACCACCAATACTGAAAAACAATTGATTTCCAGCGATGTTGAGTGAAACTGTCAGGGCTTGAGATGGGGTGTTGATCTGAGACTGAGAAGCAACATTATACATGATAGTCATGCAGTTTCCTACTGAGACAGCTAGCAAGCTCTAGTTTTAATATTTGGGCTGTGGGGCACTGACTGCTCAGGTCAAGTTAAGAAATGCATTTATAAATGCTGACAGTGTAGGAGACACAACTGCATTACTTAGTAAGGAGTCCCAACAGCTTCTCACTGTGTGTTTGCATCATGCATTAAGCAATGGATGTAAATATGAATAGAAGGATGCTCTGGATGGAGTTCCATGGGTTTACCAGGGCTCATTCCACATCCACTTCTCTGAATTATCTTTGGAACATTATGGTAGGGCTGTGGACCAGGGTGCTTAAAATTGCTGATGACAGCTTGCAAACTAGTAGGAATAGCTAACAATAGTGATGAATCTAGCAATATTCAGCTGGACTTGAAGGACCTAAAATGGGCTGATTGATGAAATTGACATATCACTTTATGTTATTAATGGATCATTCATGGTATATTGTAGCCATGGACAAAAATAAAATGTTTTTTTTTTCCTGGGAAGGTCAAGTTGCTGCTTTTTGTAACATGATGTTCTACCTCTGAAACTCCATATATCTGCATGATACCATTGTTTGACACAAGGTAAATAATCACAGTAATCTTCAAATATAATCTCTCACATTTTCTTTACATCAACCAGGTATCTTAGTCACCATCAGCTGACTGCCAGTCAGCTGTTGGTGACACCACTCAAGCATACAGGGGAAAACCTCCCTCCAGGTGCACTGATTGATTATTTGGGTTTAAGGGCACACATACTATGAGGTCATATAGCACCCATGCCAGGTGCACTGAATGAACTGAGCGAAATCATCAGGGATATTTTAAATGGCTTCATGTGGTGCTCATTCAGGGGTGTCAGCAGAACAGTGCTAAATTATGTGTGAAATAGGGTGGAATATACCACCTACTTAGCACTGAAGAGACATCCTTCCCAAACTGTCCTGTGTATACCATGCTTATGCTCACCATTACATATAGTGATACATAAATATTATATCTAATGCAATTTCTGGTAAAGAAATTACTTCTGATATGGTCATTGTTCAATATAATTTCCCAATGGCATGACATTATTATCATTCTCATTAACATAAGTATTCCTATATTTGGTGTCTACCAAGATGAACAAAAAATGCAAACATATATGCATGCTATGGGCCCAAAATTGAGTTTAAGGACTTTAATGATATTCTAAATAAAATAATTTCCATGGTGAAGTTTGACACCTTATTGGACTTGTTTTGACATTTCACACTTCATGAAAAATCACTATTTTAGTGCTGCAGCAGGATAACCCAACTTAACCTAATGTAACACCTCTGGATGTACTCAGTGCACCTGGCTGGATGTTTTTCTTGGTATGTTTCAGTTACTGAAAGCTGACTGGCAGAAGCTGACTGGCAGTCAGCTGGTGGTTACCTTGTTGACATCAAGAAAGTGTGAAGGTAAATACTTGAAGAATACCAAGAATTGCCCAACCCAACCAACCTGGTTGTTGGAATGCATTGTATGAATGAAATGGAACAGATACATGGACTATCTTCTTAGCTCTTTGATGAAGTTTACATAACAAGGTGCTACCATATTGATACAACAAGTTACAATATGCAATTTTTCTTTACTTCACTCTAAAAATTGATTTGAGCATTGTGATAATGTAATAAGTTCCAAAAATGGAGAAGCTTATGCATCAGCATTCCAACTTTTGGAAACTATCATTCCTAAATGAGAACTATGATTCCCAAAAATTGAAGGTCTGTTCCCTAACAGATACCCAGGCAACATGCATAGCAACCATTAGGTACTTAGAATCCTTCAAATGCTGGATTTGTTTGGTAGTTAATTGGTTGGACAGCAAAACGATTGGTGCATATGATATATATATATATATATATATACACACATATATAAGCTTTTCTGCTCTTTTCAACAGGTAGGTACCAGGTACCTATCAACTAAAGACCTAGGTGCCTATGGGAAGAGGGGGTGTTCCAAACACTGAAGGCATCATGCAACAAAAAGCTCTACTGCTGCTTCTGTATGACCAAACCAGTAATTGTATTGTGTTTACTGAACACAAAAATGAACAAGCTATGCATACTCATACAGTTCCTTTGAATGAAAATCCTCTAACCACTTGCAAAGAGCAACTTTAAAACATATTATTTTGTAGTGGTTTATCATATTCCAAAACAAGAAAATCTGGTTGTGCAGGATTACTTCACTGTAGCTGTTATGGTACAAGTTATTAGTTACCCAAAAAAATATTTGAGGACACTTTCTTATGGCTATCTTGAGCTGATTGCTCCCAGAATCCAAAAATGGTCTCACAGACTATGCTAGGTCCATAGACAAAGAATTGGCAGAAATATGCAACCACATGTTCATATTTTGCTAGTCCATGGTTTATGAATACCACCATCTTTTCATTATTTATGTGCTCAACATGACACAGGACACATCCAAAGGTAGGTGTTCAGGAAATGGAATGTGTTCAGATACCCCCTGCCTCAGCAATCTTTACCTTTCAGCCAATGCGTATTGCCAAAGCTATTGATTTGTAGAGGTGAGCAGTGCGGAATAGTGACATCACAGGAGTCAGGGAAGTGATGTCACAGGAGTTGGATGTTGATGACTGGTTAGGTTAGGTTAGGTTAGGTTAGGTTAGGCTAGGTTAGGTTAGAACCTAACCTACCAGTCACTGATACCCAACTCCTGTGATGTCACTTACCTGACTCCTGTGGAGTCACTGTTCACCACTGTACACCTCTTTACAAAGCACTATCATTGGCAGCATGTGTCAGCTGAAAGGCAAAGATTACCCTTGCTTTTCTTACCTATCTCTAAGGGTTGACAATTTGTATCTGGAACATTCAGTTTCAAAATAGGTATTATCAAACAAATCCAATCAATCTTCTGGCAAGAAAAATCGGCACTGTTTTTCACGGATAATGTTCTCAATGACAAAAATATACAGTACTACGTAAGTAGGTAGGTTCCTACCTACTTACCTATGACACTCCTCCAACCCGGAATATAGGCAGGTGGGCGCCTACCTACCTACCCACTTATGTATCTGTTTATCTAGCTCCTAGCAAAGATCCCCGTCACCATTTGTTCTGCATCTATATATTGAAAGAAAATGCAAACGTGTAGCACTTCACTACAGCACCGCGCATCTCTCAACATTTTAATACGCATTACCTATGGCTTGCAGACAACAACGCAGAAAATGAACAACGCATCTACTGAAATGTACACAATCTGTGTTGTTTGGCCCTCCAGGGATCCGTTTCTAATCGTTGACGTATTATATCGGCACCATTCAGAGTCGAAAATATTTCAACGTCATGACACGATAGTTACGGTAGTGCTCATGAGCTACAAAATTGAGCCTATCTCTCATTGGTGTTGCAGAAGTTCATCAACAGTTTTCAAATGCGGTGTAAATGCCCAAGGTCATCAAACACTTATTAAGAGATGGGCTGAAAGTTAGTGATTCATGTACTTGTTTTTGGACATCATAATTTCTGCTTCATTGAAGGCAGAATCTAAGTCCTTTCCGATGAAACAAAATTAATTATTATATAAATGAACACGAGCAATGATTTCTTAGAAGATTGCTCTTCATTTTACGATACACAAATGCAAGTACTTTCCCAGTATCATATTAGAGCACTTGAGAGGCACTGGACGAGATTTAGGGATGTACCTACTGACATTCCTAAATGTAAACAAACGAACTCGCAGGTGCCAGCAGCAGAAGCATTTGTATGTACTGCTAACTGTAGGTAAATGTTGCTTGCTCGGCTCTTTTGATTATTCGGTGCGCAGTTGGCCACCATTCCTTCTCAGAATGATTTTAAAGCATCTCAAGACCATTCTACAAGCGCAGGTGAGCTTATAGGTTAAATGAAATGTTGCGAATCCTAGAAATAGCCCTAGGTTTGGTCCGTAAATGGTGATTTTACTCAGGACAACTCGTCGGAGCTGTCAAGGAGGCATGGCTAAGGGCAGATGGGACATCCTTTGCAGTACGACTCCACCGTGGGGATGTGTTCTCCACAGTAAGTTAGGTGAGGGCTGAAACAGATCCAGGGTAAGTGAACGACGACACCCTCTCCACATTATGGTAAGTAGTACCTACCTAGGTAGGTGGATACTTGCCTAGATAGGTACCTGCATAAGCAGTTGTTTATAAAGTTAGGTAGCTAGGTAGGTACCTACCTACCTCCACACCTACATACATACATACCTACACATTTCCCAGGGTTTATCCAATACATTGCAATGAGGACTAATTATTGTTTTGGGTCCATGCCCAATGGCCATCCACGGAGTGGAGTTTCTCATGCTTTTGGTGGGGTAAAAATGGGCTCCACCATTTTTACCTTGACACCACAAACTTATTGTCCTCTGAATATGGGATCTCAAGCATCAAGTTGACAGCACTCGTTACCTCCGTGGTCGTCGCAACAATTGGAGTCCCTGGAGTCTGGACCCCCCTGATGTTTTTTTTTCGTGGAGTCTAATCCCACCTGGAGTACTAACAAACTTCGTAGCAATATTACAATACAATTCTGGGCTCTTTTTGAAGTTTTCCTACGTGAGACGATCGCTGGTGAAACCGCCCTGCTATTTTGCGCGATTAATTGCTTATCTGGCAGTTCCTTATTTTTCATTTTCGTATGGCGACACCCGTCGCTCTTTTCCACATTGCTTTTTTCCCGTGCAGTGGTACCAGTCACCCCACATGGTTTTTCGTCGGCGTACTTTCGTGTCCTGTGTTTCTGGGCTCTTCGTCTTCATTAACATTTCATTAGGTAAGGCTGTAAGGCCCCTATTCCCCACGATAGGAAAAAAAACGCATACACCGACACGAGCTTGCTACTGAACTCAGAATAGAATTTCCTCCGCTGACCACGTCTGCTGGCCATCGCTCTACTCCGGACTTTGCACATGATGCCTCATCTCGATACAACTGTTGATGACCTGCTCCAGACTATTCATTTTGATGACGCCATGGAAGAATTGTGGGTCTCGCCGACCCCTGCTCGTCCCAAGAGGACATCCACGTCTCACGATCCGGACCAGACCATCGCTCTCCATACCACTGATCCACGCTCGAACCAGACCACGCCCTCTCAGTCTGAACCAATCCAATAAATCGTACCTTACTTCGACATTACTATCTTGTACATAGTCGTCAAATATGTCAAGGAAACCGTTTCCTTCCATCGTATCAACGTTTTTTGGCCGACCAAACAACTCATCGCCATCCGCTCCTTAGCAGATCCTGGCATCGAAGCCCCTGCGAACTGAAACCTCGTCATCAAAACCCGAGACCAGACCAAAGCCTTCCCCCGTACCACCACATTTTGGAGTAAATCCGTCACAATCAGTCTCCATTGCAATCACCGCAGCATCAAGGGCACCATCTTCACGCTGGAGCTCCGCTTCATGTCTGAGGAAGATATTTAGGTGGAGTTCATACCGGAGGGGTGTGACCCACGTCCATAGTCATAGTCATAGTCATAGTCTTAGTCTTAGTCGTATATTGAGCTCTCCACAGTCATGGCTTTTCAGCATTCGCGTCAATACATGGTTCAATGATAAAAGAGAAACTCGAAGTATGAAAAACACCAAAAGCGCCAAAACGTCAATGGAAAAGGATAAAATTATAAAACATGCCATCAAATACGCCCCTGAGCATCAACCCTATTTTTCCACATGCTGACCGCCCGATACAGAAAGCTGCACCTCGCAGCTTCCGTATTAATGCGGGGCAGCTCTAATTTGTTCGCGTCGGTTCCTCGAGTGCTCCTACTGGAGATTGCGGAGTGGAACTTAATACTGTTAGCCAATGTAAGGGGGTCAGATGTTGCAAGCAGTCTTCCAACCATGGCCAAATCACGCTCTTGAAGCATGTTGTCCAACTTCAGACAATCCGGAGCTTTCAGCGTCGCTGGAATGTGCTCTCGTCGACTAAAGCCAGAGACGATACGTTCGCCGAAATTGATGACCTTTTAAATTGGGTGTTTCTGAGTTTTGTTGCAGCTCTCCAAACAGTCATATTGTAATAGGTGTGGGGGAAAACCAATGCCTGAACCAGTGACTTTTTCGTTTCGAGGTGAATTTTGTGCCGTCATTTTGACAGCCCGACGAGAACACAGTAGCAGCGGCAAGTTCCTTGGGATATCCGTTCTTTTCCCATGACAAAGCTGAATCTACATAGATGCCGATAATATTGTCGTGGGGCGAAGGCTTGATTTCGTTGTCTCCAAATGGGATAGAGAAGTTTTTGACCAGTTTCAGACGCCGAGGTTTTACAACTAGTAGTTCCGTTTTGCTAGGATTGATTTTGAGCCGATTTTGGGTAAAACAAATTAGAACCATGCTCAAGGTGTGCTCTACTTGTTGTTTTAATGCTTCAAAATTTACTTGGGTGTCTGAGTCCAAACATTGCACGTCACCAGCGTAGGCGACCTGTTTTCCGTCTGGGAGATGAGATCCAAGGTCGTTGGTGAAAATCAAATATAATTTTGGGTCACATAGAGAACCTTGAATCACACCGTGGGTAACTGGTAGCGCCCCAACGGAGCTGCCCTTAATTGTCTGAGTTCGACCATGCAGCCAATCCCTAGACCAATGATCGTCAATGCCGTACCAGCCCATCTCGTCTAACAACCGACCGTGTTCCACAGTAACAAACGCACGAGACGTATGCGCTGCTAGGAAGATCCCCACACGACCAGTCTATCTCGTTGACAGGGAATTTACGGTCTCTAACACTGCTGTCTCCGTAGAATGCTTCTTTCGAAAACCGTGCTGATTTGGGCACAAAATATGATTATCTTCCTAATACGTGGAAAGCTGGAGACAAATACATTTTTCGCAGATCTTGCCAACTACGCATAATATCGATACGAGTAAAATCCCCTAGGTAGCTACGATCGCCTTTCTTTTACAGTGGCAAAACGTTCGCCGCCTTCCATCCGGCTGGAACGTCACCAGTGCGCAGTGACCTATTCACTACGTGCAGCAAATGCGGCCCTATTACGCTGGAGGTCATCCTCAACATTTCGATATCCCCAATAGAGGTCATTGTCCGCTGTATCACATCCTTTAAATACGGTCATGCACATGATACGAGTCTTCTAGTCCTTACCTTCAACTCTACAACTCTTCCGAAGACTTTCATCGTCTGCTACCTTCAATACCAAGTCCATGCTTTTATTCCCAATCCTCTCCACTGTTTCAACTGCCAGCGCTTTGGTCATGGAAGCAAGTCATACCTAAAGTGCGATGAACCACCCCATCCTGATTCTACCTGCTCCAAGCCAGCTCGCTGCCTCAACTGCAGCACATCCGACCACCTGACCACACATCGCCCTGTCTGGCTTAGCGCAAACAAAAGGATTTGCGGCATCAGTGCAATGACCGGGGTCTCCTACCCCTAAGCCAGACAGACCGTTGAGGCCACCTTCACCTCTCCGCAAACTTACATCCATTCATCCGTCCGAAAACACCATTTCTCCCTCCGCCCCTGTGTTTTTATTAAAATAGCCACTTCGCCCTCATCAGGCCATTCGTGCCGGCCCTCCACCCTCGCGTCAAAACTACCTACACTTCCACGCAAGCTTAACCGATTCCTGGTCGTGCACCATTCACCAAACTAAAATCAATCACCATCACTACTCAAACAACTCCGGCTCCCAACACACAGACCACTCCGGATCAACACACTCAGGCCACGAGCAGTGGCAGACACCGCAGCTATTCAGCTGCTGGAAAAATTCTTGCCGCATTTGTGTACCATCGAGTCGGGCGCGTCCAGCGCTGGCCGGTACCCTCGTGAACCGGCCGGTGCCCCCATGATCTGGCCAGTACCCTCGTGACCCGACCGGTGCCCTCGTTATCCGGACGATCCCTCCCAGCCAGCGGCCATCGGAAAATCGATTTGTTTTCTGCTGCACCAATGTCAGATGTCGTAAGCAGAGGTGAAAAAAAGTGTTCAGCCTGTCACCTACAGAATATCGAACACCACCAGGCTGTCACATGTTGATAGTTCACATTAAGTATGCATATGTGATAGTATACATGTGTGTGAGCGCGAAATATCGACCATGCCGCTGAAATGGAACAAAGAAGAACGCATACTATGATCCATATATGATCTCAAATTTGTCCATATATGATATTGTCCATATATGATCTCTAATTTGTTCAATTATATACGATCTTCAATTATTAATTAATGTGTCAAATTACAACACACACTATAAGCTAATCTTGCTTCTATGGTGCATATCCATCAATATCCATCTATGGTGCGTATTATTGTGGTTTAATGTACTCAAAATATGTTGTGCACACATTTTACTTAGCAAAGCAAAGCCACAGGTTAAGCCAGCTTTTATTGTGAAAATATGCTCAATATATGTCCGACAAAATTTTTTTTTTTAAAGATCAGACCAGGTTAGACATTTAAAAATTTTTATTATTGAACACACAAATTGTGCCTATATTGAAGAAACAATTTAAAACGAGGTATGGTAAACCAGGCCAGACTATTTTAGATATTTTAAACAATAATAGTATGTTATTTTGCTTTCTAACTAAAAATAAGCATTTCTGAGGGGAATCAATGGTCACAACTTCTTAATCATGCGAATACACATGGTATCACAATATGCTGTTCTCCAAATCGAATGACTCATTGAAAATGAAATTCACCAATACAAATTGAATTCCCTTGTACAATAAGGAAGTCAATATAGCACCAATATCAAGGGCAGAGTGTCATAGATCATATTTTGCATTAGTTTCAAGTAATTTTTTTTTTAAACCTCTGTCAATGCAGCAAGTTCTGCTTATGGCAAAACATGGGCCCTGACATAAATAGATAAAACCCGTGGAAGTGACCAGATGAAATTATTAAAATAAAGGCTCATATTAGAAGAACCAAAACATTTGTTGGCATGATAAGGATTACAAGAAGACTGCAGTGTGGAAAATGGCTGAAATAATATGTTCGACTGAGAAACGAAAAAAGTGTTACTTCAGTCAGGTATGACCAAGGTTGGGTTTATGTATTGGAATTCTGGAATTGGAGAGGAAAATTATGTGGCATTATAGGTTGGCATAGAGCAGAGGACATTGAGGACTTTTCTTCTAATCTGAATCCTGGATTATGAGAGGAAAACTTTGTTGCATTCGAAGTTGGAGAATGATTTGATTTGTTTCTGTCATTAAAAAAAAACTATTTTCACACTTTTCACGGTCATGCTCCGTGTTTAATGCTCCCATGATCATGACCAAACATCAAGGAGATCTCAGTCATTGTCAGGCTCAATTCATCTTTTGGACAAATGGAGTGGAAGACTTCCTGGAGATAAAATAGTATTTTTCGCGGCCAACATCACAGACAAAACCATGTTTGGAATACTTGTCATGACTCTCATCTCTCAGAGACGAAACACCACCTACGCAAACATACACAAGTTCAGCTTCAACAGCGCGTTGGTACGTATTAGGTAGATACGTGCACACTGAAACCAGCTTTGAAAACAAACTGCGCCGGAAAACGGAACTGTTGCGTCGGATTCAGTCTCTGGGAGATGACAGGATACTGTTCCGCCCGTCCGCCGCTTGAGATTGCCGAAAGTGACGCCTTGCAACGGTTTCGGGCATCGACGATTGCAACAAAAGTATTGGTGATGGATACAATCAGAAGGACTTGTGAGCATCACAAAGAGTGGGGCTATCCGCACGTACAGCTTTTTCCACGAATTGTCATTCGATAGTGGTGTAGAGACAGTGGAAAGCGGAGCCTTTTTCACGGACTGAAACACGTGCAGCCCGTGTCACGATGACTGCGCCCGCACACTGCATCCACTGATCGTGAATTTGACAATTATAGTCGGTACATGGGGCCATGATGTGAAGGTGACGGCAAGTCGCTAAGTTTAGCCGTTTCCGAGAACCAGACCAAATCGTGAAAGACGCCCAAAAACGTCGCTTCTGCTTTTCACACACCCTCGGGTGCGCGTGGCTCATGACTCGGAAACGGTTGCCACGACGATGTTGACAATTTTCGTGGTAATACTGAGGTGTTGGTTTGGTGTCAATCGGTCCATTGGTTGTCGAGATATTGCGGTTTGAATCGGGTCGATGGGGAGCGCTAAAATTGGTGATTTTCCGAACGCAAAATCTCAGTTTACATGCTATTCCTATGGGCGACCGGTCATTCACCGGACACCCGTTCTCTCAAGACCTCGGTGACGTGCACGCGCAACACGTTGACCCGACCCCAACAAAATTGTACCAGACGGATAGCCAACATTTGGAGCCTTCACGTGATGTCAGCCATATCTCGTTACCTGTGATGTGAGCCGTGCCACACACCACAAACTGCGCTGGAAAACGAAACTATTGCGTCGGGCTCAATCTCTGGACGGCGACGTGACAGTTCGTAGGTGACAGGCTTCCCACGGCAATGTTAAAACCTATGGACTTTACCACGAGTGGTAGAGTTTTTTCAGCCCCCCTGTCCCCTCGATCATAGCTACTAAATTGTTTCTGTGCGCTTCTGATACATGCACTGAAGCAAGTTGAATACTTATATGTCTGTATGGTTAGAAAATACAAATTGACTGTATATGTTAAAAGGAAAAGCGGCCTGATGATAAATACAATCCATACGCAATGCTAATACGGTACCGTGGGTTGTCACCACAACCGGAGATATTTTTCATATATCTGTCATCCACGCTCGTGGCCGAGTAGCCGGTTTTTTTCACCTCTGGTCGTAAGTTTACACAAATTGGATAGCTACTTACGCCAGTTTCGCCGTGTCTTTCCGTAGAAAATATCTGACAGGTAGACAGTTTCAACCCGTTATTTAAAAAAGAAAAGAAAACAGGAGTAAGTCCCATGCATGGCGTTCGAACAGCGTCTTCAGTACATGCTTCTTTCAGCCGACTACACAGAGACGATCTCCGGATGGTGCTTCGTCTGCTGGTGTCATGAGCAGACATGCCCTTTCCTTTGCAATCCTGATAGCTCTTCCAGGGGCGGATACAAGGGTGCACTGGGGGTATGTGCTCCTCTCCCAATGAAAAGTGGGAACCGTCGCTCAAACCGGGAAAAGATGTCCCTCTGGAAAAGTTCGAGTGCACCCCACCCATCGATTTTTTTCCAGCCAAAGGTGCTCCTTGGAGAGGATAAGGTACTGAGGAGGCTCTAGTGCACAATTCTCGAATTTTTCAGTCGTATTTTTCAGTCGTATTCAGTCGTATTTCAGTCGTATTGACACCCCCTTGGAAGGAGAGGCATCCCACCGGGAGGGCCAGAGTGCACCCCTACCCCCTTGTTCCTTCTAGTTGTTCAGCCAGAGCACCCCTCCATACATGTGCTATCATGACATTTCCTGGATCCGCCTCTGAGCACTTATGATGCTCTTCGGAATCCAATCCCCCTCGTTTGTTCGCTTTTGGTGTTTTCTAACGAGAGGAGTGGACCGGGCAGAAAGCTTGGCATGCTAAATTAAAATAGTTTGAGGAAAGCTGACCCTGAATCAGGGTTTTGATGTTATTCTTTGAGCTCGCCCAGGAATGGTCTGGAGGTGCGAAGGGAGTTTGGAGCAGCTCACTGAATGTTAAACTCAAGTTTTTGGCGGGCGTAATATTCTGCCAAGTATTGACCAGTAAATACTGGTGTAGCATGCCACACATATATGCTTGTAGTGTTGGGTGCCCGTTAGCTGCATTACGAACGACTACAGCGCTGGTTGTCACTATGACATCTGATATATTCGAAAACGTAACAACACGGTCGTTGGAACAGCTGGGCAATAACGACAATTGTTTCAGAACAGCCATAGCATTAAACCTGTGATATTGCATATGCAGCCACCCACTTTGAACTTCGACCAGGGGATATCACGGGAATGTTGCCGGGAATCGGTAGAATCGTAAGAAAGGAAGAAGTAGCGCGCCGCGAGTGGAGGTGCTCGGGCCGTGCAAACCCACGAAATTGTCAGTGGCCGTCGGTCTCTGCCTCTGTGTCTGGCTCTGTCTGTCTCTGTCTCTGTCTCTGTCTCTCCTGCCACTGACACTGACACTGACATGTGCGCCACTCCGGCAGGATGGAGCCGCGAAGATCACCGCCATGACATGGTCCTACAACAACGTGAAACTCGCCATATGTACGGCGGATCGTGTCGTCATCATGTTCGACGAGAACGGGGACAAGAAGGACAAGTTCTCCACAAAACCCGTCGATTCAAAGGTGACTATGCTGCGTGCCACTGTCTTAGGTGTGTCGGTGCGTCAACTTCTGCATGCTGGGTGCCGCTTGAGCGAGCATCTATATCTGAGCTGGGAATATATGCACCATGCACATTGACCTCAACGGCGTTCTGACCTCGCGATCACTTCGGGCGAGGGTAAACCCGAGGGGTGTCTACTCGTGTGTGCGCAAACAACTTACCTACGAGTGAATCGATCTCGCCATGCCCAAGTAAATCTGACCCGGTGGTCACGATTTTTGTACGTCGATAGCTTGCTTTTCGTTATGCTATGCGATGTCCTGCGGTCTTCGCTCATTTTTATATCTGATTTTGGAATATTTTCAACTTCCACGCCAATATGCCTCAGAAGAATGTGTATGCTATGTTCAAAGGAAGTATTAAAACGGCACCCCATTCGCTGGGTTGCTGTAGGTGTCGATGCCCGCCTCACCGCACCATCAACAGAGACTGCAGCTGTGCCGCCACCGTTCTCTGTCGACAACCGCGTGATGACCGATCTTGTGCCGGCAGCACGGGAGCCATTTAGCCCGCCTCCTGCCCTGTGATCGGCCATATGCCTTCAGCAGAGCACAGATCATCATATGACTTAGGTGCCCTTCTCCAGCGCACATAATGGTGTCATGGGTACCGTTCATTAAAATGTATGATTGTCGTGACGATTCAGAGTACTTTCGTGGCCATCAATACCGCATATGTATCAGCGGAACATATATGTGTGTTCTTACTGCTTTCCTTTCGCTTGGGGCCTGCATGGGCGTTTGGTCTTTAGTCCTTTCGGACTGCTGATACAAATACACAGCCGTTTGCGATTGCCACCTTTAATTGCTGCATGTTTTAAATTATAAACAGACTTCACATTCGTTCGTCAAAAGATGCATTTAAATTTTAGCGTTTAAAAAGAAGTTCAACATAGCTGCTCAGCACCTCATCCGATGACCATTCTCAAGAATGGATTAGCTAACGGCCGAAACATCGAATAAATGGGTCGACATTTTCCAAACATCAATGCCCTCGGCGAAGAAAAAAACGAGGTCGAAAGTCGTCCATGATATAAGACATGCGTACTCAAAGTCTGTTTGCAGTCATTGATAAGACATAAGACATAAAAGATTAGTGCAACTACGAGCCACAAGGGCCCTTCTTGGTTGCACTCTGTACACTGAACCAGTTGCCCACCAAATCTGTCAATCAGCCCTCCCTGTAATACTGAAAAGCAAGCCCTCTACTCTTATAATGATTGTCTATGTTGTTTTTAAAGATGTTCAATGTGCTGCTACTGACAATGTTTTCTGGCAGCTGGTTCCAGTGTTCTACTACCCTGTTGGTGAAGAAAGTCTGCCTTAACCTTGTTCTGCTGTGGTTAACTTTAATTTTGAATTTACGACCTCTAATTGCATCATTTCTGTTCAATTCAAACATTTCCCCAAGATATCCCCTCTCCAGACCATGGACAAATTTAAAGACCTCGATGAGATCTCCTCTCAGCCTTCTATATATAAGTGAAAACATATTCAATTTCTTCAACCTTTCCTCATATCCCAGGTTGCTTATGCCATTAACCATTTTTGTAGCCCTCTTTTGTACTCTCTCTAAAAGCCAACAATCTTTTTCATAGCTAGGAGACCAAGCTTGGATGCAGTATTCCAAATGTGGCCTGACGTATGCACAGTAAAGCTTCCTGATCACTTCCTCACTTCTGTATGATACATTCCTATTTATTGCCCCAAGCATTCTCAGTGCCTTCTTCCTGGCTTCCTTGGTCTGTTCTGATGCCCCCAGTGTTGTGTTTAGAATAACACCTAAATCCTTCTCCTGTTGAGTCACTGATAGCACTTGGCCACCCACCAAGTATGGAGCCTTCATATGCTGCTTACCTACATGCATTATTTTGCACTTATCAAAATTAAATTTCATTTGCCATTCTTCGGACCACTTCACAAGTTCGTCTAAGTCTTTTTGGAGCGAGATATGCCATCTTGACCTGTTATTGCCCTAAAGACCGTCAAATCATCCGGAAATTTCAAAACTTTGCTGCTTAGGCCACTTTCAATGCTATTTACAAATATAATGAACAGTAGTGGCCCCAGTACTGACCCCTGGGGGACTCCACTAAGAACATTTTGCCATGAAGAGTTTGTACCATTTTGCATCACTCTTTGCTGTCTATCTGAAAGCCACAACTCTATCCATTTTAAGATGCTACCTGCAATACCATGGGACTGAAGCTGTATCATTAACCGTTTATGGGGTACCTTGTCAAAGGCCTTACTAAAGTCAAGATATGCTACATAAACCTGATTTCCCTGATCAAGTTGTTCTGTGGCGAAGTTCACAAAGTCCAAGAGGTTTGTGAGATACGATCGTCCTTTTCTAAACCCATGTTGAGTATCTTGAATCAATCTGCTACCTTCCAGATAACTAACTATTCTATCCTTGACAATTGATTCGAGTACAATCAGCAATGAGTTTCCTCGAAGCGTTATTATCAGCTGCAGAGTGTTGTCCGAGTTGCACCGGCTTGGAAAGTCAGCGCACCGCTTCGTTGGCAGTACGGCAAGAAGAGTTACGTGGTGAAGGGACTGGCGTTCTCGCCGGACGGCACCAAACTGGCCATCGGACAGTCGGACAACATCATCTTCGTGTACAAGATCGGGGAAGACTGGTGCGTATACCCGCCACTGCCATCACATTATCAGATGCGTGTGGAAAGAAGCACTGAACACAATCTGGGTGTGACCCCCCCCCCCCCTTTTGAAAGACCTTTGACTTCCTGACTTGAGTTGGAATGCGATACACATTGAACGCCAATGGTTGATACAAGTTCACCACTCTTCATCGTGTTGTTATTGTGATGAAAATAGCCAGCATTAACAAGTGCTTTACTTTCATTGGAACGCTATTTTACGTCTGCTATGCTGTCGACTTCTTCGACGCGATGTCACGGTTGGGGTTCGTGGCCCAATGCCCGCCACTGTACGTGAGGCGAAGTTCGTGACACCGCCGCGACGACAGCAGTCCTGCGGTCCTTCTAGGCTTGACACGTGTCTGCACTGGGAGGTCGGGTCGCAGCCGGAACCCTCTGACACTGACCGCGCAGTCTTGAACCCATCCTCACCATCCAGGCGGTGTCAGTGTGTGTTCGCCCAACCTCCCATCATCACAACGATCCCACTCGCCTGTTCAGTGACGGTATCCCGCTTGCCATGACCTTTCCCCGGTCTACATGGCCTGCTTCCACTCTCTGTGGTCACTCTAACTTCCTGGCCTGTTCGCGCTTCGTGGTCTGCTCCCATTCCGTTTGTGCTCAACTATCTGTGATCTGCACTTGACCTCTGCGGCTTAGCCACATTCTGCTTGGTCCATTCCATCTCTGTGTCTTCTCAGTTATATGTGACCTACACTCGATCCCTGTGGCTTAGCCCTGTTCTCCGTGCCAAGTTCCCGTTCCGTGGTCTACTCCCTCTCCGCGTGGCCCACTCCTGCCTTCGGGGGTCCCTCAGCTCGACCCCTGAGCAGTCAACCTGTGTCTCTTTCCCTCTGAGCGGCTGTCGCCTCTTCTCCATGTAGCGATCGCCACGGACACTCAAGCTGAGGCAGTTTGATGTGTCGCATAGCTCAGTTGCCCGTCGCGGTTACGTTGGGGAATGAGTCGACTATGCATAAGGTCAGGATGGTAGCTGCTTGACGTTTGACTGTAGCCTGGCTGTGGTTTCACTGTGGCTTGGTGTAGGGTTCCTGATTTAGATCTGACTTTGATTTGTGTCTGCCAGTTGAGGTGTGTTGCCGTGTGGAGAAGAAAACGATGCACACAAGTATAATCCGACATGTGAGAACAACAGATGAAGGGCGCAGCCTGCGTTCAACCCACATACAAACTATATTTGGCCCAGTGTGATCTGACCTGACCTGACCTGACCTGAGCCGATCATCTGTCAGCTGACCCGGCCGTGACCTGGTGTGTGCAGGGGTGAAAAGAAGGTGATCTGCAACAAGTTCGTGCAGTCGGCAGCGGTTACCTGCCTCATCTGGCCACTGGAGGGGCCCATTGTGTTTGGACTGGCGGACGGAAAGGTGCGCGGGGCCAACGTCAAGTCGAACAAATCGCAGACGCTCTATCAGACAGAGAGCTACGTCGTCTCCCTCACCACAAAGTCAGTACCGCGGTGACCTACTCTTCGATTTCCTCAGCACAGCAAGAATTTAGTATTGTATAGTAGCAGCTATCGAACATGATACTGCTCGACAGTGCAATGCAGTACTATGCTAACCGTCGACGAAATTATTTTCTACTCACCTCGCCGTTTGAATCTCTACGAAAACCAAGCACAATTTCAGCATGGTGGAATAAGGCCCTATTTCCACTCAAGCGGAACGTGCAGTAAACTGCATGTTTTCCCACCGCTATCATGTACTTATCTGCAACCAAATACATTGCTGCGACACCCTGCATATGTCATGATACTTCAGGTGATTGTGGGTGTCGGTGATGGCACTTACTGTGTCGTCCCATGTGGGGTTAGGTATCTGGGGTGTAGGTGGTGGTGCTAACTATGTCGTCCCGTGTGGGGTTAGGTGTCTGGGGTGTAGGTGGTGGTCCCAACTATGCCGTCCCGTGTGGGGTTGGGTGTCTGGGGTGTAGGTGATGGTCCCAACTATGCCGTCCCGTGTGGGGTTAGGTGTCGGGTGTAGGTGGTGGTCCCAACTATGCCGTCCCGTGCGTGGTTAGGTGTCTGTGGGTGTCGGTGATGGTCCCAACTATGCCGTCCCGTGTGGGGTTAGGTGTCTGGGGTGTAGGTGGTGGTCCCAACTATGCCGTCCCGTGTGTGGTTAGGTGTCTGTGGGTGTCGGTGATGGTCCAAACTATGCCGTCCCGTGTGGGGTTAGGTGTCTGGGGTGTAGGTGATGGTCCCAACTATGCCGTCCCGTGTGGGGTTAGGTGTCGGGTGTAGGTGGTGGTCCCAACTATGCCGTCCCGTGTGGGGTTAGGTGTCTGGGGTGTAGGTGATGGTCCCAACTATGCCGTCCCGTGTGGGGTTAGGTGTCTGTGGGTGTCGGTGATGGTCCAACTATGCCGTCCCGTGTGGGGTTAGGTGTCTGGGGTGTAGGTGGTGGTCCCAACTATGCCGTCCCGTGTGGGGTTAGGTGTCTGGGGTGTAGGTGATGGTCCCAACTATGCCGTCCCGTGTGGGGTTAGGTGTCTGTGGGTGTCGGTGATGGTCCCAACTATGCCGTCCCGTGTGGGGTTACATGTCTGTGGGTGTCGGTGATGGTCCCAACTATGCCGTCCCGTGTGGGGTTAGGTGTTTGGGGTGTAGGTGGTGGTCCCAACTATGCCGTCCCGTGTGGGGTTAGGTGTCTGGGGTGTAGGTGGTGGTCCCAACTATGCCGTCCCGTGTGGGGTTAGGTGTCTGTGGGTGTCGGTGATGGTCCCAACTATGCCGTCCCGTGTGGGGTTAGGTGTCGGGTGTAGGTGGTGGTCCCAACTATGCCGTCCCGTGTGGGGTTAGGTGTCTGTGTGTGTGTCGGTGGTGGCGCCAAGTATGCTGTCCCCTGTGCCACTAGACAACTGTCGGCATCTTCTTTCTTCTAGCGGATAAATTTCTGCATTTCTGGCGGAGAAAAAGAATGTCGTAATTATCCGGGAGCGTAATTATCTGGATGATGGAATATATAACGACCCTGTTTTCTAACTCTGGTGTCCGGTGCCGTCGGCAGCTCGAACGGGACAGCTATCCTGTCGGGCCACGCTGACGGCGCAGTGGTTCGCTTCTACGTGGCCAAGGACGAGGACCAGCTGCCACAGGTGAGCACATACCTGGGGACATACGCAGGTCAGTCGGAGAGGCGTGATGTGGCTACCCGCAGGCATTGCGTGAGACGATTGAGAGACCCGCAGGCAGTCAGACTACGGGTCACAGTACCCAGTTATGACCGGTGCCCAACACTGAACTAGCTGTCTGCGAGTTCTATTGATTCTCTCTCTCTCTCTCTCTCTCTCTCTCTCTCTCTCTCTCTCTCTCTCTCTCTCTCTCTCTCTCTCTCTCTCTCTCTCTCTCTCTCTCTCTCTCTCTCTCTCTCTCTCTCTCTCTCTCTCTCTCTCTCTCTCTCTCTCTCTCTCTCTCTCTCTCTCTCTCTCTCTCTCTCTCTCTCTCTCTCTCTCTCTCTCTCTCTCTCTCTCTCTCTCTCTCTCTCTCTCTCTCTCTCTCTCTCTCTCTCTCTCTCTCTCTCTCTCTCTCTCTCTCTCTCTCTCTCTCTCTCTCTCTCTCTCTCTCTCTCTCTCTCTCTTATATATATATATATATATATATATATATATATATATATATATATATATATATATATATATATATATATATATATATATATATATATATATATATATATATATATATATATATATCTTTCCATTATTTATTCTGGCCTTTGAAAAGCTCGCGAGGAACCAACTGGGTATCCGTTGTTCCGATCAGCCTAAGGAGTGTCTCTCACGGTTAGATTCAGATCATGAGAAGATGCCGTTGACACATCGTCCCCAGGACTTAGGAGATTAGGTTGCTGATTTTTCATTCTATCGGTCGACCGGTGGTAGAACTCCAAACTGTCACATTAGTGAGTGCTGTTCGGCTGCAACTGTGACCGGGTTATAGCTGTTGGAGTAGTGTGCAGTACTGAACTGCAGTTGTGCAGCTGTGTGCAGTGTCAGGTTATATCTGTTGGAGTAGTGTGCAGTACTGAACTGTAGTTGTGCAGCTGTATGCAGTGCCGGATTGTATCTGTTGGAGTAGTGTGCAGTAGTGAACTGCAGACGTGTCAGCTGTGCACGATACATGGGTACAGTTGTGACG
The DNA here is from genome assembly GCA_034440575.1 of Imbricaverruca yamaguchii. Lineage (NCBI taxonomy): Eukaryota > Metazoa > Arthropoda > Thecostraca > Neoverrucidae > Imbricaverruca > Imbricaverruca yamaguchii. The sequence continues at coordinate 819,033 of JAOTOL010001488.1, read as the reverse complement.
GCTGTGTGTGGTTCTGGTCTGTAGCTGTGGACACCACTGCTGACCGTTCCGACAGGGTAAGGTGATCCAACACAACGTGCCCCCTTATGCGCTCTGCTGGTCCGGAAACCACATCGGCATCGGCGGCTGCGACCGCAAGTTCATCTTCTACAACAAGGTCGGTGAGGCTGGCTGTTTGCGCTCCCTATCGTGTGATTGGTGTTGTTGCCACTCTGGCTATTGTCTACTCCAAATCTGCCGTCTCGCTGATGTGGCGCATAATTGCAGTCACAAGTACAGTGGTGGCATACAGTGGTGGCATCAAACACCCACAACACATTTCTCTGTCGGCGAAGATTTCAAGGAAAGCGTCAAAGGAACTGGGTAAGGTGTCAGTTTCCATTTTGTACCATGTGAGACGAAAATGAGAGATAGAGTGGGCGCCACCAGATAACCACTAGCACTTCATGCTCCTTTATGCCTAAATAGGAAATTAATAAATGCGATGCCTGATTCATTTCCGTCACAACGGACGTGACAGACCCAAAGTCCTCGTCTTAAATACGCCACTATTGGAAGTTCACGTCATTGAGAACTGATTCCGTCCGTTGTGACGAGATTGAACTTGCAAAGAGGATCAGTATTCTGTGTTCTCCACCACTCCGTGTTGCATTATAGGAGGGACCAGTAGCTTGCCGTAGCCCGCTGCGACCGCGAGTTCATTCCAGGAAGGTCGACTGGCGCAGCAGTTCGACTACGCCCGCGACGACTCGGAGAAGGAGCTGACGACGGCCGTGAGCAGCCCGAGCGGCCAGAGTGTGGTGGTCGGCAGCTTCGACAGGTGGGCTTCGGCCGGGCTTCCCGCCATCATTACATTTCAATTGATCTCTCGCGTTTGTCACAAACCATTAGTACATAGATGTGCATGGCAGGTCTACTGATTTGTGATTTGTTGAGCTCAGACCTCGCACGTCATAACTTCTTCGAAAACAAAATTACCTGTTGTGTCTCTATTGGCAAGATTTTCAGACGACCAAACGGCGACGGTTGTCACACGGCGATGACCGGTCCAACAGTCCTCTCACATACACAATCGTCTGTCTATGGAGCGTGCTGGCACTAATCTGCCAACGGCACGCCTCCCCGAACCGTCTGCCGGACGGCGTCTGTGCCCTGTTGGGGCAGGCGGGGGTGAAGACTGTGCGCTGTCACACGTCTCACGTCCGACACGCACCGGCACCCGCCAGTTACGTCATCCGTGCCCAAACCGGAGAGGTGCGCTCGATGACACTCGGCCGGCGGCGTCCTGACACATGTCAGCTGTCAAATGTGGCGTGGATTGCATGGCGCAAGCGTTGGCGGTCCGCGTGGGCCGGCCGTCGACACGCTCTGACGTAGCCCGGGCGTGTCTAATACGCGAGCCCGAGTCGCTCGCCGCCAGCACGACACCATCCGAGAGCTGGGTGCTCTCCATCACCTAGTAGGCCCCTGGCTATGGGTATGCTTCGGCTGGGTGCTGTGATAGTGACAAGGTCCTGATACGCAGGCATATATGCACATGCAACAGCCAGAAGTTAGCTTAGTTGCAGGTCAACTTTGAACGCGAGTTCATTTTTGCAAACCCAAACAGCCGAACGCAAGTCTGAGTTATTGTCGCACATCGCGGAGTAGATTTCCTTCACAAGCCCACCCCATATGACTTCGGTCCGTCCTAAGCATCTACATGCGCCACACAGATTGTATGAACCCATATGTAACACAGACTGTGCTTGACACTCACACCCGACACCCTGACTGTGTTTAGCACGTGACCCTACGCACACTAACGTGTTCGACACCCACTTCCGACACGCTGATCGCGCTTGGTACGTGCCTCCTACAGGCTGCGTGTGTTCGACTGGAGCCCCCGGCGCAACCTGTGGGAGGAGTCCAAAGTGAAGGAGATAAAGAACCTATATACGATCACCAGTCTGGCGTGGAAGCGAGACGGCTCCCGTTTGGTCTGCGGCAGCCTCTGCGGCTCGGTGGAACTGTTCGACTCGGCGCTCAAGTCAGTAGAGCGGCTGGTGCGCCCAAGTCAGTAGAACGCTGGTATGTTCAGTTCAGCAGAGCGTCTGGTGCACCCAGTACTTACGTCCAGTTTATCCAACCACCCTCAACTCGTCTCAGTTGTGTCCCACGCAGGCTCAGCCAAAAAAAAGTCCCAGCGGGCGCATTAGACAGTACTGTCGAATTTGATGTGCGCTTATCTTGGCCCTGATTGCGTGTTGCATAACATGGCTTTGCACAGTTTTGAAGGAATGTCGTGTGTACGTATGAGAGCCGGTTGGCGTGTTTTGTAGTTGCGTTGTGCAGGTGTACCAAGTGAGCCCAAAACACGTGTCACCACGCTCTCGTCATTGCCACTATGCCAGTGGTGACATTATATGGATGTCGGCGCTGCTAGTGGATGTTTGTATTTGCATGTTTGCATATCTGCAGGCGGGCCGTGTGGAACGACCGATGGGAGATGACCTACGTGGGGCCATCCCAGGTGCTAATCAAACCGCTCAAGGGCGGAGGCCGCGGCGTCATCCTCAAATCTCAGTATGGGTATGAGATTGAAGACGTCAAGTTCATGGGTAAGTTTGTCGGATAAAATGAATATGCAGAGCGTGTTTTTCATTCCCTGCCTCTTCATTTAGTTCATTTAGTTCATTTAGTTATCTCCCAGTTCATTTAGTAGTTGTGCAAGTGTGAGTCAAGAGAGTGGCTCGACGTTGAACATTTGGACGTAGCTGAATCGTGCAGGCTTGTACTGATTTCCCTGTACTTCCTCTTTAATGTCGTCAAAACTATGCGGATAGCCAAAAGCTTAATGCTTGCCATTATGGAATGAATATCTAAATTATCTCGTTCCAAAATGTCAAGTTCCAGTCACTATGGCAAGGTTCCTGCTGAAGGTATGGCTGTTGCCTGGCTGCGTTCAGGAAAGGAGCGGTATCTTGTGGCACGCACTCCGGAGACACTGCTGGTGGGCGACCTCTCTCGCAACCTACTGTCCGAGGTGCCGTGGATGGACACCAGCGGCCACGAGAAGTTCTTCTTCGAGAACGCCAACTGCTGCATGATCTTTAACGCTGGCGAGCTGAGCATTATCGAATACGGCAACAACGAGCTGCTGGGTTCTGTCAGGTTAGATAGGAGGGCTCCGGAGGGCTGCTCTGGATTGATGGAAGCCTGGAGAGGACAGTGTGCCGGGTCAGGTCAGCCGAGGGAACTACGAAGGACTGATCTGGACAGGGTCCTCATGGAAGCCTGGAGAGGACAGTGTGCAGGGTCAGGTCAGGTGGGAGAACTAGTATCAGGTCAGGTGGAAGAACTAGTAAGGACTGCTCTGGACAGAGTGCTGATGGAAGCCTGGAGAGGACAGTGTGACAGGTTAGGTCAGGTAGGAAGGACTGCTCTGACTGGGTACTGATGAAAGCTTGGAAAGGACAGTGCGCCGGGTCAGGTCAGGTGGGAGAACTAGGAAGGACTGCTCTGGACAGGGAGCTGATTGAAGCCTGGAGAGGACAGTGTGCCGGGTCAGGTGAGGCGGGATAACTTTGGAGAACTGTGCCGGGTCAGGGGTAGTGTTAACACACGGCAAGATGCTACGGGCTGTGTTCGGGCGCCGCATTGAGAGGATGGTGCTGGGTTGGGCGTGATTCTCAAACTGGGTCAGGGTGGGAGAACACGAAACGGCGAGTAAAAATGGTGAGTGGGACTGGTTGGGACGAACAGGGCATGATCCCTAGCAATCCAGCGTACCTACAAGATGTCTATACGATACTCACTTATATTGAAATATGCATATGGAATACGAATTTATCATATTTATCGTGCTAATAGGCGATCTCCGTTGTCTAAGAAGCTGGCGTCACCTTACCGACCAGCTTCCACATGTAGCCCTCTCGGATTGTGTGAAGCAACCGAGCGAATAGCTGACTTGACCTCATCTGAACTGGCCCGGGCGGACTGAGATAATCTTGGCTGAGCCGAGCTGATCTTGTGTACCCGGTGTTCCTGACAGGACAGAATTTATGAACCCGCATCTCATCAGCTGTCGCATCAACGAGCGCAAGCAGAAGGGCGTTGAGGACAACAAGAAGATGGCGTACCTCGTGGACCTGAAGACAATCACCATCAGTGAGTGTGCAGAGCAGGCGTCTGCCGCTTGTCGCCCGCTACAACTGGTGGCGTGTGCTGCTGACTGCTGTTCGCTCGGTCTGGTGTATGGCACGTCACGGTCTCACCGTCTCGCTGTTCTGGTCCGCAGTAGTGCTGACATAGTGGCAGATTATTCGTGAAATTGGTTGGAATATACCACTTCCCGAACACTGAATCGAGATCCTACCCAAAGAAGGATCGACATCGCGATTCTTGATTAATGCTTATGAAACCTACATGCATCATGCTTAACCCGCGCCGTCTCTTCGGTCAGATCCTCACACCCCGTCTCGGGGGGGGAAGTAACCCCCCTCTAAAATCAAAACGAAGCGTCGCACGAAAACGAAAAAGGTATCGTCGGAAAACGGTCGACGAGTAGGGTCTGGATCCACCCCCGAAAACAATTTTCCCCCAAAAGTGACGTCACCAGGGGGATAGATTTTCACTTTTCACGACTTACATTGTTTTTGGCTCTAGGAAGTTCATTCTAGGGGATATATGAGAGAGAAAACATTATTTGGAATGAGAAAGGACATCGAAATCGACCAGTGCCATATTTTTGGCCCACCATAAATATTTTCCCCATTTTTTCAAAATTTCAAAATTTTGAGTTTTCAAGTTTTCTTTAATTTTCCTCTTCCAATGGGTAGAGCAGACCGAGAAACGTTGTTGGAAGTCAACTTGCCCTGATAAAAATGCTTGCATTAGCCAAAATCTTCTATTTCATCTGCAATTGGCAAATATGCAAAATTTATATGTAGTCAAAAACGAAACAAGTCCACTGGTACGTTTTGTTGCATACCCGAAGACAAGCAAACGCTGAAAGTTTCATTAAATATCTGCATCCGTTAAAGCGTGACGACTGGTTGAACATTTTTGGAGGTGGCCTCACTTGACCGTGACTAACTCATTGACCCTAGATGACCTGACATCAAATATTTTTAAACAGCATGCCAAATTGATGTGGGAAACGTTATGCCAAATTTGGGCGCGCAGCCGCGCGCCGTTCGTCCGCTTTCCGCGAAAAACCTGAGGGGGCGGTTGAAGGCCCTCCCCCGAGATGGGACGGGTTAACCCTCGCCTGGCCAGCCGGTAAAACCACCTTCGCCACGTCGGGGGCTCTTGAACGTCCTCTCTAATTTCCATCTGCGTATGCTAGGATGGCGTGCAAAGTACCATTTGACATGTGACATGCTTTTTATTTTGGAGAATGAACCGGAAATTATGAAAATATATGTATCAGGCCCTTACAACAGAATCGTTCGAGCAAGATGTTCCTGATATTATACTGAAACATCGTTGTAAACTGTGCAGTTTCTGACCTCATGACCTGACCTCAGGTCACACTGGGACAATGCACAAATTGATAGAGCGCGTAGCGTACACAGTCTGGCTATCTCAGGCTGCGTATGCGCAGTTCTCTGACCTCGGCATGTCGCAAAAACGAAATGCTCGGCTGTGCGAATGATTATTGGCGAGTGAGTCAGTTTGGTTCCGACAACCAAGTGCTGGTACTGCTTGTTATTCTGTTTATGATATTTTTTCTGTAAAATATGTATTTCATTGACGAACATTTTTTTATTTGTTATTAAACCGTAATCCTTCAATATACTTGTCAAACAATTTTACATTTATTTATTAGTGTGATGTGTAGTAATGTAGTATCTGTGAATACAAACACTGTCACCATGCGCTGATATGATCCGCCCTTAAGCGGTTATGACCATTGTTTGCGCTACCAGAAACATCTGTTCAGGTTCACAAGCCAATACGAGGTCATCTTCTTGAACGCTGTGCTGCTCATTTTGAGGTGAGAGGTGGTGAAAGGTGAAAAAAACCGGCTACTCGGCCACGAGCGTGGGTGACATGTATGAAAAATGTCTCCGGTTGTGGTGACAACCCACGGCACCGTATTATCATTGCGTGTGGATTGTATTTATCATCAGTCCGCTTTTCCTTTTAACATATCCAGTCAATTTGTATTTTCTAACCATACAGACATATAAGTATTCAACTTGCTTCAGTGCATGTATCAGAAGCGCACAGAAACAATTTAGTAGCTATGATCGAGGGGACAGGGGGGCTGAAAAAATATACCACTCGTGGTAAAGTCTATAGGTTTTAACATTGCTGTGGTAAGCCTGTCACCTACGAACTGTCCCGTCGCTGTCCAGAGATTGAGCCCGACGCAACAGTTCCGTTTTCCAGCGCAGTTTGTGGCGTGTGGCACGGCTCACATCACAGGTAACGAGATATAGCTGATAACAAAGATAACAAAGCTCCTTCCGCTTCTGGATTTTGGAAGGAATTTTCCCTTTTCTTCTGGCCAGACCTGGCGAACATGATCGTAGATTACACAAATTAAGAAAAAGGAAGCCCGGTGTTTTCATATCGCACCGCTGTGGAGTGATAACATGAATAAGAAAGAGGATGTTGCGCAGAGTATTGACCCGTCAGTCTCGGGGAGGGGTCTTCCACCGCCCCCTCAGTTTTTTTTTCGCGGATAGTGAACGAACGGCGGGTGGCAGCGCACCCAAATTTGTGATGCCTTTTCCACTTCAATTTGGCATGCTGTTTCAAAATTTTGAAGTCAGGTCGTGTAGGGTCAACAAGTTAGTCGACGTCAAGTGAGGTCACCTCCAAAAAAATGAAACCAGTCGTCACGCTTTAACGGATACAAGTATTTTAATGAAACTTTCAGAGTTTGCTTATCTCTAGTGATGCAACAAAACGTAACTGCATTTTTTTTACTACATATACCTTTTGCATATTTGCCAATTGCAGTTCAAATACAAGATTCTGGCTAAGGTAAGCATTTTGATTGGGGCAAGTTGACTTCCAACAACGTTTCTCGGTCTGCACTACCCACTGGAAAAGGAAAATTAAAGAAAACTTGAAAACTGAAACTTTTCACATTTCAAAAAATGTAATTTTTACTTTTGGGGGCCAGGAAGAATGCATTGCCCTGGTCGATTTCGCTGTCTTTTTCTCATTCTAAATAAATGTTGTGTTTTCATGTATCCACAAAATGAACTCCCAGAGCCAAAAATGTAATGTAAGTCGTGAATAGTCATGAAAATCTAGCCCCCCTGGTGACGTCACTTTTGGGGAAAAAATATTTTCAGGGGTGGATCTGGACCCTACTCGTCGAGCGCTTTCCGATGTCACCTCTCGTTTTCGTACGACGTTTAGTTTGGATTTTAGAGAGGGGTTACCATCCGCCCCCGCCCCCCGAGACGTGGTGTGAGGGTCTGACCGGAGACGGCGCGGGTTAAGAATATATAGAGTTGCGTACTAAATAGTTTCTATAATAGTGGCTAAGGCCTTGTTAAATATATTTCGGAGTGTCATGGGAAGTACGTGATTAATGGTCTTTCAAATTAAACGGGCTCAGAGAAACATTTTTTGGTTCTAACTTGCGAAATCTACCGGATGTTATTAAATACTGCGAACATCATGACTTTGAGAAACAGAAGAAGCTTGGATTGACCCAACCAGTTAAGGCTTTTCGATCTTTTCTATAACACTACACAATGTATTCCAGCTGTTGATATGTTGATTGCTATCTTGAACGTTTTGAGCTGGTTTTCCAACAAAAATTAATTATTTGGGAGAAAATGTATTATCCCATATCAGTTTGTGTAAGACATAATGATATACGGGGTACTCCCGCCAACGAAGTAAAATCACTCATGCATTTAGCGAAGGTCCTTTTACCCATTTACAACCATACTATTTTCCTAGAGGCTCATTTGATACCAAAATGACGACGATTATACCAAAATTACAAGTAAGTGAAGACATGTGGCATATTTAGCAGCATGGTGGACAGAAGAGGTCATGCAATTCGTAGATTGTACAATTCGTACATTGTACGAGTCAACTTTTCGAGGAAGCGTAGAAAACCGCTGTTTATCTTTCACTTATGCTTGTAGTGGAATACTGGCATTGCGTTCATGTAGTACTCTCTCCGGACCAGGGTGAGGTTCTCTCGAGAGTCCCGCCCCACCTCCTCAGTTTTCCCGGGATAGCTGCCGAATGAGGTGACACAGAGACACGAAACTGTAGTACGTTCATATATATATATATATTAGGCCATGTCGTCGTTCGTCAGATTAAGATTTGGATCTCGGCGGGGTTATTTTTTGTGCCTTGCTATGTAGTAATGTAAAATAAAAACAAACATTCCCAAAAATTTTAGTTTCAAATCTATAGAAACGAGGATTTTGTGATGTCTACAAATTTTGTGTCCAACGCGAGGATTGGTTGGAAGTTTTTACACCGTCACCGTTTCTCTCCTAATCAAGTTATAGCTGCCAAACAAAAACGAGCATGTTGCCCGTCATCAAAGGAACACGACGGTACCCAGTTTTGAGGCTTGGGGTCAACTGGTGACCTCCCAGGTCGGGTCAATGACCAAAATTATGCAAAAAACGGACTTTTACCCTTTGAAGGACCACAGAACAAACCGAAGGACCACACCAACATGCCGGAGAAGAAACTGACGACTTCTCAGGTTTCTTCTAATCTTTGCCGCTCTCGGTCACCGACAGAGGTCAGGTCAGGACAAATCCGGTCAGGTACCACATCGACATGAAAGGACGTAAGCCATAACATATTAACTCAGGTCTAAACATCACAAAAGCAAATCATTTTCCGAATAGAGCAGAGTTATACTAATATTCTTTGCATCAAAGGAAAAGCACACGCTTCTACAAGTACCTTTGCAGTCTGACCTTCACGGTTCAAATGCCGGTGGCATCACAGTGATTCACATGCGCACGCGCACCAGCTGCCATAGCGTATCGATACAGAGCCTCTAACGGGCCGCGCACAATATGCTTACACGTCCCAGGAGCGCAAAACCGGCCGACAGTACAGCACACCAACAAGCAAAGAGCACAGGTCCAGACCTTACAAACATATCTTCGCATGGTCCTTCTCGGATTTCATGACGCCGCCGGTCAGCTCTCTGTGTGCCAGCCTGGCCCTGATGAAGCCGTCTCTTCTCGCGTAGCCGTACACTGCCTTGGACGCGGCCGTCACCTCTTTGACACATCGCTCCACGTTCTGTCCGTGGACTGGCATCGAGTCTACTTCCATGGGGGTGGACTCGAAGTTCTTGATGACCGCAGCTGGCAGGTCCCGGGTGAGGATGGGCTCGGAGATCTGCTCATCATCCCAGACAATCAGTTTCCGCAGGCCTGTGGCCTGCTTGTTGAGGTCCACATTGCACCTGGTGCGGATGTCGACCTGTTCTTCCCCTCCTCGGCTTCCGAGCGCCTCCTTCTCCCGCACCTCCATGATCTTCTGTACGGCAAAGCAGCGGTCCTCCCGCTCCTCGCTGCACAGCAGCGTCTGCAGGAGCATCTCCGGATGCGCCCACCTGGCGCTGGACTCCAGGTAGGAGAACACCTCCTTGACCACCTGTTCGTCCTGATCGAGAGTCAGCCGCAGCTGTTGCAGACAGATCCGTGCGCCCTCGATCCAGTGGTTGCGGATCTTGTACCTGAACTACGTGGGGTAGTACACCCTGATGATGTACTCGCAGATGAGCCGGAGGTGCCAGGCTTCCTTCCCGGCGAAGCCACCCGGCCCGTCCAGGTTGATGATCAGGTGGCGGAGAGGAAGTTCGTTGAGGTGGAGACCGCACATCAGCCAATTCAGCGACCTGCCCAGCATCTTCTCCACGAATTGGAAGACGCCGCCCCAGATGCCGCTGTTGGTGTTGGTTGAGTCGCCTCCAATATGCATGATGGTCTTGTCGACGCCGTGTTCCCGCATCCACTGCACCAGACATTTGGCGATCTGCTCGGCGGCGGTGGCAGTCTCATCTGCCTTCGGAGGTGAGAAGTGAAAGAGGTAGTCCCCGCCGGGCTCAGCTACCACCGAGTAGTGATCCTCCTTCTGGAACGAGGGGTAGAGCTGGTCACTTCCCTCCACCTGCTCATATTTCAGCGTCCAGTCCTTCCGTCCATCGAAGTACAAGCAGGCGATGTCCTTCCTCTGGCACGTCATTGCCGCCTTCTCCTGCAGCTCCCTATAGAGCGCCTCCTTCGCGCGCTGGACTTTCTTGGCGTCGATGACGTTTGAGGTGTCGTCTTTGGAAATGACTCCGTATTCGGGCATGGCGGCGTTGGCGATAGCTGCGGTGGCGTTGCAGGACATGACGTACCGGATTGAGGCCATGGCGACATTTCTGATGTTGGCCATGTTGCGCGTGCTGGAGCTGGTAGCGGCACTAGCAGTGTAGTTGGGGTCACGCTTGTAGCAGTCCTCGTCCTCTTCCATCTCGATCTGTTCCCTCTCCGTCAGCTCTTCCACGAATTGATTAACTTCCATGGTGGCTTTCTTCGGGTTTTCTTCTTCTTTTCTCTTCTCCGCCATCCTCTGCTTCGACTGCTCCTTCTTTTCTTTCCTCTGGTAGGCCAACACCCGCTTGCTGCTCTCCTTCTTGTCCACACGACCTATCATGCATGAAGATTTTCCCCCAATCTTTTGCCTCTGGACCATCATGAAAGAAACTTCCAACGCAGGGATTTTCTGCTCCCTGGGGCAAGTGCAGGTGATGTGGCGGGGCGGAAGCCCGACGTTGCTGGGGATGGAGCAGCCAGGGCAGTTGGCCTCTTGGCAGGGGAGGATTGGGCAGCGGCACTTCGTGACGTCAAAAAGTCTGTCCAGCTGCTCCTCCATCTTACTGATCTGCTTCTCTGAGGTCACTTGCTTCCTGGCTATTCTGCTGGCTTTCTCCCACAGCTCGACCAGTCTCTCCACGATCGTCTTGTCTGCCGCAATGACGGGAGGCTGGAACTTGAAGTTAGCACTGGCCCACCTCTGCTTGATTTGGATGACGATTTCCTGAAAGAATTCGCGGCTGGCGCAGTGGTACTCGGGGTTCATCTCCCTCAGGTAGATGCCGTATCTAAGGCAGTCCCGGAGGGTGGGTAGCTCGGTCAGACACATCTCCTTCCCCGTCCCCAAGTACTCCGTCAACCTTGTGCTGCACTCAGAGCGAGTTCTCTTGCGAGCCGCCATTTCTTGCGGCTTGGCCGGTGATCACTCACAGCACAGCAGCTTTACGACAAAGTAGGCGGTCATTAGATCTGAAAGCAGGCACACCATTAGATCTGAGAAGCATCAGAGGGCCATCAGATTTATTTCCGGTGCCTGAAACCCTAATATGTTTAACATGCGGCCCCACAAACGAAAACATATGCATGTTTTGGCCTAATTCTGGTCATTGACCTGACCTGGGAGGTCACCAGTTGACCCCAAGCCTCAAAACTGGGTACCGTCGTGTTCCTTTGATGACGGGCAACATGCTCGTTTTTGTTTGGTAGCTATAACTTGATTAGGAGAGAAACAGTGACGGTGTAAAAACCTCCAACCAACCCACGCCTGGGGCGTTGGAGACCAAATTTGCAGACATCACAAGATCCTCGTTTCTATAGATTTGAAACTCAAATTTTTGGGAATGTTTGTTTTTATTTTACATGACTACATAGCAAGGCACAAAAAAATAACCCCGCCGAGATCCAAATCTTAATCTGACGAACGACGACATGGCCTAATATATATATATATCTGATTTTGCATATCTTGAAACAAATTTGAGGACAAGATCGTCGGCCCTTGACTCCAAACGGGACAAGCACAGAAATGTTCCCAAAAATTCAAAGAGCCACCATTCGGAGTAATTACCACATATCAACGCCAAGCTCAGACCATGCTGTTCTTTCATCAAGGCGTACAACTCTTTGTAATTATTGGCGCTTGGAATCGTTTGGAGGGGCGCCATTTCCTCGGATGGGAGCCACTGTTAAAATCCGTAGGGGGTTTGGGCCTTAGACTGACAATTTGCTGAGCTGAGGAAGGTGAATGGGTACACCGGTACATACAAAAGGGACATTTATTCCTCTCAATAGCCGCTCTTCGTCTAAAGAGGGCACCTATTCCTCTGATAGGGGTATCTTTAGCTTGAAAAATAACATACTGAACGATTGGGGGACGTGGTGCATTGCAGTCCATCGTGGGTGTTTTTCCCCTGTCAGAGAGTCGTCACACTTCTTCGGATTGGGGGGGGGGAGCACATGCCTATGTGTCCCTCCCTCTATTTAGAACCTCTGGTGCTGAGTAGCCCCATGAAAGTGGGCAGCGTCATCCCGATCGCTCCAATAGCTTGAGCACAGGACGATTTTGCAGTGGGCATGTTGGCGCCAAACCTTTGCTTGCTCTTAATTCTAGACAACATGATTTTGCTGACAAACACGTTGGGCTTGGTAATCTGACTTTTCGAGACTCACAAACATTGCTAAATATGGTGTGTTCTTATAGCAGCACACCAAACTATGGAGGATGCAATGTTATTCATAGAAGCCTGTTCAAACCAGACGTTTACCTTTTCTGTGCGTTTCGCTTGCGCCTGAACGAAACAAAAATCAATCAGCTGAGCTTCCTTTGCTTAAACGCGAAATTCCTGAAGGTGGTGCCTTTGTTTAAAGACTTCGCGTGGCAATGATACAGCTACTATGAAACGCATACAAACATCAGCAGAACCCTCTGATTCCATTTGGAATTATCTGAAGAACCAACGTAGAATGTGCCGAAACCGGCATGTCTAAAGAAAATACCAATATTTACGTGTGCAATAAGATGTCACAATAAGCCGGAAACCAAACGAAAATGACAACAACCGAGACAAACAACCGGAAAATTAAATCCCTCGGGTTACTTTTTGCTTTGATCATCATTAGCAAGACAAATTTTCGCACATAATTATTGTCGATCCGACACACTATAGACGTCACAAATTTCGCTTGTTGTCACTCCACCTTACCAGGTTTATATCCAAGGATCCTGGCTCGTTGCAACTTTCTTAATAAAATAGCTAAAGAAATTACCTCAACAGATCATGTACATTCACGATTCATCTCTTTTTTGTATGCCTATACAAGTTGCACGAATTACGATTGCAAAGTTATCCACTTGCTCTTGCACCTTGCGCGATATTGCGAGCAATTTCAGAAAGCATGCCCCAAAGTCGGCACATGCAGTGGGGTTGTCCCGGGGCTCATCCAGTTTCCGACATCCATTGTGCGCAACAGGAATGTGCCATGGGGACAGCTGTCCGCCTTTACTCATGACCGTTATGCGCACGCTTTGTCATGCATAGTGTACGTTGTCACTACCTAGACTTAACAATTTAAGCCATGGAACGTTCACATGTTCGCTAAAAAACGACGAAACTTCTATGCACATAATGTGTTGAAGTCGTTTCCTCAGCACTCTTGTATAAAACCTGCTACGGGACCACGAGCCTTTTTATTTAGAACCCGTAAGCTACGGTAGCAAATAGACTACCTTTGTCGTCACTTCTACATTTTGTTGGATCGACGTGCAATTTTATATGCATGCTTACGTTGTCAAGGGCAATTGAAGCAAGATGCATCCCGAAGGATTTTTGTTTGACTGTTAGGGGCACACCCTTGTGCACATGGGCGCAAAATGACCCTAGATGTCGACGCGCTCCTAAACTCCAATCCACCACCACCACCCTTGTGCACAAAGGACGGGACCTAAAGTTGTGCAGTGCTCAGTCATTGCTACTGCCGTCAAGTATTCATCATTTGTAATGATTACTGTAGATTTTCATGTCGTTAATTCCCAAGTTCAATGTGAAGTGCAATAAATCCGAGAAAAATGAGGCCATATGCGAAGACGGAGTTTCCTACATCTTTGGTGTAGTCTCAGTCCGACCACATTTACCTCCGTCCCACCAACACTTTGTTCTCTCAACCTGGGGCCATGTGAGGAGGGTTTTATCAACGAAATTGGCAACCACACTGCATCCATGTGTTGGGCCACACTAAGAGTTGTTTTTCGTTCCAAATTCTCCATCCATGATTTTGGTTGTAGGCTGCAATGAAAATGGGGCGGTTTGGCCCGTCAATTGGTTAGCTGTATCCTCCAGTGAACTGGACCCACCCAAATGTTGGCGTCAGGTGTCCACTGTCAGGTTTTTTGTCAAATACCGCATTTTCCCGAAATTGATCAGATCCCATCAAGTAATGGCAGGTGGAGCATGGATCCCAAATGCCCCAGAAGTGGCGGCGTCCACGATCAAAGCTAACAATGGTGATACAGTTGCACGACTAAATTATAAAACGGCAAGTTCGTTACGATTCAAATCAAATCCGAATCAAGCAAAGTATATTTTCTACGCTCCTAACAAACAAAAAAACGTATAACATTGACAACTTTGGGCTTAACCTTCACTGGACTGATAGCCCTTGCGGTTCGCAGAATTCCCAGAGCGGAAACCTGGCTACGCCATTGTGAATGAAGTTCTCTCGGAAAATGACACAAGCAAGTACGGACTTAAGGGCCGAGAAGAAAAGCATATGGGTGGGTGTGTCCTTCGGTATTTTCAGGCTATTTTCAATTAGAAAATGCAGTTATGATCTTAGCATAATATTAACGATATCGTAGGCCTTAGCTCCTTTCCATTGGCATAAATATTATGACAGCTGCGGGGGATATCACCCCACAAATTCCACAACAGGAGACTAGAAACTTGACAATTTTCGCCCAAACGCGAACTGAACACAATAACTATTCAGTAGGATACTGTGTCTCGCAATCATTTGTCTCCCCACAACTTTTTGTCTCAAACACAGCATGTTTTTCAATGATAGTGGCCCTACGCTAAGGAAGCCTCCATCAGTGGCACTAGGTCAACCCGTCCTGTCTCGGGGTGGGGGTCTTCAACGGCCTCCACCTCAGGGCTTTCGCGGATAGTGAACGAACGGCGCATGGCAGCGCGCCAAAATTTTGTATATCTTTTTCCACATCAATTTGGCATGTTATGTCAAAATTTATCAGTCAGATCATCTAGGGTCAACGAGTTAGTCAAGGTCAAATGAGGTCAGCTAAAAAAGTTAAATCAGTCGTCACGCTTTAACGGATACAGATATTTTGTTTACACTTTCAGAATTTGCCTATTTTTATGGGTGCAACAAAACGTGCGAGGAATTTTTCATTTTCCGTTTTTGACTACACATCAATTTTCCATATTTGCCTCTTGCACTTCAAATATAACATCCTGGCTAAAGTAAACATTTTCTATTAAAGCAACTTGACTTCCAACAACGTTTATCGGTCTGCTCTACCCCCTAGAAAAGGAAAATTAACGAAAACTTGAAAACTCAAAATTTTGAAATTTTGAAATTTGGGTGGGTGGGTGGGTGGGTGGGTGGGTGGGTGGGTGGGTGGGTGGGTGGGTGGGTGGGTGGGTGGGTGGGTGGGGGTGGGTGGGGGGTGGGTGGGTGGTGGGTGGGTGGGTGGGTGGGTGGGTGGGTGGGTGGGTGGGTGGGTGGGTGGGTGGGTGGGTGTGGGTGTGGGTGTGTGTGGGTGTGTGTGTGAAATTATCCATAAATTAGATATCTCAAAACAAAGTGCACTTACAAGCATGCCAATGCATCAAAATTGAGTTGGAGGGACGTAAAAGATATTTCAAGTCACATTGCTTCCATTGCGAATTTCGACTTCCTGCTATGCTCGCGTTGACATCACACAAATAACGAAAAACCATTATTTAAGCACTGTGTTGAGATCTCACCTCACGGTCCCGGGACTCTGAAGGTGTCGGTTCACCTCAGGATCTCAACCGCACTATGTTGAGGCCTCGGCTGATGTCTGATACTCCGGATGTGCCGGCTGACGTGTCTGGTACTCCGGAGGTGTCGGCTCACCTCGGCAGTTCACCTGTCCTGTGTTGGGGTCTCGACTGACGTGTCTGGGGAGGTGTCGGCTCACCTCGGCAGTTCACCTGTCCTGTGTTGGGGTCTCGACTGACGTGTCTGGGGAGGTGTCGGCTCACCTCGGCAGCTCACCTGTGCTGTGTTGGGGTCTCGACTGACGTGTCTGGGGAGGTGTCGACTCACCTCGGCAGCTCACCTGTGCTGTGTTGGGGTCTCGACTGACGTGTCTGGGGAGGTGTCGACTCACCTCGGCAGTTCACCTGTCCTGTGTTGGGGTCTCGACTGACGTGTCTGGGGAGGTGTCGGCTCACCTCGGCAGCTCACATGTCCTGTGTTGGGGTCTCGACTGACGTGTCTGGGGAGGTGTCGGCTCACCTCGGCAGCTCACCTGTGCTGTGTTGGGGTCTCGACTGACGTGTCTGGGGAGGTGTCGACTCACCTCGGCAGTTCACCTGTCCTGTGTTGGGGTCTCGACTGACGTGTCTGGGGAGGTGTCGGCTCACCTCGGCAGCTCACCTGTGCTGTGTTGGGGTCTCGACTGACGTGTCTGGGGAGGTGTCGACTCACCTCGGCAGCTCACCTGTGCTGTGTTGGGGTCTCGACTGACGTGTCTGGGGATGTGTCCACTCACCTCGGCAGCTCACCTGTGCTGTGTTGGGGTCTCGACTGACGTGTCTGGGGAGGTGTCGACTCACCTCGGCAGTTCACCTGTCCTGTGTTGGGGTCTCGACTGACGTGTCTGGGGAGGTGTCGGCTCACCTCGGCAGCTCACCTGTGCTGTGTTGGGGTCTCGACTGACGTGTCTGGGGAGGTGTCGACTCACCTCGGCAGCTCACCTGTGCTGTGTTGGGGTCTCGACTGACGTGTCTGGGGATGTGTCCACTCACCTCGGCAGCTCACCTGTGCTGTGTTGGGGTCTCGACTGACGTGTCTGTGGAGGTGTCGGCTCACCTCGGCAGTTCACCTGTCCTGTGTTGGGGTCTCGACTGACGTGTCTGGGGAGGTGTCGGCTCACCTCGGCAGCTCACATGTCCTGTGTTGGGGTCTCGACTGACGTGTCTGGGGAGGTGTCGACTCACCTCGGCAGCTCACCTGTGCTGTGTTGGGGTCTCGACTGACGTGTCTGGGGAGGTGTCGGCTCACCTCGGCAGCTCACCTGTGCTGTGTTGGGGTCTCGACTGACGTGTCTGGGGAGGTGTCGACTCACCTCGGCAGCTCACCTGTCCTGTGTTGGGGTCTCGACTGACGTGTCTGGGGAGGTGTCGGCTCACCTCGGCAGCTCACATGTCCTGTGTTGGGGTCTCGACTGACGTGTCTGGGGAGGTGTCGGCTCACCTCGGCAGCTCACCTGTGCTGTGTTGGGGTCTCGACTGACGTGTCTGGGGAGGTGTCGACTCACCTCGGCAGTTCACCTGTGCTGTGTTGGGGTCTCGACTGACGTGTCTGGGGAGGTGTCGACTCACCTCGGCAGCTCACCTGTGCTGTGTTGGGGTCTCGACTGACGTGTCTGGGGAGGTGTCGACTCACCTCGGCAGCTCACCTGTCCTGTGTTGGGGTCTCGACTGACGTGTCTGGGGAGGTGTCGGCTCACCTCGGCAGCTCACCTGTGCTGTGTTGGGGTCTCGACTGACGTGTCTGGGGAGGTGTCGACTCACCTCGGCAGCTCACCTGTCCTGTGTTGGGGTCTCGACTGACGTGTCTGGGGAGGTGTCGGCTCACCTCGGCAGCTCACCTGTGCTGTGTTGGGGTCTCGACTGACGTGTCTGGGGAGGTGTCGACTCACCTCGGCAGCTCACCTGTGCTGTGTTGGGGTCTCGACTGACGTGTCTGGGGAGGTGTCGACTCACCTCGGCAGCTCACCTGTCCTGTGTTGGGGTCTCGACTGACGTGTCTGGGGAGGTGTCGGCTCACCTCGGCAGCTCACCTGTGCTGTGTTGGGGTCTCGACTGACGTGTCTGGGGAGGTGTCGGCTCACCTCGGCAGCTCACCTGTGCTGTGTTGGGGTCTCGACTGACGTGTCTGGGAGGTGTCGGCTCACCTCGGCAGTTCACCTGTCTGTGTTGGGGTCTCGACTGACGTGTCTGGGGAGGTGTCGGCTCACCTCAGCAGCTCACCTGCCGCTTTGTCTCAGTCGACCTCGTGTACGGCGTCAACCTGGGCGTGATATCGCACGACACCAAGATCGACTGGCTGGAGCTCAGCGAGACCGGCCACAAGCTGCTGTTCCGCGACAAACGACAGCGACTCCAGCTGGTCGACATCGAGACCAAACAGACGAGCTGCATCCTCAATTACTGTACCTTCGTGCAGGCAAGTGGTCACCAGCAGCCGCCGCGGCAACGTCATAACCCGCATCACACCTTTCACAGCCAGACCAGAAATAGGCCTAGTATACTCCCTCCCCCGCCTCCCCACACACACTGGTATAGTGATATAGCACATAAACGTTCGTACCTGATGTCAAGAAATTTTTGGTTAGTAATACTCAAAATATAATTAAATTGAAAGAACAGTGCAATGCAGCTTTACGAACCATCTGCTGAAAGAAGTTCAGTTCGTACACCAAGGGTTACATGAGTCCTAGATTGAGATTTCCGACATCCTTCCAAGTCCAACGTGTGAGATCCAGATGATGTGATCTTACTCGCATTCAAAAGAATCCCCACTTACTCTGCAGGCAACGGCTGCTGCCCGGGTAGTTAACGTGAGCGGAAATTTTGGCTAGTGTTGCAAAGTTGCCGGGTGGTGTCACGCTTCCGGTCGATCATTGCCGAATTATTGGGCGACGTGCGTCAAGCATCGTAGTTTTGACGATGACCCCTGTTGATCACATCTGCACAATCGCATCTCCTTTTGTGTATTGCCGACGTATGAGGCAGTGGCGTTGCCAGATCGTCGCAGCTGTAGATCTCTTCAGATGGCATCTCAAATATCCAGTACAATTATGGTTAAAACAGTCATCGCGAAAAAGTTTTAACTATTCAAACCTACAAATTTTATCTGGTACGATTGTGTGTGGCATTCTCTAGTGATTGTGCGCCGAAAGAATTTTCCTGTGCCCATCTCACGATCCAGGACCCTTCCATAAATTGAATTTGTATTCG